>VWZE01023763.1:38719-65886 GCA_013396675.1 Eubucco bourcierii
CGTCTCAGCGTCTTGGTGGCCTCCTCTGGACCCACTCCAACACTTCCATGTCCTTCCTGTGCTGGGGGCTCCAGAACTACACACAGGACTGCAGGTGGGGTCTGAGGAGAGCAGAGCAAAGGGGCAGAATCCCCTCCCTTGCCCTGCTGCCCACACTGCTCTTGATGCAGCCCAGCACACAGTTGCTGTCTGGGCTGCACTTGCACCTACACTGCAGTTTCAGTTCAACAGCCAACTAGTGAGGTACCTAATGCCAGACTACACTCATACATCAGTCTGTCTGAACAGCTGCAGTGTTCCTGTGGAAAGGGGTGAAGTGAGTTATCAGTTCTGTTGTTGTCAAACAGGGAGGAATTGCAAGCCTCAGAGGAAAAGAGACTGTAGGCCCAATGGTTCGTGTTGGTGATTTGCCAGAAAGTTACATGGAGAGCTTATATAAACAAGACTGTATCTTGTGCCCAGTGTGGGGCAGAGATAGTCACTTGGCTATATTGAGGAAAAGCATCTTTTTTTTCCCTTGGTGTCATGTGTCTCTATTGAGGAAATCCACCTTTTTTTTCCCTTGGTATAATTGTACCTACTGGCTGTTCGTGGCTTGGACAGGTGTGCTCTTTGCAGGGTAAAGATCTGGGTGGATGACCAAAACCAGAGTGATGGTGAAGAGAGTTAAATCTTGTTGGCAGCTGATCATGAGACGTGTTCCCAAGGGCATCTTTTATCAGTTACCTGGATGAAGGGATCGAGTGCACTCTCAGTAAGATAACACCAAGTTGGGTGAAAGCATTGATGTGCTTGAGGGTAGGAAGGCTCTACAGAGGGGTCTGGGCAGGATGGATTAATTGGTCAAGGCCAATTGTATGAGGTCTAACAACACCAAGTGCTGGGTCCTGCATTTGAATCACAACAAACCTGTGCAAAACTACAGGTTTGGGGCAGAGTGTCTGGAAGGCTGCCCAGTGGAAAAGGACATGGGAATGTTGGTTGAGGACTGGTTGTATGTGAACCAGCAGTGTACCCAGGTGGCCAAGAAGGCCAACAACATCCTGGCCCTTACCAGAAGTAGTGTGGCCAACAGGACCAAGGGATCAACCCCCTATACTCAGTACTGGTGAGACAGCACCTTGAATATCCTTTTGGGCCCCTCACTACAAGAAACAAAACCATAGAATGCTAAGAGTTGGAAGGCACCTCCAGAGATCATCAAGTCCAGCTCCCCTGCAAAGCAGGACTACTTAAGGCAGATCACACAGAAATGTTTCCAGGCAGGTTTTGAAGATCTCCAGAGAAGGAGACATTGAGTTGCTGGAGTAGGTCCAAAGTAGTACAAGAAAGCTGGTGAAGGTTCATGAGAGCAAGTCTTATGAGGAGCAGCTGAGGGAACTAGGGTTGTTTAGCCTGGAGATAGAAAGGCTAAGGTGTGATGTTATCTTCTTCTCTACCACTACCTGAAAGGAGGCTTTAGCAAGGTGGATTTATCTCTTCTCCCAGATAACAAGTGACAGGGTGAGAGGAAATGGCCTCAAGTTGCACCAAGGGAGATTTAGGTTTATTCACTGAAAGAGTGGTTAAGCATTGGAACAGGCTGCCCAGGGAAGTGGTGGAATCACTGTCCCTGGGTGTGTTAAAAAAAATGTGTGGATGTAGCACTTAGGGACGTGGTTTAGTGGTGGACTTGGAAACCTAAGTTAATGGTTCAACCCAATGCTCTTGGAGGTATTTTCCAACCTTAATGATTTGATGATGCTGTGATATATGTAATGATGCTAGATAACTGAGAGTTTTCCTTTAGAAAACCTAAGTTCTTTGATTAGGGAAGAACTATACACGGAAAGCTTCTTCTTTGGATACTTCCATGCTCCAACATGGTTCCAGCAGTGCCCAAAGGACTGCCTTGTGGATTTGCACAGGTTGTTCCCTGCATGATCTGACCCATACCAGGCACATGTGCAGTATGGCAAATGGCTTAATAATTTTTTAAAAAATATTTATTTATTAACTCCCATCTTATTTCCTTCTTTTATAAATCACTTTTTAAAGTAAAAGCTGAAAAATCCCTCTTTTTTTTTGGCCCATAAGGGTCTGGGCTTTTAGGATGTAGTGACAGCCTTCCTATCCCATTATTTGTGCCCTCTTTTCCTTGCTGTTCTTCAACACTGAAAATTTAATCAAAGTCACTGAGGTCTCAGTGGACCTCAACTTTGTTGGGATTGGATAAACCAGACAAATTCTGGTGGGAATGGAAGGCTTTTAAGATGACTACCTGGCATTTTTTTTTTTTCTGCCCTTTTTTATGTACTTGTCACCGTATTTTCCCACATCAATCTCATAAAACATTCTTTTGCTCATGCTTGAAATATTGATATTATCCTACAGCCAAGATAAAAGCATATTACAGAGCAATATGGCTCAGTGATAGAATTATCTGCAATATACAGAAATCTCTACTGATGTTTAGGACTGGCATGGTATTAAACACATTACTTTTTCTGACAGGCATTTTCATTTCCTTGCACGATGCAGGTAAGGGAATTTGAAGGAAATCTAGTTTTCAGGTCTAGATTTGTTCAATAAAAAATGTAAAACAAAAAAAAATGCTAGTGGGTATGGTAGCATCTCTTTAAATCAAGGGGAACTCACTGAAAGTTGAAGTAAGTTTCAGAGAATGCTGTCTGGTTTTATGTATATATGTAGGTGTCTGTAGGTCTGTATTTATAAGTATATATACATACACATATATATACACACACACACATACATATATATATGTTTTTATATATAAAGACTTATGTAAGCTCCACAACTGTTCTGTATTTGACAAATCTGAAAGGGTTGGAGACAATCCAAAGTCAAGCAGCTAAAAATGAGCATCAGTGGACCTTGCGCTCCTTTGGTGTAGGTTTTATGATGGAATCTTTACTCACTCTTTCCCTTTATGACTTTCTCCCCATGTTGTGCACATTAAAAAAAAAGCTTCTGGCATAAACTGGGGGGCTGCTCTCAAATAGCTGCCTTGTACATAGGATGCCTGCTTCAATGTTACTGAAGGAGGATGCATAGTGAATGAGGCAGGGGATTCTTATAAGGGAGGGAGACCTCTTGAGTAAGGCGTTGATCACAGGGCATCTTGTTCTGTCTATCCTTTCTTCCAGGAGGGCATGATATCATAGAATCATAGAATGGTAAGGTTGGAAGGGACCACAAAGATCATCTAGTTCCAACCTCCTGCCATAGGCAGGGACACCTCCCACTAGTACAGGTCACTCAAGGCCTCCTCCAACCTGGCCTTGAACGTCTCCAGTGAAGGAGCAACCACAACCTCTCTGGGCAACCTGTGCCAGTGTCTCACCACCCTCACTGCAAAGAACTTCCTCCTAGCATCCAGTCCAAATCTCCCCTCTGCCAGTTTAGACCCATTGCCCTTCATGCTGTCCTTGCAAGACCTTGTCAATAGTCCCTCCCCAGCCTTCCTGGAGGCCCCCTTCAGCTACTGGAAGGCTACTCTAAGGTCTCCTGGAAGCCTTCTCTTCTCCAGGCTGCAGAGCCCCAACTCTCTCAACCTGTCCTCACAGCAGAGCTGCTGCAACCCTCTGAGCATCTTGGTGGCTCTCCTCTGGACCTGCTCCAACACTTCCATGTCCTTCCTGTGCTGGGGACTCCAGAACTGCACACAGGACTCCAGATGCGATGCTGACTAAGTTACTAAAATATATTCTCTTTTCTCAAACCATCTCTAAATTGTGTTCTGTGTGTTTCACTCCCTAACTTGAGATTGTATAACAATACTGAGTCCTGAAAACAGTAATTAAGTCATCACTAAATAGGCTTCAAGTGTGCAAGGTGCCATGAGGCACTGAGCACTCTGTAATCAGAAGTTTCAAGTTGAAGTTGCACATTGAATAATGGTGGGCATTCTGACTTAATCCTCCAGTTCCTGAGCTCTGCATGGTGAAATGAGCCTATCACCTTAGAAAGGTGCTGTGCAAAGTAATTAGTTTTGGCAGAACAGACCAGTGCTGTGCTGAGTGGCACCACAGAAAAGCTTGTGTGGAAATAAATTACTCTTCAGAACTGGATTGCTGTAGGGTGCAGAAGAAGGGGCAACAAAGGGAGCAATGAAGATAAAACATCCTATCAGGTAGCAGCACCTTCAGCAGGCGTAATTCTTCCTGCGTGCTGAATGAAGGAAAGGTCATGTCAAAACCAGGAGTGTGTGCATGGGTAATTAGAGGCTGTGTCAAAATAGGCACAGATGAAAACCAGGCACAGCTTTTATGCTGTATTTCTGCAGCCATTTATGCCTAGATATTCAGGATATTAAAAGTAATAAAGGTTGCTGTTGGTAGGATGGAAGAGAATGTAATGCCTGGGGCCTGGGGCAGAGACTGCTCCACACTAATGGTCACTTCTGTCCCTCAGTGCCTCAGTTCTGCTTTCTGTAAGTTGGGTGTGATTAATACTTGCTTTCTATATGCTTTGTGAGACTAAAGTATTTTGGAACTGTACAAATATAAGCTTAATATATGTAATGGTACAAATATAATATATAATAAAATACAAGTGTACAAATACATAATGTAATATAATATAGCATGGCATAATATAATATAATATAGTATCATACAATACAATACAATAGAATGGAATGTAACATAGTATAGAATAGAATAGAATAGAATGGAATATAACATAGTATAGAATAGAATAGAATAGAATGGAATATAACATAGTATAGAATAGAATAGAATAGAATGGAATATAACATAGTATATAATATCTAATCTAATCTAATGGAATATAATACAATACAATATAATGGAAGATAATGGAATAGACTAGAATAGAAGGTAATATAAGATAATAGAATAGAATTGTACAAAAGGTTAATGATAGAATTGTAAAAATATAATCCCACTGTACTACACAATGTATTTGTGGACTTGTGGATTTTAAACCTTCTTGTATGTTTTCAGGGTTATGTGTTCGTTGTAGAATTAAAACTAAGTGCTCTGCTGCTGTACTGCATAGACCAAAGGCTGAATGGAGCATGCTGAGGTTTTCATATGCCACTCAGTTTAGGAAGATCAGGTCTTTTGCAGCCTAGAAGGAGTAAGCTTTGGAGCAGGAGACTGAGGGCTCTTCTTACTACCACTACACAGCTGGGTATTCTGCATAAATCTGACACATTATTAACCAGAAAATTGTGATTTATTTTTTTTCTGTAACTGAGGAGAGATTTGCAGAATGTTTGAAAGCTTAGCTGAATATAACCAAGTAGCTGTTAAAATCAGTATTTGTGGCTACATTGAAATTTGCTAATAGGCCAAATTAGCAAGCATACAGAAAATGAGATGTCAGTGGCACTCCGTAATCTTGTCAGACCCATTCCCAAGGGAAAGCAGAGGTTTACCTTAATGTCTGGCTCAGCGGACACACAAAAATTGTGCTGATGCTTTGCTTCCACTCTCAGCATGCCCTCTCATTGCTAGCATGCCACAAACTGCATTTAGTGTGTGACTGGCTGTAAATGCATACCCCTAACTTGAAGGCATCATAGAGGTGGGCTGCTGATGGGAACCAGCCAAGGGTTCTTATAGTTGCTCTTGCAAGGGGGCTACTGAGGTTAAACTATATAGTTTTTGTAATTTAGCCTTTCATACTGGCTGTGACCTCAACTCTTCTCTCAGGTCTGAGCCTTTGATGGTCAGAAATAAAACCCCTACAATTCCCTCTCATCAGAAGGTCAAGTACACTCGATCTGGATAATTTCTAGAAAGGGAGGGAAATATATATAATTTTACAGTGTTGCTTTTAGAGAAGTACCAAAGGAAGGAATGTTGTTACCATTTCCAGCCAGACCAGAACCTGCTGGTGTTTGAGGTCAGTGGGAGAAATGGTTATTTATGTCAAGAAACACTTAACCAACGTAAGCCAGGCTGTCTCCTGCCACCTCCTTGAATACGCCAGCCATGAATCTAACACATGAATATGCAGACTCTACATATAAAGAAACCCTGTGCAGTGGAGTTCCTTTACTTTTTTTATTAGCACTTGTCCTAAGTAATGTTCAGCTCAGTGGTCAAGCATGAGGGTTTTTTTGTGTGTCAGTTTAAATTGTGTGCAGAGTTCCAGGGGAGAGCATGGGGGATCATACAGCTGTAGGTTGTGCAAAGCCTCCATGTGCATCTATCATTTTCACGGTAGCAGGAAAGCTCATTCTTTTTGCCAGGCTTTAGCTGCAGGAGCTTGGAGCTTCTGGAGCTCCTGCTGGCCTGCTGCACAGAGAATATTCAACACTCAAGTGCATCCATTCTGCAGCCACCTGGCAGAGCACCAAGTCTGCAAGAGGGGACGAGAGAAAGCATAACCCTGTGTAAAACTACACAGGCTCATTAGCAGACTGGTGTTTGCAGAAGAGGAGAGGTAACGTGGCTGCTTAGCTCATCCTAATGCAAATAAGGTGCCAGCCTGCAATAGTAAAAAGGGCTATTTCCTGAAACTCAGAAATACTGCAACCAGCAAGGTAAAGAGATGGGGTTATGTGTGTGCTATTCCTGCTCCTTGCCCCACTGTAGCCCATGAAATGGAGACGAGGGAGAAAAAAGGGAAAGAGAAAGAGGTGGGTAGTCACAGGAGAGGGAAGTCAGAGGAAGTCAAATTTCCTAGAGGCAATTAGTTTTAGGAAAGCTGAGGTAGTACAAGAGAGAGCACTGATGCCTACTGTGCTGGTTTGAGGCTAATTGGAATATTTTAATAGAGAAAATTATTTTATAGGCTGTGAAAGGAAAACAATGGTGATGTCTGCTTCACTCATAGGCTTGCTGAGATGTTTAAGAGAAGAACCCAAAACATAGATAACTCTCTCAGCCTGTCTGTAGGGGCACAGCGTCTCGGGCGGTCCAGCTTCTGGCTTCTCTATGCTGATTGATCTTCTCTACCCACTTTCCTTCTAAACCCCCTGGCCGATCCTCCAAGCTCACCTTGCATGTAAGGCAAACTTTGGGGTAAGGTACAGGGGTAGGGAGAAGGTGGAAGGGTGGTTGGAAGCCTCTCCTGGGGTCGCTGATTTCTGGGAGGGGGATTGTGTTTCTCTATTCCCTTTAACTTGTCTATGTCTGTAACCATTCCTGTCTGTTGTGTATATCTCTGCTTGTACATTGTGCTGAGCTGTAAATAGAGCTTCAGTCCTTAACTTCCATCCGGCTGAGTTCTAGTCTGGGTCATTTTACAAAGTGTGTGAGGCAGGGAACTCCCAAACCACCACACCTACCCAAGTTTTTCCTACGTGAGGAGGCTACTAGCTAGCAGTGGGGCTATGAAACAATGCTGCTTTAGCTTTTCACTTTCTCACTTCAAAGCCAACTAAATTCATATTTAAATGATCACAGCAGTTAACCACTGCTCCAATGAAGCAGTGATGTGCCTCTGCAGAACAGAGATTTTGAAATGTTCACTGTTCAAGAATTCTGGTTGTTTGTTAAATGTGAGATGTATTTTTATTGCTAGTACATAATTTAATTGTGAGGCCACTGGTGTCGGGTGTGTATCTTACAATCTGAGCTCCTGCAGGCACATGGTGTGTCATAGAATCATAGAATGGTAGGGTTGGAAGGGACCTCAAGGATCATCTAGTTCCAAGCCCCTGCCATAGGCAGGGACACCTCCCACTAGTACAGGTCACTCAAGGCCTCATCCAATCTGGCCTTGAACACCTCCAGGGAGGGAGCAGCCACAACCTCCCTGGGCAACCTGTGCCAGTGTCTCACCACCCTCACTGCAAACAACTTCCTCCTAACATCCAGTTTCAATCTCCCCTCTGCCACTTCAAACCCATTGCCCCTTGTCCTGTCATCGCAAGACCTTGTCAGTAGTCCCTCCCCAGCCTTCCTGTAAGCCTCCTTCAGATACTGGAAGGCTACTCTAAGGTCTGCTGGAAGCCTTCTCTTCTCCAGGCTGCAGAGCACCAACTCTCTCAGCCTGTCCTCATAGAAGAGCTGCTCCAGCCCTGTGATCATTAGAAGAGTACTGGGAGAGCTCGCTGGGGTTCACTGCAGTTGGCTGACCCCAGGAATGGAGGAGGGCAGTGGTCTGAGAGAGACTGTGCCTCTGGTAATTTAAAACAAACAAAACAAAACAAAACACAAATAACCAAAAACCAAGCAAGCAAAATCTATTTTAGATATGGGAGAGAAAAACATTTGGGAAGTTTTTCAGTTAAGGAGGCTCTTCTATGACATTTAAATGCAGTTATACAAGTTTAAAAAGAATTTGGCACCTTCCCACCTTACTCAGCAGCCTTAGAAGAGAAAAAGCAAATGCAAAGACAAGATTACTTGATCTGTTGCTTTGCTTTGTTCACATGAAGTGTTGTGCTAGTTGATGCTAGTGGTGAGGCACTGGAACGGGTTTCCCAGGGAGGTTGTGGCTGCTCCCTCCCTGGAGGTGTCCAAGGCCACGTTGGAGGAGGCCTTTGCTAGTGGGAGGTGTCCCTGCCTATGGCAGGGGGTTGGAACTAGATGATCCTGGAGGTCCCTTCCAACCTTACCATTCTATGATTCTAACTCTAAGAATAACAGGACCAGCTACAACTTTTGAGAATTGTCTTGAGAATTCTCTTGTGTCTTTTTCTTAGTTGTAACACAAACTCATGGAGCTGCTCTTCTCGTGTATTTCTTCATGACACAGATTATTTTACTGATCCAGTTCACCACTTCTTCCTGTGGTCACACCAGAGGGGTTGCCACTGGGTGGGGAATAAATGGCTTTGGATAGCACTGTATAAAGTGATTTAGCCTCAGGGAAAAATGCAGACACAACTAGAGCATGAAATACAGCAGCTTTGGCAAACCAAATCTTTCTTTTAGGGCAAGGTATTGAGATTCCAAAGTAACTTGCTTGGATATATGTGCTTAGAAACAGCTCCAGATAATGCTTGAAGTGTGATATCAACAAGATATAATTTATTTTTGTCTTCTAATTTATACCCTATTATTTTATAGCATCTCAGCATTTTCTGTTTCAAACATGTCATTGGTTCCTACAGTAGAAGTACATATTAGGTGTGAAGAAAACTGGTGGGACAGCTGAACTGAACTATTCCAATGATCAGTAATGGCAAAGCTGACAGGATTCACTTGCTGGCTTTAGCTATCAGCACTGACAACTCATTGCAGTGAATGGAAGGGTACAGACCTCACAAATCTGCAGTTATTTGATACCTGCAGCTTATCACTGTGTTAGTTTATGTATGGTTCAAGATCTTGTCCTTGCATATCTTGATCCCATAGTCTACTGAATAGGCAACTTTTCTTGCACTGCACAAGGGTTCAACAGTGGGGAAGAGGAACATGCTGAATTCTTGATTCATTGTAAGACAAATTGCTCTAAGCATGGGATGAGGTCCTAAAGTCACTGTGTGCAGTTCTGGAGCCCCCAGCACAGGAAGGATATGAAACTGTTGGAGCGGGTCCAGAGGAGGTCATGAAGATGCTCAGAGGGCTGCAGCAGCTTTGCTCTGAGGACAGGCTGAGAGAGTTGGGGCTCTGCAGCCTGGAGAAGAGAAGGCTTCCAGGAGACCTTAGAGTAGCCTTCCAGTTTCTGAAGGGGGCTACAGGAAGGCTGGGGAGGGACTGTTGACAAGGTCTTGCAATGACAGGACAAAGGGGCAATGGGTTTGAACTGGCAGAGGAGAGATTTAGACTGGATGTTAGGAGGAAGTTCTTTACAGTGAGGGTGGTGAGACACTGGCACAGGTTGCCCAGGGAGGTTGTGGCTGCTCCCTCCCTTGAGGTGTTCAAGACCAGATTGGATGAGACCTTGAGTGACCTGTACTAGTGGGAGGTGTCCCTGCCTATGGCAGGGGGTTGGAACTAGATGATCCTTGAGGTCTCTTCCAACCTTACCATTCTGTGATTCTATGATTCTATGCCTACTGGCTCTGAGAGGAGAAAGCTGTGAGTAGATCTTACTGATTCACAGCCCAGTGTCCAGCTGCTGAAACAACTGTTAAAACAGGAGGATCTAATTTTAGCTTTTGAAACAGCTGGGCAAAGTGTTGGCCGTGTTTCAGTATCTTCTGCTTAAAGAGAAGGCAGGTGGCATTCTCTGAACATGCTGCTATTGCATTTGAGAGACTTATTAGTATTGGTGAGTCAACTTAATTCTCCCAACCTGCTAACAAGAGCAATTTGGAGAGAATTGGAGAAGAATGACAGGATACCTTGCATAAACCAAAAGGGGAAGAGCTTGCAGTGCGTGTGTTCTAGCAACAGCAATTTAATCAATTGATGTGCATCTGTGCTACCTGTCACTTTACTGGCTGTTTGTGTTTCTTTTGCCTGGGTGGCTTGAGGCATGTATGTCCTAGCTGTAGTTTTTAAACTAAAGCATACTCCCCTGAAGCAAATGTTACACGTGCACAGGAATAGGTAGACATGTGTGAGGGAGGGAACATTTAAAAAGCCAACAACAAGCCTGCTCTGAGTGGTTTTGAGATTTTCCTTGCAAAATCAAGCATTAAAAATCAAGACATGCTGGAAGTAAATGCAACATCTCCCCCTTTCTGCATTCCTTTCAGTTTGTAGTTAGAGGATCAGGTGATTGTGGACTCCTGATTGGTTTGTGAGGCAGAAGCAATCATTAAGTGAAACATGTTTGTATGGTTAGAATATTCTGTAGTCTGTGAAACTCCTGTTTCAATTGCTATAAAAATTGTCAACTGAGTACTGAAAAGGAAGGAGAGAGTCTAGTTATTAAAGACTTGAATGCCACCATGGGCACCTGGGTTGTCTTCCTATAAAAAGCAGGCTTCTGGAGTGATACATTCTTCCTAAAAATCAGCAAGTGTGTTATAGAAATGAGTGCTGGAGGGATGGAATGTTCATAGAACAGAAGCAGAAGTGATGGAATGTTCATAGAATGGTAAAGTAGGAAGTGACCTCAAAGATCATCTAGTTCCAACCCTCTGCCCTAGGCAGGGACACCTCCCACTAGTACAGCTCACTCAAGGCCTCCTCCAACCTGGCCTTGAACACCTCCAGGGAGGTTGTGGAGCACAGAATCACCCAACATGATCACATTGGGTGATTCTGTGCTCCACAACCTCCCTGGGCAACCTGTGCCAGTGTCTCACCACCCTCACTGGAAAGAACTTCCTCCTCACATCCAGTCTAAATCTCCCCTCTGCCAGTTCAAACCCATTGCCCCTTGTCCTGTCATTACAAGACCTTGTCAATAGTCCCTCCCCAGCCTTCCTGTAGCCCCCTTCAGATACTGGAAGGCTACTCTAAGCTCTCCTGGAAGCCTTCTCTTCTGCAGGCTGCAGAACCCCAACTCTCTCAGCCTGTCCTCATAGCAGAGCTGCTGCAGCCCTCTGAGCATCTTCATGGCCTCCTCTGGACCCACTCCAACACTTCCATGTCCTTCCTGTGCTGAGGGCTCCAGAACCTCACACAGGACTCCAGGTGGGGTCTAGACAAGAGCAAAGGGTATGCAAAGCAGTGTATACTTTTGTATCAGTCTCTTGATTGCCTGGGAATGATGACTTTGAAAGCAAATCACTTTATGTGAATCCTTTCCCCAGAAAATCTGTTAGAAGGCAGTAAAAGGGTTAAAGAGAAGGTATTTTGGAAAGGCGCATTTTGTTCATGTTCTTTAGCAGCATCTGATCGTGCTAAGGAAGGTATAAGTAGCATTAAGCTCCTCCAGATGTCAGCTATTTAGGGAGACACACACCAGAAGTTCTGTGGACAACAAATGACTGAATCCCACGCAGGATGCTCTTCTTGGCAAGAGGAGAAATGAGAGTGAGTGGGTGAGGCTGTATGTGTTCCTGTGCAGGGTGGGATGGGCAATTACAAAAATGGGAGACAGAGAGGGAGAAAAATGAAGATGGATGGAGGTAAAAATACCTGCTAAATGCCAACTGTCCTACTTGGACAGTGTGGGATTGTTGGCTGGGGTAGTCTCAATACTTTGCCTACTTTGATTTTAACCCTGTAAACTTTTTAACCATGACTTATGTAACCTGACCTATAGTAAGCTCTGTATAAACATCTGGATATGTATTATTTTCACTCTGTAACTAGCAACAGTGAGATAATGAGAACAATTTGATGCTATACAGCTTTCTGGGGGAAAAAATAAAAAAAAAAAGAGCAGAAGCTTTTCAGGGATATATTCCTCTAGCTTAAAATCTTGTAAATAAATTTTTTTTTTAAGGATCATCAATGTTTCTGAGGACAAATCAAAGTCTTAGAGAGTCCACAAATAGCCAGATGATTTGGGAGCACCTCAGATGCCACCTACCTATTTCCCCCACTGAAGCTGGAAACAAACTGTCATATTGGCTTTGAAATCTCCTTCTGTGTAATATTTTCCTGCTCCTTTGAACTGCATTAGCTAATTTATTTCTCTTTCCCACACAATTTCTATTCAGTGGCTGGTTCTGACACCAAAGCAAGGTTTGTGGGTGGCAAATGGAGGCTGCTCCACGCCTTTACGTTCTAGCTGGGCTAGGTCTTGTTGCCAGTGCTAAATCAAATCTCCCCTTTATAGTGGAGAGTGATGCTTGATCAAAGTGGCATAGAATTCCAAAGATTTCTTTCTGGTGCTGTTGTTTCTGTTGTCTGTTAACTAAAACATGCTCCAATACTATATATACATGCAGTACAGATCTAAGATGCTGCATTTCTCAAACCATAGTTTTTGGCTCTGGTCCTCCATTTACAAAAAGTTTCTTGCACTGCAGCCCACAGTGAGAAGGTGACATCCTCCAGCTTCAGCTGTCACACTACTTGAGGCCATACTGTATTCATGTGGAAGTACAGTGTTATTTGCGAAGGAAATGATGCTTCTGCTGTCATTCTGTCTGGCCACTGCCCCTTTAGTTGCCTGGTCAGCAACCACGGCATTTGACAGGATGGTTGAAGCCCCAGAGATATTGAATTAGACTAGAATCATAGAATCATAGAATGGCAAGGTTGGAAGAGACCTCAAAGATCATCTAGTTCCAACCCCCTGCCATAGGCAGGGACACCTCCCACTAGTACAGCTCACTCAAGGCCTCCTCCAACCTGGCCTTGGACACCTCCAGGGAGGTTGTGGAGCACAGAATCACCCAATGTGATCAAAGATCGTGTTGGGTGATTCTGTGCTCCACAGCCTCCCTGGGCAACCTGTGCCAGTGTCTCACCATCCTCACTGCAAACAACTTCCTCCTAACATCCAGTTTCAATCTTCCCTCTGCCAGTTCGAACCCATTGCCCCTTGTCCTGTCATTGTAAGACCTTGTCAATAGTCCCTCCCCAGCCTTCATGTAGGCCCCCTTCAGATACTGGAATGCTACTCTGAGGTCTCCTGGAAGTCTTAATTCCTGCAGAACTTGTTTCTCATCCCTGCTGAGGTGTAAAGGCTGGTCCACTAGCTGGTAGACTTATAGCTCTGAATGTGCCACTATACAGGCTACCTCTCCCTCAGCCAAAGCAAGGCAGGAGGAGAAGAGGAGATGAAATGTCTTACAGAGCAGGGAAGGAAATAAGCTAAAAATCTGAACACATTAGAGGAGGGAGTGTGAAGAGAAAGCAGGGGAAACTGAGGATGATATGGTGATGCTGTTATGGTGAATAGGGAGAGAGGGGTGACAAAGGGAAAGCATGAAACCTCGTTTCCTACCTATTTATTTCTGTAGTTCTGTTGTTTGTATAGCAACATGTTCTTAGGTAGCCAGGAATAGCAGATGCCCTCTTTTAATCTGTCTTCTACATTTCTGAGGTTTGCATTGAGTGCAGGGGCTGATACTGGATACTCAGTGGAAGAAAAGGTATTATACAGAGCACGTGTATGTCTCTTTGTTCTGTTAATCACATACTGCTTGCTTTCTCCTTTGGGGATTTTTGGTAGCTTGGGCTGTCACACAATAGTTACTTTCTGATTTCTGTGCAGGAAGGGATCAGAATGCAGAGATGAAGACAGGAACAAAATGATTCAGAATTAGTCATCTTAAAGACCACTCAGATTTCTTTCATCCTCTCAGTACCCACCATAGTTCTGCTAGTACCCTGGAGGAGTCAGTGACTGTGCATTGTCATCCTGAGCGCTCTCTTTTGATGACTCATCAAAAGGGGAGTGAGGCAAAATGTGGCATCTAGCTAAAACTATGTGGGCCTAATTATAAATTAAGGGAGGCCTTAAGGGATGAATTGTTCTACCCTGCAGCTGGCTTTTGTATGACCAAACAGAAGTTCAGAAGGAAGAAAAAACCAAGTGTGATTCTTTAAGTGAGCTCTCCATGGGTTGTGCAGGCATTTCCCTATTTTCCCCCTGTTCTGGTTTCTGCTGTAGTTGTCCTTAATAGCCTGAGGAAGAGACAGAAGCCACAGGAGAGAGAAGCAGAAATATATGTGTGCACATATGTGCATGCACATGTGTTTGTAGCATCTGACTACTGTAAATGTAATCCCTGCATACTTACTACCTTCTCCCCTGGCACTTTACAATGAGTAGCTGGAGTTCTTTGTCTGTTCTATCCAATAAATATTACATCGGTGCTGGGAGCAGTTCATGCCTTGTCTGTTGTATACAGCCCATCAGTCAGGGAGTGAGTTGCTTCTTTCTCTTGTGTCCACTTCATTTTCTTACTGCCTGGTGCTTAAAATGTAGAGTCCTGAATCATAGAATGGTAAGGTTGGAAGGGACCTCAAGGATCATCTAGTTCCAACCCCCTGCCATAGGCAGGGACACCTCCCACTAGTACAGGTCACTCACGGCCTCCTCCAACCTAGCCTTGAACACCTCCAGGGAGGGAGCAGCCACAACCTCCCTGGGCAACCTGTGCCAGTGTCTCACCACCCTCACTGCAAACAACTTCCTCCTAACATCCAGTCTAAATCTCCCCTCTGCCAGTTCAAACCCTTTGCCCCTTGTCCTGTCATTGCAAGACCTTGTCAATAGTCACTCCACAGCCTTCCTGTAGCCCCCTTCAGCTACTGGAAGGCTACTCTAAGGTCTCCTGGAAGCCTTCTCTTCTCCAGGCTGCAGAGCCCCAACTCTCTCAGTCTGTCCTCATAGGAGAACTGCTCCAGCCCTTTGAGCATCTTCATGCTCCTCCTCTGGACCTGCTCCAATCTGCACTTTCAGTGGTGTTAGCATTTGCAGCTCCAGTGGGGTTTGATTGTTGCTGGGTGCCTCCACCATACACACATTCCCTTGCATTTGGAGATGAGAGTACCGGCTAAAGGGAAGCATACAGTTTGAGGAAGCAGGCTTTTTACTGCCATGTGAATAGCACAAACACTCTTTGAATCACAGGTAGGATGGAGGATTTGACAAGACAAGGAAACTGCTGATGTCTCGGGAGATGTAGAGCATTGGAGGAGTGTGTGTGGGTGAGGCAGTTTGAGACCCTGGGGAAACGACAGAAGAATGAGGTTCTTCAGAAGGAGAGAGATGTTTTAAAGTGGTTCGTGCCTCTTACTCTCAGTGTGGTGCTTTCCATGAGCTTCCCCAATGGAGACCAAGTGGCCCAGTAAGTCCTCTGGTCTGGTGCTACCAATGGACATGAAATGTGTTTTGCTTCCAGTTGACTGATTTGCTTATGTAGGTGTGTTATATGGCTTGGAGCTCAGGCCTGCCCTCTGTAGTATTAAATATAATGGAAGGAAATGTTGTGATGGTTTGGGAGTTCCCTGACCTCCCCCCCCCCCCCAACACACCTTGTAAAATCCCCCAGACTAGACTCAACTGGCTGGAAGTTAAGGACTGAAGCTCTATTTACAGCTCAGCACAATGTACAAGCAGAGATATACACAACAGACAGGAATAGTTACAGACACATACTAGTTAAAGGTAATACAGAAACACAATCCCCCTCCCAGAAATCAGAGACCCCAGGATGGCTCCCAACCACACTTCCACCTTCTCCCCACCCCTGTACCTTACCTCAAGGTTTGCCTATGAGTGAAGCAGACATCATCATTGTTTTCCTTTCACAGACAATAATATGATTTTCCTCCATTAAACTATTCCAATTAGCCTCGAACTGGCACAAATGTAATGCTTCAGTGAGCTAAGCTGCATTTTCTGAAAGTTACAAAACCTTTTAAAAAAATCTCAGTGAAGAGAGTGAAGAGTGAAGACCTGAAAACTCCATGGACCACAGACATATTTTCCATGTTATAGAATATAAATCTGGAAGTAGCTAGCAGGGTTCTAATATGAATCATAGAAAGGTAAGGTTGGAAGGGACCTCAAGGATCGTCAAGTTCCAAACCCCTGCCACAGGGCAGGGACACCTCCCACTAGCACAGCTCACTCAAGGCCTCCTCCAACCTGACCTTCAACACCTCCAGGGAGGGAGCAGCCACAACCTCCCTGGGCAGCCTGTGCCAGTGTCTCACCACCTTCACTGCAAACAACTTCCTCCTAACATCCAGTCTAAATCTCCCCTCTGCCAGTTCAAACTCACTGCCCCTTGTCCTGTCATTGCAAGACCTTGTCAGTAGTCCCTCCCCAGCCTTCCTGTAGCCCTCTTCAGATACTGGAAGGCTACTTTAATGCCTCCTGGAAGCCTTCTCTTCTGCAGACTGCAGAGCCCCAACTCTCTCAGCCTGTCCTCAGAGCCCTCCTATGCAAAAGGGACAAATGTCTTACAAGTAATGTAAATGAGAGTGGCATCAATGACATACATGAAATAATTGTTCCTTTGTTTACAGTCCTTGTGAGACTTCATCTGAAGGACTGCATTCAGTCTTGAGTCATTGCACCTCAATAAAAAAAATGTAGGTATTAGAAGAAAATCCCTAGGAAACTAGAAGTAATGATCGCAATCTAGAACCCACGGAGTCCTGTGTGCAGTTCTGGAGCCCCCAGCACAGGAAGGATACAAAACTGTTGGAGTGGGTCCAGAGGAGGCCACGAAGATGCTCTGAGGGCTGCAGCAGCTCTGCTATGAGGACAGGCTGAGAGAGTTGGGGCTCTGCAGCCTGGAGAAGAGAAGGTTTCCAGGAGACCTTAGAGTAGCCTTCCAGCATCTGAAGGGGGCCTACAGGAAGGCTGGGGAGGGACTATTGACAAGGTCTTGCAATGACAGGACAAGGGGCAATGGGTTTGAACTGGCAGAGGGGAGATTTAGATTGGATGTGAGGAGGAAGTTCTTTCCAGTGAGGGTGGTGAGACACTGGCACAGGTTGCCCAGGGAGGTTGTGGCTGCTCCCTCCCTGGAGGTGTTGAAGGCCAGGTTGGAGGAGGCCTTGAGTGACCTGTCCTAGTGGGAGGTGTCCCTGCCTATGGCAGGGGGTTGGAACTAGATGATCTTAGAGGTCCCTTCCAACCTTACCATTCTATGATACTTTGACCTCTGAGGAACAATAAAGTTCTTGTCTAAGTGGGAAGGACATAGCAGAAGTCTTCAAATATGTAAATGGTGTCTGTAAAGAAGTAGTAAATAATCTTTCTTCTATGATAGAGCAAGGAATAACAGGCTGCAATGTATTAACTGAAAATGTGTGTCTGTGTACTAGGGAATTACAGGACTGCTAAGAAGGTACTGTTGAGAAGTCTGATAAATCAGGCCAGTTTTAAACTTGAAATGAAACTTAACTGAACTAATTGCAACACACTTTCTGTTAATGGTTAATTTTTAATCCTTAAGTTGGAGCTGATACTGACTTCTTGTCTTCCATATCCAATTTTCTTTTTTTATGCCTGATGTTTTAATGCTACTTTCACTCTCCCAAAAGTGAGGTCTTCAACTGCTAACAGTACTGCTTCTCTTGTGTTTTTCCTCAGATGTGCTTCTTGTATATTCATCAGGATGCCCTGCCTCTTTGCATCCCTTAATGCTTAGCTTGTTCTTCATTGCAACTTTTTGTTACTTGAATGCCTCTTAGGAGCAACTAACCACATCTTTCTCTCCTGTTTGGTGGTCCTGTTGCTCAATACTTAGTGAAATTCTTAACCACATCTTGCTCACCTGTTTGCTGGTCCTGTTGCTCACATACTTAGTGAAATTCTTAACCACACCTTGCTCATCTGTTTTGTGGTCATGTTGCTTACATACTTAATGAAATTCTTATATATACCATCACTGTGTGGCAATGTATCTTACACTGCTGTTAGTCACTGTATTTTAGTACATTTATATCTGCACAGATGGAAAGCTAGTACGAATTCTATCCTGACTGATGCCTTTGTGATTTACAGGTGTCACAAGCCAGTTCTTTGACTGCAGCACATTTGTGAAAAGGAAGGAAAAAAAGCTAGTTCTGTTGATAAAGTTGATATCCTGGTTTTGGCTGGTATAGAGTTAATTTTCTTCCTGGTGCAGTGCTGTTTTGGATTTAGTGCAAGCACAGTGTTGCTAACAAGCTGATGTTTTAGCTGTTGTTCAGTAGTGCTTGTCCTAAGTTAAGGATTTTTCAGTTTCCCCTGCTCTGCTAGGTAGCAAATGCACAAGAAACTGGGAGGGAGCACAGCCAGGACAGCTGACCCAAGCTAGCCAAAGGAACATCCCATACCAGAGGACACCACTCTCAAGTGAGAGCAGTTGGCTGGGGTGGGATGGATTGCTGCTTGGACAATGATCAGACGGCTGTAAGCAAATACACTGTGCACCAGTTGTCTGTTATTTCACTTTTCATGATATTCTCATTTGCTACTATTATTATAATATTTTATTACAGTTGTTATTCAATTTAATTCTAGTTTAATAATTAATCTGTTCTTATCTCTATGCACAAGTTTTTGTTTTTTCCAATTTTCCACATTCCACTGGGAGAGGGGAGGAGTGAGCGAGCAGCTGTGTGGTGCTTAGTTGCTGGCTGGAGTTAAATCATGGCAGTTGAGTACTGTGTGCTGGTTTGGGGCTAATTGGAATATTTTAATAGAGAAAAATTATATTATAGGCTGTGAAAAGGAAACAGTGGTGATTTCTGCTTCACTCATAGGCTTGCTGAGATGTATAAGAAAAGAATACAAAACAAAGATAAGACACTTGGGCTTTGGAGAGTCTTGGGCTTGCAGACGCTCTGGGAGCTTCTTCTTGCTTTCCCCCTCTCTGCTGAGTAACCTCACTAACCACTTTCCTTCTAACCCCCCTGGCTGATCCTCCAAACTCACCTTGCACATAAGGCAAACCTTGGGGTAAAGCAGAGGGATGGGGAGAAGGTGGAAGGGTGGTTGGAAGCCCCTCCTGGGGGTCTCTGATTTCTGGGAGGGGAGTTGTGTTTCTGTATTACCTTTAACTTCTATATTTCTCTAAATATTCCTGTATGTTGTGTACATCTCTGCTTGTACATTGTGCTGAGCTGTAAATAGAGCTTCAGTCCCTAACCTCCAGCCAGCTGAGTCTAGTCTGGGGGATTTTACAAAGTGTAGGGAACTCCCAAACCATCACATACTGGCATAAATTGCTTCCAAAGGCATTGATTTTTCGTCATTGGAAATTAGACAACGTCAATAAGAATGCTGTAGGTAAAGTTTATGCTACCTTGGCACAGACTGGATAGCCTCTTGAAGTTGCTGGTTGTCTGGTCTGTTACAAGCCTAGTTACTTAGAAGGAAAAAAATGCAGTTGAGAGGAACTGGGCTGTGCACTGTGTACCACCTGTGCAGGTTGTGTAGCACAAGTGAAAGTGGCAGTTTGCTTTGGGTGGGGAGGAGGCCACCCGGTGGTCTCACTGTTTGTTGTGCCTTGGCCAGTAGGCTTGGTTTGCCACAGCATGTACCACAGGGGTTCTTTCAGAGTTAAAAGCAGAAGAATTTTTCCCCACAGAGTCATCTTCTGTCTGTCCAATTTTTTAGCTTTGGCTGCTCTGACCTTCTTTTTCTCTCTGTCTTCTGCACACTGACAAGGTATACATCCTAGGAAATTGCACCTACCAGCAGCTCCCACACGAGCAGGCTTGGCTGCAGGAGACGTTTCACATTTTGGCTGGCTGGCAGTAAGACACTTGTGTCACTGAAAGGTGTTTCCCTTACCTCTTTCTTTGCTTTTCCTTGAATTCCTTTGCCAGCAGTCAGTAAGACTATGGCAGACACCAGCCACCTGGCAGTTTATTGCTGCGAGATGAACAGGTGATTACAGGCAAAAGCCAGGCAAAAGATGATAGGTGGAGGAGAGAAGAGAAGCAGAGGGGAGCCTGTGCACAGCGTCTATTAGAGAGCTCGCTTTTCATTAGCACAGAACCCAGTTTAAAGGAACAAAAGCAACAGTTTTTCTGCCTTTTCCTTTCTCTGTCAGGCAAGATTTCTTTGGGTGCAAAAGGAAAGTAAAAGTCTCCTTTCTGCTGTCATGGGTAAAATTTGAAATAGTTCTGTATTTATCACAGCAGATATCTTAATGTCATCAATTCTCTGTCTCGTTTTACTTCCGCCTATTTAAGTTTTAGGACTCAGAGGTGTGATGGTTTGGGAGTTCCCCACCTCCCCATACTTTGTAAAATCCCCCAGACTAGGCTCAGCCAGCTGGAAGTTAAGGACTGAAGCTCTGTTTACAGCTCAGCACAATGTACAAGCAGAGATATACACAACAGACAGGAATGGTTACAGACATAGACAAGTTAAAGGGAATACAGAAACACAATCCCCCTCCCAGAAATCAGAGTCCCCAGGAGGGGCTCCCAACCACCCTTCCACCTTCTCCCCACCCCTATACCTTACCCCAAGGTTTGCCTTACACGCAAGGTGAGTTTGGAGGATCAACCAGGGGGGGTTAGAAGAAAAGTAGTGAGTGAGATTAATCCTCAGAGAGAAACCAGAAGCTAGACCGCCCGAGATGCTGTGCCCCAGAGACTCTGCGTTATCTGTGTTTTGAGTTCCTTTCTTATACATCCCAACAAGCCTATGAGTGAAGCAGACATCACCATTGTTTCCTTTTCTCAACCTACAGTGTAATTTTCTCCATTAAAATATTCCAATTAACCTAAAACCAGCACAACAGGTCCTGAAAAAATATTTCCTTGGCTCTCTTCTTCCACACTAAGAATCTGTGACATAGGTGTTAGTTCTTGGGTGCTAATATTTAGCATTAGTGTGTAAGGTGCTCAAATGGCAGACTCTGGAAATCTGAATTTAGATCTAGAGAATAGATGTAGCCAAAGTGAGAGTAGTTGCACATCCTCCTCTGTGATCTGCTGATGTGTCCTCTTGCTGCCTTGAGAGTTGCTAAAGGCAAAAGATTGCAGCAGTGTTATACCAGGCAAGGCTCACACCTAGGCTGGGAACAAGCTGTTCTCCTTTACCTTAGACTTTTCAACACTGATTTCCAACCACAGGGAAAGCAAGGCACACATATATTTGTGTTTCTGTAATCATGGAAACATGGAAGCTACTTGCATCTATAATATCAGTTGCTAGGGGTTATGCTAGTGATTTGTTTGAGTCAACATAAAATCAGGCTAATCACAGAATTGGTTAGAAAGTCTTCTACCTATAAGAGAGGGCTGTTATGAACAATAAAAATCAATTCTCAGCACACACTGCAGGTTAACTACTGTAAAACTACTGTTTTAGTCTGGTATCCTTCGTGAAACACAGGCAGTGGTGGTATTGAAGTGTGAATTCTGTGACAGAAATATCAGAAAATTAAATCATCAGACTCTTTTCTGTTATTAGTGATTCAATAATTACCTAAGGTCAAGCAGTAGGCTACCCTGTTTTCTCCAAATTGGACCAGTCTTTTAGTTTTTCTAATCTTTTTGAGTCACATCAAGCCCATCATAAAAAGTCATACTGCCTGAAATGATACAAAAAGTAGAAGCAGATTCAGTTTCTCTGCCTGACAGGATTTGATCATCTTCCATTGAGCTCAGTTACTACCCAAGAGTTAGAGAGGGAAGTGCATTTCCAGCATTCCTGGATGGAAAAGCTCTGCAGCTGCAAAGATGAGTCTCTCTTGTGAGATGAGAACTTGCCCATCAGAAGTGTGCTTTGCCCACTTTAATAAAGTACCCCAGGGCAGGGATTACAGTGTTTGTGAGATGGTGGATACTTTTGTAACAGGAGCTTTTCATGATAGCTGAAGTAAACCAAACTTAAGCCATGTGTCCTTTGACACAAAGTATATTCATAATTGCTGTGAGAAGGATTTTGTGCTGATTTCTGAGGCAGCTTTAGGAGAGAGGGTGGTGGTATCTTGTGCGGGTAGCTAGGGGTATATCTGTGGCACACTGATCAAAGATTGGAAGGAGACTTAGAAGCTCAGGGCTGAAGGCAGTTAGTCCAGTTGCTGCTGTGTTGAACCACTATTGACAGTATCTCAGCCTTTTACTTCTCTTTGGTTCACAAACTAGCACACCTATGCCAAAAAAGGTACCATTTGCTCATGAAGCTGGTCTAAAGCATTTTGGCTTATGCCTTTCCAGCAAGTCTGTGGACTCTCCAGGAAAGGGACTCTGCGTCTTGGGCAACCTGTGCCAGTGTCTCACCACCCTCACTGCAAACAACTTCTTCCTGACATCCAGTTTCAATCTCCCCTCTGCCAGTTCAAACCCATTGCCCCTTGGCCTGTCATTACAAGACCTTGTCAATAGTCCCTCCCCAGCCTTCCTGTAGGCCCCCTTCAGATACTGGAAGGCTACTCTAAGGTCTCCTGGAAGCCTTCTCTTCTCCAGGCTGCAGAGCCCCAACTCTCTCAGCCTGTCCTCACAGCAGAGCTGCTCCAGCCCTCTCAGCATCTTCATAGCCTCCTCTGGACCCGCTCCAACACTTCCACATCCTTCCTGTGCTGGGGGCTCCAGAACTGTACACAAGGATCAGATCTCCCTTCACTAATGCCAGTCTGCTGGCTGTGTTGAGTTTACTCACCCTGACATAAATGAGAACAAAACTAGGCTCCAAAGCTGCTGTATTAGTTACTTGCAGCACACTGTGGTCCCTTGGAGCTGAGCTGAAGAGAGAATTGCCTTATGTCACTAGTAACATGTGAGACATATGCCTCAGCTTTTTTAGGTAACTGGACTTACTGGATGCTGAAGGAAAGAACAGAAAGCCTGAGAAAGAACAGAATAAAACTGGGAACTACAGAGACTGCAGTCAGTTGGTTGTGCACACAGAAAGTACCGCATAGCAGCAGCTGTGCCCGTGGCCTTCATCCCTGTCCTGCAGCAACCCTTTCCTTTCCTTCTGGATGACTAGACACTGATAATTCTTTGGTACCACTGGGTTTTACCTGCCTCTTGAGAGGCAGTGATGACAAGGACAATGGGGCACCAGGGACTAGTCTCAGAACAGTTAATTCTGGCAGCAGTGGTGAGGAACTTACCAGCGTTTTGGTCGTTGCTGTCCTCAGCAGTATTTGAAGTAGCTTGCTAAAGACAAAAGTCCTGTATGCCAGTTCTAAGCTCTCTACAGCATGAAGTCCTTTCTGGTGTATTTTATTCTATTTTACTTTTAGATCGTAAGCAGAACCTGTTCTCATCTTCCTTTCTGATCTTGGAAAAGCACTTTTTGGGGGGAAAAAAAAAAAGAGAGACTGTTTCAAACCTTGAGAGAAGCAGTTCAGTCTGGGAAAAGCTTTTGGGTGGCAGGCTGCTCTAGCTGAACTTATTCTCTTAAACTTGTTATATAGTAATGCACTGGCTAACGCTGTACCTTGTTAGCCTCTACTGGGTAGAGACAGAGCTGTCATCTCTCTGACAGCCGTCCTGTATTGCTAAAAGCTAATGGAGATTCCCCTTTGGACCTAGTTTTAGAGACCTGTGTTTTGTTTAGAGCAGAGCTGAGTTCCGAGTGCAGTGAAGTAATTAACAGCTAAGATTTAATAGGATATACAGAGAGATTTCTACTTGCTGACACAGATAAGGTAATGCACAAACTTTTCCTGGGCTTGAAGCCAACTGGCTCTTTTTTTGGGGATTCTAAAAGTCAGAAACAGCTGCTTTAATATTTCTCATTTCTGCAGATTATGATGGTCTTGCACTCTCTCAGTAAAAGAAACAGCTAGGTGAGATATTACTGTTTTTCTCATATCTGCAGGGAGTAACTTATGAAGGGAAGGAACCATTATCCTTTAAGGCACCTATCCCAGTTCTGAAGGCACAAGAGTATTTAGACTGTGTGTTTACCCAGATGAACTAAACTAACAGGAAAATTACAGTGCCTCTTTCAAAGTAAATCTGGTGGGAATAATGTTGTTGAAACTTCACTTCTGACTATAAACTTCACCTTGCCACCCAAGGGGGGAAACTGCAATTGAAATCTGCCCTCCTTCTGCAGTGGTGCTGCTGCTAGATAAATGAGTCACCTGTGAATTGCAAGGCAGTAAATACATCCACTGACAGCTAATAAAGCAAGGCAGAGTGAAGTTCCAGTACTTTACGGTGTCACCAGAATCCTATGATGTATTTATAGTCAGCTTAATTTTTTTTTAATCTAATTTTATTATTATTTTAAAGGCTTTTTTGCCCTTTCTCCTTTTTGCCTGAGGCAGTTTACCCAATAGTATGCAATAAAGGAAAGTTGGTAGGCAGAACTTAAAGAGGACTACTCCCCAGCACAATGACAACAGGCAGCAGATCTCTGTTTCTGCTTTTCAGGAATTACCTGGTATTTTCTGTATCTAGCCAGGACAGTTTGAAGTGATGGTCATCTCATTTGTATGTCCCTTGCACATAAGCTGCTACCTCTGTAAGTTGGGAAGGGCTGGTGGCAGACTGAGGAAAAGGTCAGTGATTTGTTTTGGAACTTGGTAAATTATTGTCCATTGAGGGCTCTACTTCCTGCAGCAGCCCAAGAAGTGGCCAGCATAAACAAGGTTTCAAGTATGGAGAAGAGAAGAGGATGTGGTCTGTCAGACTGTTAGAGCCCAAGGGTGCTACCATATTTTAGCCAACAAAAACCCTCTTCTGCTTTTTTGTCTTTCAGAAACAGGGCGAACAGCTGCAGGAAAAGGGCAAGGACTGTATCCATGCAGTTCCCCTGACCTTGTTTCTGGAATTGTGCTTCCTAAAGCACATCCATTTTCCCTCCAAATGAATGAGTTTTATACCACTGCTTTCTGGAAAAGCAGCAGAGTCCCTTTTTAAGTGATTGATCATGTAATGTGTGATATATCCTGTCTTTTATAATGCTGTAGCCAGACGAAAGGAAGACAAAGTGATGGGAGGCAGATCTTTGTTCTGTTGCCGATAACTAGCTGTGTCTGAAATTTATTCCTAATAGATTTCCTGTATTTCACAAATAAGCTATTTGGTGATGTGTATTTAATACACCTCCTTCCCCATTTCCCCTAAATCAAGCATCCTACAGTTTAACTACACTAGAAATGTTTCAGAGTACTTTGTTTGTGGACTAATGAAAGTCAGGAGTTCTGTGGTGACAGGTTTCAGGGTGGATGCTAGCAGCATCCTCATGGGTCAGAAGCCTTTCAAGAGTGACATGCCAGGTTATATTCCCCCTCTCCTCCCAAATGTAGTTAGAAGCAAGGGGTACCCCCTCTCAAAGAAAGGATCCTGAGTATCATGCCACTCCTATTTCCTTCACAAAACTTAGGGCCAGGAGCAGCTGTCTTGCACAGATAACACAGTTCTGTGCCTTGTGCATGGCAGTGGAGATCTGTCAGCCAGCAGGCACCTGCACCATAGGTTTCTCACACCTGTCTCCAGCTGTGTACCTTATGAGAAGGGCTGATACTGACACTTTTAAGTGGCCACCAGATCAGCCAAATGTTTATACTAAGAGCATACTGGTTTGGAGAATCTTGGTGTCAGTTCTGTTAAGTTCCCATGTCTGTCACTCACTGGCACAATGTTTCTGAGCCTCTCCTTCCTTATCTGCAGAACAGCAAAGACGTTGAATAGCTTCATTAATAAAAGATTTTAAAGCCCTCTGAAATTCTTAGGTGCCAAATATTGGATAAACTTAAAAGTAATATTCTCACTTTCCAGCTTTACCATCCACAATCGTTGATTAAATCCAGCAAAATGCTGATTTCTGACTGCTCTAGACCCCGATTTAAATTACTTAAACTGTAACATAAAGTACTTGAAAATAAATTAGAACTCTATCAGGCTTAGCTAGAAGTACTAGGTGTAAAACTTGGGCTAATCATTACAAGTTACTGTTATGTTGCTCCAAATCAAAATCAATAACCAAAACTATTCCGCCTCTGCATCAGGAAAGTCCTTATGAGTCAAGTAGGTTTCTGAGGTGCAGGCCTGCACACCAACAAACATGGATCTAGAGAAGACAAGGAAACTTGCAGCCATAAACAATTTATTCCGTTTTCAATGAAGAAATAAAGGGGAGGGAGGCAGTGCAAAGTGAATCCTGACTTCTTTTCCAAAGCTCCTTATTAGTTCCCTGTGAGTGATCTTGCTTAAGTCACTCCACTGCTGGTGCCTGCCCCTGCTCCCAGTGTGGCTGGGACTTTTTTCCCTTGCAAATTGATAGGCAATTAAGTTACCAGATAATGTGGATACATTATTAATTTAGGGTCTGCAAACCTCTGGCTGCAGCCATCTCTCCGGGGATTAAGTGCAAATGTACCTGTTTGGACTCAGCCTCTTGTTTCAGGAGCATTAAAAAAGAATTAAAATCTCTGTAAAAGCAGGATGGAGTTCTAATGGGCGCCGTGCTGCTTCTTACTTCGCTCCTGTGCAGCTGCGGCCACACGACGAGCGCTAGGACAGGGCGACGCAGGGGGTCGGGGTTAACTGAGCGCGTCCCTTCTAGCGTAGCAGCAGGCCGACTGCCAGCTGCGCCCTGCTGCTCTCCGCTATTCTTGCTCCCAGCCGCATACCTCCCGCGGGGCTCCCGCCCCCGCAGCTCCCCCTGCTCCGCGCCCGAGGCGGACCGCCCTGCGCGGCACAGCGGGACCCCGGCGTGAGAGGGAATTATCCCTGGAAAGTGAGCACTTTCTGTCCCCGCAGGGAAGGGCTGGGAGCATTCTTCCAGGGGCAGCTCGGGGCGGGCTGCCATAGTAGCCTGCCCCCCACCCAGGAGCGCGCCGGGGAAGGGGCGGATGCCGGCACTGGTTCTCGGGTGCGGTGCGAGGCGCTGCTCTCCGCTGGGGTATCGCTGTGATCGCCTTCGCCAACAGTGGTAGCGGGCCACGGTGTTTTCTACTGCAGACAGCAGCACCTCCGCCTCCTCGCCCCAGGGCCCGGCCCCGGGACCCCCCGCCCGGCGGGGCCGGCGGAGGCGGGCGCGTGTGTGAAGCACCGGCGCATGAATGG
>VWZE01023763.1:66025-79759 GCA_013396675.1 Eubucco bourcierii
CTGGCTGTCTGCCTGCCTGCCTCTCCGGAAAGACCTGGCTTTGCCCTCCCCGGCTGCACAGGGTTAATCGGCTTGAGCCCTCGGTCGCCTGGATCCGGTGGAAGGAGGATAACAATCCCGATCTGTGTGTGTGTGTGCGCGCGTGTGCGTGTGCCTAGCAGTTCTGCATTGCAACACTTGCTAGTGGAGAAGCAATAGAAACTCCCTGGAATTGGGATAAAAAAAAAAAAAAATCAAAATTTTACCTGGGGTCTCTGGCTTATTTCTTCTTTCTCGTTTTCAATAGTCCCTCTCCGCAAAGTGAGAGACGGGGATCGCAGGCAGGGAAAAGTCCTCAAGGACCCGGTGATCCTGGAGGAACCTGACAAGTGCAAGCTCCAGGACCCTTGCGCTGACATGTGCAGCTTTCCTGTGCTCTCCTGGAGGTTCGGTACGGCCGTGGGGTTCCTGGCACAGTAAATCCAGCCCTGGGAAACGGCGTGTCTTGTTCTTCTGTGTGTGGTTACTAACCTTCCCCCTTCCCTCCCCTTTTCTCCTAGCTCTCGCTCGCTCGCTCGCACAGACACATACTGTCTCTTTGCCTCTTGAACACATACGCACACCCGAGAGTCTCGGAAGCGACTCTCCTTTCTGCTAGCATGGGTCCCCTGGCATCATGAACCTTATCCTTTTTCCCTGGCTGGAATTCAGACTACCCGTCTGTAGGTGTCCTGTGCCTTGACCATGCACCTGAGAATAGACCCCAGCATTTGCCCGGAACGTCGCCCCGCCTGGACCCTGTGGATGTGCTCCCTCTTTTGGGGATGTATCGTCAGCTCTGTTTGGAGTTCCTCTAACGTGGCTTCTTCTGCCTCCTCTTCTTCGTCTGTTTCTCAGGCTCAATATGAGCATCACTTCCACGGCAGCAAGCACCACTCTGTGCCTATCTCTATCTACCGCTCCCCTGTCTCCCTCCGAGGAGGACACGGTGGGTTCCCACTCTTCTTTCTTTCTAACCTTTTTGCAGAGTATCTGGAGCAGCAGAGGGGGGGGACAGGGACGATGGCTGTGATTCTGGGAGGGTGGGGGAGTTGGGGGCTGGTTGGCGGGGAGCGTCTCCCAACGCTTTGTATTTCTGCCGTTAGTTCCCCATCTCATTAACCTTCCTTTCCACCCTCCTCGAGCAGAGCCCTGGGCTGAGGACAGGCCGCTTCCAAAGCCAACTTCCCAAACCGACGTGGTTCAGCAGGACGGAGGGTGGGGGCTATAGGGGCCGGGGCGGGCTCGGGCCGCTCTATGCCAGACAGCAGCGCCGACAACCTCGGGGCAGGCGGAGGGGCTGCAGCTCCTATTCCGCTGGGGCGGGGGGCTCTCTGAGAGGGGGATGTCCACTCCCTGGCTCCTGGCCCTTGCGGGAGTGTGGCACCTGACACGGTCCTTGCAGCAGCATCATCCCAGTCGGCCACCCAGTGTGTTCTGTGCTCCGCGGCGGGAGGGCTGGCCGGGGGCACCTCTTCTCCTCTGCCCTGCTTACTGCTTGCTGTCCCGCATCTTACTTGCTGAAGTTGTGTGGTGGCTTGAGGCATTCAAAGGAATAGTCGAGGTGGCCATACCTACTCCCTGCTCCTTTCCTGGGAAACCTAGGGCAGAAAGTAACAAGGAGTTAGTTTCCACTCTATCAGGAATGAAGAAGGGGAAGAGTGGGTCTGAAGGACACCAAGGTAGGGAGGCAACATCCGCCTGAAATTTTACATACGTCTGAAATTTTGAGCAATGCTCAGCAGCTGGACCAGTACTGCCTTTTGTCTGGCGCTCCTGAGGCTGCCCACTCTAAGAGGAGCTGGCCCAGGCCTGGCTGATATGGAGCTCCCCCCATCATCTCTACCTCACCCTCTCCTTTATCTTGTATCCCTTGGTTTCTAACTTCAGCCAGGAGGAGATGCAGACAAACCAGAGCCTGACCTTTTCCCTGCAGGTCTGCAGGTCAGGGTCAGGGTCAGGTCTAGATGTGAATCCCAGAGCAGCTGTGCTTTGCCACCTTTTAGGCAAAGAAAGGCAATTATATATAGAATATATAGAGAGTATGCTAGAAAGGCAATTAAAGTCTCTGTACCTAGCTCTGTCTTGCTTCTTCTCAACTTGCTTTACCTGATAGAAACCCTTGGGGTGGGGAATACTGATCGCTCATATCCCGCACTTTAGCACAATAGGGGCTCTCTCATGTGATCCTTGAGTATTGCTGCAAATAACAGGGCTCCTGCTGCTAATGATTAATAACCCATAACTGAGTTTCACATGGGTGGTGCTTAACAGATGGTCTTGATGTCTGGCATGGCACTGGTTCCCTTCCCCTGTGGGGCTTGTGTGTTTTTCTCTTGTGTCTTGTGGGAGATGTGAACTTTGGTGTAGAAGTGGAAGACTGATTTGCTGAGAGGATGCTGCCACTTGCGTCTGCAGACCTGGCTGTACACCTTCAGCTTGACCCATCTCACCCAGCTCCATTTCAGTCGCAAGTCCTTACCTCTGCATCGTAGTGCTGTTCTGCAGCACCTTGGGCTCCCCCCTCCTGCACAGCCAGAGCAGCGGCAACCCGGCCTGCAGTGCTCCCAGCCACCCTTTTTCCATGCCTTCCAGCAACTCTACCCATGCACTTCCTACCAGTGCAGCCCTGCTCAGCTGGTGCGCACTTGTGACCCACAGCATCTGCTTTGTGGCATTGTTCTGAGACCATTTCCTCTCCAACACACCTCAGCTCAGGTCTGCAATACTGAGCTCCTTCTACAACTCTGCCAGTGTTCCTGTAGCCTTGACTAGAGATTTGTTCATTGCTGTGCCATTTGAACTCTTCAGACTGCTCTGCTGATCATCTGAGCACTTCTCTGTGATACTTCAATATCCTTGTGACCCTGACACCGCTCTACCAGCACATTCTCCTAGTGCCTAAAGTAGCCATGTCATGCGGCATTTCAACCAACTGTCCCAGGGTTCTCCCCTCTCTTCCCATCTCCTTCCAAGCAGTCCTCTCCCTTGTTTCTGACAACACAAATTCTTACTTTTCCAATCCTGTGCAGATGTGTTTCCATAGCTGAGTGCTGCTGTGGTGGAACAGGACTCACAGGTCGCTTGTGAGGAAAGGAGCGAAGGATGTCACGACATGGGATAGCGGTTAACCTTGTGAGCAGTAGTCTGTGGGAGAGCCCACGGTGCATTTCTTGGCCAAGAAATGATAGTTCTTTTCTCCCTGATGACTTTTCCATCTGCCCTGAAAGCCCAGTAAAGCTTCATTTAAGAGCCCTGAGCAAAAGCTGTTATCAACTTCAGTGAGAGACGGGCGTTTTTTTGGTGTCCTCACTGCAGTAAGGAATCAAGGAAAATTGAGAGCTTGGGGAGCTCAGGCTGGTACATAAGCCAGATTGAGACTTTTTTTTTTTCCTTTCCTAATCATGCCATGTAGGAGAGCTGGCATGGAAACCCCTTTGGCCATGAGTAAGGGAGGAGAAAGAGAGAGAAAGAAGAAACCACAAAGACAGCTGGTCTTATAAACACACAAATGGTTTATTTTTGTGTTTTCTTTCCCTGTTGTATGACAGAGACCCTTGATATTTGGATCCGTGACAGCGTTGAGGAGTCAGATCCCAGGGAGGTTGTGCACTCCCTCTGCCTCCTGGGATTTTGTTGTTTGTTTGTTCCCTAGAGAAAAAAATCATTCAGAATCCTGCCATACTGGGTAACCATATTCACACTGGTTTTAGGCATCAGGAATCCTATGTCACCTGGTTATGTTGCCTCCCAGTTCCACAGTGCCGACCACTGGAACTTAGTCTTGTATTTAACTGTAGTTTCCATTTTTCTCTTTTACATGGCAGTGGAGTGAACAGGACTGGGCCCAGATTTGGCATTCTTTACTGTGCTGGCGTTAGGAGTGTAAATTATGAAATCAACGAGCTGGTGCTTTCCGGTAGTTGAGCTGCAACCTGCAAATGTGAAACTTGGCACAGCACCTCTCAAGGAGAAAGTCTTTGTAACAGGTTTAGCTCCCTGACAGCAAGGCAATGAGCCTGCCCAGGCAGGGAACTTTAGCAAGTTAAAAAAAATATGTTTTTCCGTGTGAGGACATTCCTAGACTGGCAGGATCTTTCTCCCCGAAAAGTAGTAAGGAGAAGTCATGATTTGTGAGATAGAGGAAAGAAGAAAATTCAACCATGGAATGAAGTTATGGCTGTGTTTATTGGAAGTCCACATGTGCTGAATCCTCTTGATTCCTCTTAGCTATTTAAGACCCTGCTGGGTCAGCTGCTTTACCAGAGCTTGCAGCAGCCTTCACAGCCCCTCTTTCCATGTCCTCATGCCTCATCTGATGAATAATACATGCCTATGGTTGACAGATAAACTGAAGAGATTTGTGTGTGTTTTGTCTTAGTCATGAATTAATTAATTTGGTTTCTCCTTTTCTCCTCCAACTGTTCTTCCCCTGACCCTACTTAATGGACAGAGAGCAGGGGTGCACAGAGGTGATTTGATGCCTCACGCAGATTACCCCAGCTGCTTTTCAGAGACAGCTATGGAAGCAGTGGTGGGCATGGGGACATTTCTCTTCTGGTTTTCACTTTGTGGGGACTAGGCCATTTTTATGAAATATTTCTCTCTCTTGTCTTTTTCTTTTTTTTTTTTTTTTTTTAATATAAATTAGCATTTGAGAACAAATTCTTGGACAAATCAAGAGAGTGTTTCCACAAAATAGGCACATATTCTGCAAACCAGTGTCAAAGCTTGCCACACACAGCTATGACAGTGCACTCTCTTTATAATACATATGTCCTACTCCTTGCTGCTCCTTCACTGTGACCTATTCTTCACATAAGAATTAGGGCTAGCACATTAGGGCTGCAGCAGCTCTCCTATGAGGACAGACTGAGAGAGTTGGGGCTCTTCAGCCTGGAGAAGAGAAGGCTTCGAGGAGACCTGATAGTAGCCTTCCAGTATCTGAAGGGGGCCTACAGGAAGGCTGGGGAGGGATTATTTACAAGGTCCTGCAACGACAGGACAAGGGGCAATGGGTTTGAACTGGCAGAGGGGAGATTTAGACTGGATGTTAGGAGGAAGTTCTTTACAGTGAGGGTGGTGAGGCACTGGCACAGGTTGCCCAGGGAGGTTGTGGCTGCTCCCTCCCTGGAGGTGTTCAAGGCCAGATTGGATGAGGCCTTGAGTGAGCTGTACTAGTGGGAGGTGTCCCTGCCTATGGCAGGGGGTTGGAACTAGATGATCCTTGAGGTCCCTTCCAACCTTACCATTCTGTGATTCTATAAAGTGTCTTTGCTACTGCAATCCTGACTTTCCTATAGAATACAAAACTATTTCCCAGTCCTTGGCACTCCCTCTTCCCCAGTAACAAGCAGGACCTTCCTTTTCCTTCATCATCAGGAGATTACTTTAGAGCAAAGGTTGGTATGCTTTAACAAAAGGGAAAAATAATTCTATACAAAGCAATCAGTGATCCAGTAAAATTAACTTCTTTCAAAGCTGAAATTAGGATTGCAGGTAAATTCTGCAGTGACAAAAAACTGGAATTCTGTCTAGTTTCCTTTATTTTCCCCTATTTTTTTTTTTTTAAGATTAATGATTCTGTGTAGCTGTTTTTATGTTCCCTTCCTCAGAGATGTTAACAATGGCTAATATTTTTAATGAAAAGTGAATTCTGCTTAAATGATCTCGAGATGGCTATCTAGAAATGTAAGCATCCAAAATCATCAGTCCCTTGTAGTCTCTTTTAAGTGGTCATAATTGAGCTTTGTCTCCCTGTACTGAGTCTTTGTATCTTCTGAGAAAGCACAGTCCTCAGTAGTTGAATATACAAAGGCTATTTCCTCAAACTGAGATTTCTAGTTGACTGCTCTCTGCATACTTCTGTATGAAGCAGTTGCTGATCAGCTGCTTTGACTTCTCATTCTGTGCATGCTGTTAACTCTTCCCAACTTGGTATAGCTTGCAAATAGAAACATCAGTTCAAAACATGGAATTTTGATCCACCAAATTGAAGTGTAAGTCTGTTCAACTGGTGCTTGAAGCTGGGAGATCCAAATGATCTTATGAGAGCTGAAACATGAGAAACTGAGTGTTATTTTTTAAATCTCTGTCATTCTTATTTATGTTTTTCTGCCCTTTCAAACATTCCTCTGATGTGTGCTGCTGAGGGTACAGTTTCTTAAGAGGTGTCTGAAAAAAAAACCCTCTTCTGGTATCTGCTTTGTGCTTGCTCAGTACCTCATAGCACATCTTGCAAAAGTGGGGATGCTAGTCCTAAGCCAGAATTAGATCAGGGCTTTCTCCCTCCTTATACTTTGCAGTTTTGACTGAAAAGAGGTTTCTTCATCTATTTATCATTTCTGCTTTTCAGTAATACAGTCCTGACTTGTCAAGCAACTGCCACATTCTACTGCAGAGGTGACTGGATTTCAAAGACAGATGAAGGATCCTGCTGTATGCTTTGTATAGGCATTGAAGTTGTAAAGAATGTTATTTGACAGAAGTTACACAGCCAGAGTGCTGTAGAATGAGAACATTACTTTTTATAATATTTCTACACTTTAAAAATGAAAGATTTTTTTTTTTTTCTTCTTAAAAATGCTAGGCAGTTTTTTGGGGCTTGGTTTTTTCTCCCTCCTTTTTATTCTTTTGCCTTGGCATGAAAACACAGGCTTGGTGTTACTATAGTCACTGGGTTATTGCATACTGTGCTGTTGGAAGCTCCAAATTCCTTACACAGGTCTCGCTAGAGGTAGGAAAACATCCCCAGAGGTCATCTGAGGTGGGAATACTGAGGAGAACAGGATAGTCTATAGCTGCTGGTGAGAAAATTCTCACATTTCTATACAGATGGAAACCAAATAAAGCATTGGAGCTTCTAAGTGCAAGGAGCAGAAGTTTTGTCTGGAAAATACACAGTATGACCTTTCTTCTGGTTTCTCCATTTTCGTGTGCTGTGCCTTAAGAATACAGGCTCCTTGTGTATTTGCACAGCATGACAGTCCTGTTCTGCTTGGCAGACAGTTTTTGATTTTGCATTTCTGTTGTTCTGGTGGGGTTTGATGACCATAAAAGGTCACAAGCACTGGAGAGGGAAAAGGTAGTGTTCATCCCTTCTGTGCAATCTCTGCACACAAGATGATAACACTGTTCACCACTGGCTCAAATTTGTTGTATGACCTTGGTGAAACTACATTTCTTGCTGCCTTGTTTTCTTCATCTGTGAAATGAAGAGAAAACCATTTAGCCTCTCTGTGAGGTGAGCAGTTCTGATGCACCTGGGTACTTTGAGATCCCTGGCAGGAAGCCACAGAAGTGGATGAAATCCCAATAGTCCTCTTGGGTTTTAGATGTTGGAGCGACTTAAAAGAGCAGCCTGTTTTGATCTGTCCTTGAAGGATGAATGTGACACATTCAAATTCTGGACATAGAATCATAGAATGGTGAAGTTGGAAGGGACCTCCAAGATCATCTAGTTCCAACCCCCTGCCATAGGCAGGGACATCTCCCACTAGTACAGGTCACTCAAGGCCTCCTCCAACCTGGCCTTGGACGCCTCCAGGGAGGTTGTGGAGCACAGAATCACCCAACGTGATCAAAGATCGTGTTGGGTGATTCTGTGCTCCACAACCTCCTTGGGTAACCTGTGCCAGTGTCTCACCACCCTCACTGCAAACAACTTCCTCCTAACATCGAGTTTCAGTCTCCCCTCTGCCAGTTCAAACCCATTGCCCCTTGTCCTGGCATTGCAAGACCTTGTCAATAGTCCCTCCCCATCTTTCCTGTAGCCCCCTTCAGATACTGGAAGGCTACTCTAAGGTCTCCTGGAAGCCTTCTCTTCTCCAGGCTGCAGAGCCCAAACTCTCTCACCCTGTCCTCACAGCAGAGCTGCTGCAACCCTCTGAACATCTTCATGACCTCCTCTGGACCTGCTCCAACAGTTCCATGTCCTTCCTGTGCTGGGGGCTCCAGAACTGCACACAGGACTCCAGATGGGGTCTGAGGAGAGCAGAGCAAAGGGGCAGAATCCCCTCCCTTGCCCTGCTGCCCATACTTGGCCACGCTTGGAACGTAGATCCCAGTAACATTTCCCTTGTGGTTTCGAAGCCTGGCCAGGTTCTAGTGCCAAATGCCAATACCTGTGATTCTGAAGGAGCAGGAGAGCATTTCAGCTGGTGTGTTGGCTGTGCCACATTCCAGGCAGCTGCTGGAGCCAGGGGCCTGTGATTCACCACGGTTCCTGCATCACCCTCACAAAGTATTTCTGTTGTGCTCAGTGTGCGTGTGTTGTTTTTGCACATTAAAACCTAACTACTTATACCCCTGAGTGACTTTCCCCCAAACTATGAATTTAAAGTACTTCTGACACTGTCTTCTAAAATTTGAATATAATTATATGCTTTGGGTGTAAATTGTGGTTTTTTGCTACATAAGAAACTAATGGAAATGATCTGCCTCTTTCTGTAGTTTGCAGATTATACGCTTTAGATCTGGGGATGTGTATTTAGGCTGCTTTTCTGTATGGTATATTAAAATGAAAATGAAGTTGGTGTGAGCTGTAGTGGTAGCTAAGCATGAATAGCAGGCTGATAAAAGACATTACTAAATTGATCCGGTGCTCAGGTGTACTTAGTCTCTTAGTTTTCACCTTTCATCTCTTTGCATTCTTGATGATGGAGAACAGGAAAGTGGAAAATATTTCACAGCCTGTAGAGGACCTTGTATCTGCAGAACCTCAAGGGACAGAGTGAGTGAATCATAAAGATGGAAGATGTTGATAAAAAAAAGAAAAGACCCTTTACATATTCTGAGGATATAACACTGGAAGACTGTTTTCTGAAGGGCTCAGGAAGAGAATGCCACCAGACTGACTCCTCTGTTTAGTCACCAGGCCAGGCTCCATTTAATAACTGCAGAGTAATTCCATCTCCATGCTATCCTTGGAACTCAGTTTTAAATTTAGTACAAATTCCACATACTTACATTAAGCAGATCAAATTATTGGAAGGGGAGAGGAGGTGAATTTTGTTTCTTTCTAACTGTTTTATCTGTAACATTGTGCTGGATGACATCAACTGATTGTCTTGGACATGTTTAGTGAACCCTTTGGTTCCTTGCTCATCTGCTGCACTGCCCAGCAAGGGTTTTCATAACTCCCTGTTGCTGCTGAATACTGCAATTACAGCAGGCTGCTGCTCCTGCTCCAGCTGGCTTGCTTAATGACCCCAGCCAGTGGAGATGTTAGAGGATGATGTCTGGAAATGTTTCTATATAGCTGGTTCTGCAAGTTTGCTGTTTCAGTTACCAGATAATTCAGTGCACAAATGTCCTCCATGCTGCTGTAGGCTTCAAACCATAGCATGAAGGCAAAGCAGCAGAGCATGGAAGTTTCCCAAACAGTGTTGGAAAGGCAGTTGTGGGGTGGTTAAGGGAGAGAATGCACCATAGATAAGTGTGTATCAAACACACTGGTCATAAGCAGTGTTTCTCCTTATCTTACCTATAGAACATACTTAAACATGGCTTGAGAGAAACTATGTCTACCAGTCTTTTATTAAAAATGAAAACTTTCAACACTCCTCATTTTGCCAAGCAGAAGTAAGGAAAATTCTTAAACCTGTCTGTGTGCTAGCAAATGCTGTGAGATAGGTTGAGATTTACCTGACTTCTATATGACAAGTGAGCACAGAATCACAGAATGGTAAGGTTGGAAGGGACCTCAAAGATCATCTAGTTCCAACCCCCTGCCATAGGCAGGGACACCTCCCACTAGTACAGGTCACTCAAGGCCTCCTCCAACCTGGTCTTGGACACCTCCAGGGAGGTTGTGGAGCACAGAATCACCCAACGTGACCATAGATCATGTTGGGTGATTCTGTGCTCCACAACCTCCCTGGGCAACCTGTGCCAGTGTCTCACCACCCTCACTGCAAACAACTTCCTCCTAACATCCAGTTTCAATCTCCCCTCTGCCAGTTCAAACCCATTGCCCCTTGTCCTGTCATGGCAAGACCTTGTCAATAATCCCTCCCCAGCCTTCCTGTAGCCCCCTTCAGATACTCTGGAAGACTACTCTAAGGTGTCCTGGAAACCTTCTCTTCTCCAGGCTGCAGAGCCCCAACTCTCTCAACCTGTCCTCATAGCAGAGCTGCTGCAGCCCTTTAAGCATCTTCATGGTCTCCTCTGGACCCACTCCAACAGTTCCATGTCCTTCCTGTGCTGGGGGCTCCAGAACTGCACACAGGACTCCAGATGGGGTCTGAGGAGAGCAGAGTAAAGGGGCACAATCCCCTCCCTTGCCCTGCTACCCACACTGCTCTTGCTGCAGCCCAGCACTCAGTTGCTGTCTGAGCTGCATGTGCACACTGCAGGCTCATGTTGAGCTTTTCATCAACCCAGACCCCCAGGTCCTTTTCCTCAGGGCTGCTCTCCAGCCATTCACCACCCAGTCTGTATTTGTGCTTGGGATTATATTCTCACATTCTGATTATGCTACTGACAACCACAGTGTCCTGGGTTTTCACAGAGAAGTCATCACTCTGTGCAATGTTCTGCAGTGCTAATGGCCTGCATTGAGTCATCTGTTTCCATAACCTGTCTGTAGGATTGCAGGAGGACTCCCTTTCCCCTAATATTGTCTTTTCTGCTAAGCAGTGAGTACCAAAGCTATTCCAGGTTTCCCTGATCTCCTGCTTCCTTGTCTTCAGTCCAGCATATTTCCATCAGTGTAAGTTTGCAAGATACTGATGGCTTTGAATGCCTTTTCACTTTTTATTATCTCACCACGGAGTCTACTCTCCTTCCTGTGCCCTCATGCATTCAGAGGCAGTTCATTAGAGGCAAGGAAAAGAAATTAATTTTCCTTGAGAAATGTGTTCAGCACCTTATATAGAACTGAAGAAAAACAGAACACAGTTCTTGCTATCTTCTTTTCCAACTTTTTGGGTTTATTTTTCCTGAGAATCTGGACAAAAAATGTCTGTACCCTGCAGACATCGCTTTACCTGATGACTTGACACTACAAGTGTGCCAGGCTTGCAGTAGCCTGGAGCAGTGTGCTGCTGGTGCTTGTGATAGGAGTGCATGTCCTCCAGAACTCATGTGTATTGGCTTAGGGAAAAAAACCCACTATGTCTTGTAACTGGAAATCAGCCTGGGAGATTCTGCTCAGATGAATGCCGGTAGCGTACATCTAAGCTTATTTAGTTTCAGGTTAATTGCTATTCCAGGCAGGTTGATTTCTACTTAACAAGCCAGTGACTTAAACTCCATTTCTTGGCCCAGTCACTAGGAAATCATACTCTAGAAAAATGAGCAGCCTACCCTACTGGACTAATTAATACGTGATAGCTGATTTACATTTATATTTAGTGGTGAAAAAGCTGAGCCTTTCGTGCTTTCCTTGGTGATAACTTTTGATATTGATGCCAGTGAAGCCATATCCCACCTGGCAATGAGCAATGCTGAAGAGGTTTATCCTCAGTAGTAGCATGGAGTAGAAGTGAGGACAGGAACCCCCAAACTCTTTCACAAGCTCTGCCACTGGATGTTGAATTTTAGGAGCACATCATGCATTGCAAGGTGTTTCAGTGTTCCTCTGCTCTAGTGCAGAAATGTGATGAGTGTTTAAAATCTCTTTAGAACTTGAAACCATCTAAAAGGAAAAGTGCTGTGCTGTTATACATCTTTTCCAACAAGGTATTTTTGAATTTCATTTAGAATCTTTGGCTCTTTGAGTTTAAGGATCATAGAATCATGGAATGGTAAGGTTGGAAGGGACCTCAAGGATCATCTAGTTCCAACCCCCTGCCATAGGCAGGGACACCTCCCACTAGTACAGCTCACTCAAGGCCTCTTCCAACCTGGCCTTGAACATCTCCAGGGAGGGAGCAGCCACAACCTCCCTGGGCAACCTGTGCCAGTGTCTCACCACCCTCACTGCAAGCAACTTCCTCCTAACATCCAGTTTCAATCTCCCCTCTGCCAGTTCAAACCCATTGCCCCTTGTCCTGGCATTACAAGACCTTGTCAATAGTCCCTCCCCAGCCTTCCTGTAGGCCCCCTTCAGATCCTGGAAGGCTACTCTAAGGTCTCCTGGAAACCTTCTCTTCTCCAGGCTGCAGAGCCTCAACTCTTGTAGCCTGTCCTCATAGGAGAGCTGTTCCAGCTCTCTGATCATCTTAATGCTGTGACTCCCAGTACTATCTTTAAATGAAGTCCTGCATCTTCATCCCTTGTAATACCCTGAGAAAAATTGGTGCTCTTTTATGCAGCCAGTTCTGCAGAGAAATATCCATCCTCTTCCTGCAGTGGACCTGCATGCTGCTGATGTTCCATTTACTGTGCTATTTTAGCCACACACGGTATTTAGACCTTGGACCTGGATTTCAGAGTGTTCCATAGGTTTTACAAATCAGTTAACTGATGTTTGAAATAGCCATTTAAGTTAGTAATTATTTTTGTTGTTGTTGTTGTTTTTTACCACTTCTTGGTACTTACTGCTTGCTACTTACTTCTGTCTTCTTGGAAGTCTTATTGCCAATTTCTAGAGCAAGCCAGTAATACATTTAGCTTATTACCTGCTGGTCTAAAGAGCTGAGAGAATTTATTTTCTGTGGATGGAGGGAGAAAGGATGGATTCTGTAGCTGCTCAGCATGGGAAGAGCTATGCAATGCTTTGTTTGTATTACTAAAAGACCGCTGGGACAGGCCCGAGTAAAGGCTGTGCTGTAGCACTGCCTTCAGTGATGCCTTGGAGCGTGTGCTTGCCCTGCCTGCGCTGCCCCATTACACTCCAGGAAACAAAGAGGAGCAGTTTGTTCAGATGCAGTGGCTGAAGAGTGGGCATTTTTGTCAGGGCACCCCTGGGTGTGTACATATGGCTATGTGTAGTATTTCTCCTCAGGAAAGTCGCTTCTCTTCAGAAGCAGTATCTGGTGTTTACATTTCAGCTGAGGTTTATGATTATGTGCAATTTGTGTCCGTAGGGGATCTGAGTTCAGATCCAAGAGAGGGTTGGGGGCTGTGTGTGGAGACTGTTTCCCTCTGAATACAGAGTAAAGACAAAGCAGTCATATCTGCAGGAGCGTTTCTTATCCCATTTCTTCTTTTATCCCCTTTCACAGCCTGAGCAACCATCCAAAGCAACTCTTTTCTTTTACCTGTCTGGGTTCCTGGATTCAAGGGCACTTTCTAAAGAGGCTGATTGAGTTCCTGGCCTTCTTGTAACTGAACTCAACTGTGTTTACAGAAGCTTTAGTTAGTCAAGAAGTTGAAAATACGGCAGCAAAAGACCTGGGTGTGATCTGACAACGCAATGTTATCATTTTATGGTATGCTATTAGTGGCTTCTAATTATTGATTAGATATATTTATGGTTTTTTACTATAAATAATATAATGTGCTGGTTTGAGGCTAATTGGAATATTTTAATGAAGAAAATTATATTATGGGCTGTGAAAAGCAGACATTGGTGATGTCTGCTTCACTCATAGGCTTGCTGAGATGTATAAGAACAAGTACTCAAACATAAATAAGACAGTCTCTCTCAGAGAGTCTTGGGCTCCCTAGCCGGTTCTGGTCTTGGCCTCTCTGCTGAGTAACCTCACTAACCACTCTGCTTCTAACCCTCCTGGCCCATCCTCCAAACTCACCTTGCACGTAAGCCAAACCTTGGGGTAAGGTAGAGGGGTGGAAAAAAGGTGGAAGGGTGGTTGGGAGCCCCTCCTGGGG
>VWZE01023763.1:86168-114636 GCA_013396675.1 Eubucco bourcierii
ATCCCTGCCCTCTAGCAAGTCGACTGTGCCACACAGCTTGGTGTCCTCTGCAAACTTGGTGAGGGTGCACTGATTCCTCTGTGTCGCTGACAAAGATGTTAAACAGCACTGGTGCCATCACTGACCCTTGAGGGACACCACTTGGCACTGGTCTCCAGTACTTGTTGTTTTTTTTGCAAGCCAGGTTGTGGTTGTTGTGGACCTTCTTAAACTATTTCTTTTTTTTTTTTTTTCCCTTTCTTTTTTGTAATATTTCATTGTGAAATGATTCTGCACCAAGAAAGTCCAATCTGTAAGCTACTGGAGTATGCCTGAACTGTGGTTCAATCCTACCCTCACTGCTAGCTGCCATACCATGTTTTTACAGTTCTTAAAGCTGGATAAATCTAAAGCCCCCAAACTTCAGAATTTAGGCAGTACAATAAACAATATATTCTGTGGATGCAGTGCATTGCAACACCTTGTTCAGCCATGTGTAATACAGTCACATTTGCATAAATGAATAATCCTTGCATGTCTCTACACATTGTGGATTTGCACACTTAAGCTATGTGATTTAAAAATTGTCAGTGACTGTTATCAAATGGAATATGTCATTTTGGTGAGATCATAGAATCATAGAATGGGAAGGTTGGAAGGGACCTCAAGGATCATCTAGTTCCAACCCCCTGCCATAGGCAGGGACACCTCCCACTAGTACAGCTCACTCAAGGCCTCCTCCACCCTGGCCTTGAACACCTCCCTGGGCAACCTGTGCCAGTGTCTCACCACCCTCACTGCAAACAACTTCCTCCTAACATCCAGTTTGAATGTCTCCTCTGCCAGTTCAAACCCATTGCCCCTTGTCCTGTCATTACAAGACCTTGGCAATAGTCCCTCCCCATCTTTCCTGTAGCCCCCTTCATATACTGGGAGGCTCCTCTCAGGTCTCCTGGAAGCCTTCTCTTCTCCAGGCTGCAGAGCCCCAACTCTCTCAACCTGTCCTTATAGCAGAGCTGCTGCAGTCCTCTGAGCATCTTTGTGGCCTCCTCTGGACCCACTCCAGCAGTTCCATGTCCTTCCTGTGCTGGGGGCTCCAGAACTGCACACAGGACTCCAGGTGGGGTCTGAGAAGAGCAGAGTAGAGGGGCTGAATCCCCTCCCTTGCCCTGCTGCCCACACTGCTCTTGCTGCAGGCCAGGAGTGTATACATAGAAGGAATGATCTATGTCTGCATATACATATTGCATTAAAATAGACTTTTTGATTTTATACTTCATTTTCTTGTCCTAAAATGATGTGTACCAAAAAATCTTCATCCTTCCTATTTCTTGGTTATTGGGCTGGGTATTTGGGGCTATTTTAAAAGTAGATATTCATTAACATTGTGATCTTATCCAGTTTCTCATTTAATCTATATTGAACTGCTTAGATGTTATTCATATTCACCTACCACCAGCAATTCAAGGTCTTAGGGAAACAGACTTGATGCATTCTGTTTATCCCTGATAGTTCATCATCCGAGATAAGCCAGGGTTGTCTGCAAACCACAATCTCATCAGGCAGACTCAGATAGCATCTCACTTGACTTTCTTGCTTATTCCATTAACATGACTGTCCTGAAGATTTGGGATGCTCAGCTTTACCATGCTGGTAAGAGCAAATAATTAAGTGGGGATTGAGATTTAGCCATCACTGGCACCATTGAACATGACAACCATTTTAGCTGTTACACTGAACCTTTATAAGGCTGTGCTCCCAGAAAGCATTTAAAGAAGAGGGAGAGGAAGGATCAGAGTGCAGTGGTGATTTGTGGCAGCTGTTCATTATTACATTACACTTTGAAGAGATCTTTAATTCAGGTCTCAAGAAATGTTTTAGTTTCTCCCTTTTTGTTGTTGTTGTTGTTTCCCCATACAGGTATTCACTAGCACTGGCATTTTAGAGGTAAAAGGCAACTAGGATCCCTGATTGCTATTCATTTGGCTTGCTTCCTACAGGTTAAATAGCTCTGGGGAGAGATTCAAGCAGTTCCTACTGCTGTGTGCATGCAGCAGCAGTGGTTGTATGCATATGGTCAAGGCTACTTAGCATTCTGTGTCTTTTCCTGGCAAGTGTGCTCCAGTAAAGCAGTCCATTCAGAGTGTCCTTAAGCTGTATAGTTCATAATTTGTACATGAAATGGTGGGTATAGGAATAGCTACCCCCCTAGGAACGCTGGTTGATAGGTTTGTAGGTATGTAGCTGTTGAAAATTCAGTCTCTGTTACGTCCACATTGCAAGGGATTGAGTGCCAGCCTCATTTCTGTGCCTACAGTTTGCAGAGAAGAGGAGGGAGGGAGAGAGCACAGCAAGGAGGGGGTTAACTGTCTGTCTGTTTTAAAAGCTGGGCTGGAAAATATTTTTCAACTTACTGTATCAATCTATGGGTTTTGATGGTTTTTCTATTTCACAGGAGTTCAAAATGGATTTGTTTTTCATGTTTCTAAGGGGTTTTACTACAGATATAGCCATTTTGGTAACAGTTCCAATAACGTTTTTGATAAAAAGAATTAGCACTGAAAATGTTTGCAAAAATGAAAAAAAAGTTGAAAAGTAAAATGTGGTAATTAAAAAAAAAGAAATTAGTTTTCAGTTTAAGAAACCTTTAGTTTGAAAACATTAAAGCAACTGTATTATCTAATTGTAAAATCTGCACTGGAATGCTGCCAAGGGAAGCAGGAGCTGGGAGAGAAGGAGGGACAGGATAGTCCTTCAAATCTGACTATGAGGAACCTTGACTGGATGGGGAAAATGCTTATCCTAAAGAAGCAGGTCTCTAGGTGATGGTCTGTAGCATTTAGAGGTGTGACAGAAACAAGAAAGCATTAAGTGGTTTGAGTCAAATCACTTTATGTTTATTCCTGACATTTAATACAGAAGTGTTTTAATCCTTTGCCCAGCAGGTCTGTGTATTAAACTTTTCCATCCCATCAGAAATCCTCAAAGGCAATTGGCTGAAGCCCACTCTAGTTTTAGAAATAACCATCTGGAGTCCTGTGTGCAGTTCTGGAGCCCCCAGCACAGGAAGGACATGGAACTGTTGGAGAGGGTCCAGAGGAGGCCACAAAGATGCTTAGGGGGCTGCAGCAGCTCTGCTATGAGGACAGGCTGAGAGAGTTGGGGCTCTTCTGCCTGCAGAAGAGAAGCCTTCCAGGAGACATTGGAGTAGCCTCCCAGTATCTGAAGGGGTCTACAGGAAAGATGGGGAGGGATTATTGACAAGGTCTTGCAATGCCAGGACAAGGGGCAATGGGTTTGAACTGGCAGAGGGGAGATTGAAACTGGATGTTAGGAGGAAGTTGTTTGCAGTGAGGGTGGTGAGACACTGGCACAGGTTGCCCAGGGAGGTTGTGGAGCACAGAAGCAGAGAATGGGATCAGCAACAGCAGAACATTCACCGTTTTACTTGGACATTAAAAAAATGCAGGTAGAGAAATGATTTTTAGAAGCCTTCTCAGGCTGTTCTTTTTCTTTCTGCTTCTGATGCAGGGGGGCTTTTGCCTCACACAAGAGTGTGGTAGCAGAGCAAATTGTGTTTTGGAGCAGAAGGTGGATGTTTGGAAGGAGGAGGGCGATCAGCAGGGGCAGATGGGTGCTGCAGTGTCTCTGACTCAGCCAGTCTTCTTTTAGCAAGTGTGTGTGCTGGAGAAGTCACACATTCATTAAGCTGGAGATCTGAACAGATGAGGTGAAAGCCCCTTTCTCTTTCATTTCATGTTGACTCAGGTGTTAATATTTTAAGATACACAGAGTAACTTCTCAGGAGGTATCAATATATTGACTCATTCTACTCAGTGACTGTAGCTGAGCTATGCTAGCATATACTCAGTGGGGGATCTGATACCCTCTCTCTGTTTTTAAATCTGCTTCAGATGTCTCTAAAGAAAAAAAAATGAAAAAGAGAGAGTAACAGATTGCATATGATCTAATTTCTTCCCTGGTCTATCCGGTGTGTCAGCCTTTCCAAGGGAAGCTGTGATTTGGAAAAATAATACATTCAGTACACTGTAATGCTACACCAAAACTCCCAGCAGTTTGTCTTTCCCTTCCCAGATCTTAAAATATGAAATCCTGTTTTGTAAATTGGAACAGGAGAAGATCAAAGGGCAGGTGTCATGTTCCTTCCAGACCTTGAGAAATATTTCATTTATGGCTGAACTTGCAAAGGAGCAGAGATCTAGAATTGTTAAACATCAATATTAATTATATTAAGTCTGTTACATTCTCCTTCTAAGAGGGAAGTGTTTCCTTATCCCTGTGGTGTGGTTCATTCTCCTTCTAAGAGGGAAGTGTTTCCTTATCCCTGTGGTGTGGTTCATTCTCCTTCTAAGAGGGAAGTGTTTCCTTATCCCTGTGGTGTGGTTCATTCTCCTTCTAAGAGGGAAGTGTTTCCTTATCCCTGTGGTGTGGTTCATTCTCCTTCTAAGAGGGAAGTGTTTCCTTATCCCTGTGGTGTGGTTCATTCTCCTTCTAAGAGGGAAGTGTTTCCTTATCCCTGTGGTGTGGTTCATTCTCCTTCTAAGAGGGAAGTGTTTCCTTATCCCTGTGGTGTGGTTCATTCTCCTTCTAAGAGGGAAGTGTTTCCTTATCCCTGTGGTGTGGTTCATTCTCCTTCTAAGAGGGAAGTGTTTCCTTATCCCTGTGGTGTGGTTCATTCTCCTTCTAAGAGGGAAGTGTTTCCTTATCCCTGTGGTGTGGTTCATTCTCCTTCTAAGAGGGAAGTGTTTCCTTATCCCTGTGGTGTGGTTCATTCTCCTTCTAAGAGGGAAGTGTTTCCTTATCCCTGTGGTGTGGTTCATTCTCCTTCTAAGAGGGAAGTGTTTCCTTATCCCTGTGGTGTGGTTCATTCTCCTTCTAAGAGGGAAGTGTTTCCTTATCCCTGTGGTGTGGTTCATTCTCCTTCTAAGAGGGAAGTGTTTCCTTATCCCTGTGGTGTGGTTCATTCTCCTTCTAAGAGGGAAGTGTTTCCTTATCCCTGTGGTGTGGTTCATTCTCCTTCTAAGAGGGAAGTGTTTCCTTNTCATTATTGCAGTGGTGTTGTTTATTCTCCTGAGAGGGAAGTGTTTCCTTATCCCTGTGGTGTGGTTCATTCTCCTTCTAAGAGGGAAGTGTTTCCTTATCCCTGTGGTGTGGTTCATTCTCCTTCTAAGAGGGAAGTGTTTCCTTATCCCTGTGGTGTGGTTCATTCTCCTTCTAAGAGGGAAGTGTTTCCTTATCCCTGTGGTGTGGTTCATTCTCCTTCTAAGAGAGTAGTGCATCCTTAACCCTGTGGTGTGGGAACAAGACGTTTCAGGAGGATGTGCCACGCAGGGGCTATTGACAAGACAGAGTAACAGGTCTTTCACTGCCCCTAAGAAACCTACTGATTCAAGGCTTATCTTTAGATGTGAAGGTAAAACCTAAGAGGTACAGCAGCACATCTCCCCAGAACACTAGGACAAATCACAGTCAATAGTGTTGTGGTGGCTCTAATGCTGTGAGAGTCTAAATGAAGCAAAGTTAGTAGTAAATCAGCCGACAAAACTGAAGTGTGATTGTGTCTGAAATCTAGCCTTTTTATTGCAGCTGCATTGGTTGTTCTACTAGACTGCATCAATTCCCTCTTACAGTAGGGTTTGCTGCCCTTTCACCTCTGGGTGTGACCCTGGCTACAGTCATGGGCACAAGCTGGGCTGCAGGGCAGTTCTGGCATCTCAGCACTGAGCTCACTCTTGTTGGGGCTAGAGGGCAGGCTCTTGCTTGTGCAGATATTTTTGGTATTAGGCATGCAACTGGGAATCCTTGTCACTCATTGTCCCTGACATTGTCTGCTGTTAATCCTCATTTCTGGCTACGTCCCAGCTCTGTTATTTTTATCCCAACTCTTCCTGCAGACTTGCTTGGATGCTGATTTTTCTTCACTTTTCACCGTGCTTTTGTGAACTGCTCATCAGTTTTCAGGGTCCACAGCAGAGGCAAAGCAGGGAGAGCAGAATTAGGCTGACTCCTGAATGCCTTTGATGCTTCTGCTAAGTAGTATGGTTTGGGTTCAGGGATAATAGCAAAGCAAGGTGGCGTAACTTAACAAGCAAAGCTTTCTACAGGTAGTGCCCTATTCACCCTCTTTCAAGGAACAGAGCAGGATTGCTCTGAGGTTGGGAATTAGAGAGAGAGTTCTCTTTTAGTCCTCCAGGTAGGTGATAAAACTGGCACAGATGTGGGAAAGCTTTTAGGGAGGTGTCAAGTGTAGGAATGCAGTCTGCTGGATAATAGGTTGCACTTGGGCTTTGGGATTAGAAGCTAGCACTGCCAACTTTTTAATGCAGTAGCTAAAACTCTCAGGTTTAAAAGATTAATACCATTTATTTGCTTCATTTCCTCCCACCCCTAAACCTGCATCCCCCAAAGCAAAACTTTTCTAATCAGCATATAACTCCTGCTGAGCTAGCTACCTTTTTTCTTTTTTTTTTGCTTCCCAATTTTTTTTTTTTTTTTCCTCTACTGGAAAAGTCTGACAAAGAAAAAAAAAATAGGTAAGGAAAGCTGAAGCTTGGGTAAGGGAAGTTGGGACATGTTTTATAATTGATTTAACTCTTTCTTTCAAGTGCCCTTCAGGTGCTTTTCTGCTAGCATGCCTAGGGTAGCAGTGTTGGTTTTTTTTTTCCTGTAGCAAAGCTAATGTTCTGTGTATTTGCAGGGGAGAGAGGGCATAGGCTGTGTTTTCTTCAGGGCTGCAGAGACAGCAGATGAGAAAGCTAGAGCCCATGTAGTGCCACAGGGCTTGGAGCAGCAGCAGAGGAAAGCTCCTCACCTACCCTGAGGCAGCTCTGAGCTATGGAGCAGAGCCAGCCAGCAGAATACTGGGAGCTCCTGTCTGCAGGGTCATGCCTGGAATCTGCTTTAATTTGGCCAGAGACCAGTTTAACCCTGTATCATCAGTATTTCCCACATGTTCTAAATGTGCTAAAAGGGGCTGTTTCACAGGGTTTAACATGTGGCTAAATGGGTCTGACATGTTTCTAACTTAGTTTCCATACCAGATGAAAAAGATTTCTCCTGTGTGCTACCTGAACAACTCATGTGTTTAACTGCTAAGGGGTTTTGATTTCTTTTTTACTCCTTCAGCTGTCAGTCCTTTAGTATGAGCTCGTGGAATGAAGATTGGTGAGACTTAAGTTGAGCAGTGACATTTATTTGGTACCTAATTCCTATCTTCACTTGCAGAGCAGAAACATTTAAAAGCATACAAAAAGTTTACAACAGTGAAGGCACAAGAAAGTGCAAATGAGAGAAATTATTATTTGCAATTTCACAGCTGTTTACATGTCTTGAGCTGACTGAAACAGGACTAAAACAGGCTAATATTATTATTTCATTAAAAATCAAGTTTCATAAGGAAACTAAAGATAATAAAATTACTGAGACCTAGAAAAAGGAAGCAACTGTGTGCAGTTCTGGAGCCCCCAGCACAGGAAGGACATGGAAGTGTTGGAGTGGGTCCAGAGGAGGCCACCAAGATGCTCAGAGGGCTGCAGCAGCTCTGCTGTGAGGACAGGCTGAGAGAGTTGGGGCTCTGCAGCCTGGAGAAGAGAAGGCTTCCAGGAGACCTTAGAGTAGCCTTCCAGTATCTGAAGGGGGCTACAGGAAGACTGAGGAGTGACTATTGACAAGGTCTTGCAATGCCAGGACAAGGGGCAATGGGTTTGAACTGGCAGAGAGGAGATTGAAAGTGGATGTTAGGAGGAAGTTGTTTGCAGTGAGGGTGGTGAGACACTGGCACAGGTTGCCCAGGGAGGTTGGGGAGCACAGAGTCACCCAACATGATCTATGATCATGTTGAGTGATTCTGTCCTCCACAACCTCCCTGGAGGTGTTGAAGACCAGGTTGGAGGAGGCCTTGAGTGCCCTGTACTAGTGGGAGGTGTCCCTGCCTGTGGCAGGAGGTTGGAACTGGATGATCCTTGAGGTCCCTTCCAACCTTCCCATTCTATGATTCCATGATTCTACAATTGTGATGAACGAGCTCCATGTACAGAGGTCAGGAAGTACTATTTTGTAGTCCCTAAATTGTGAGTCAGGGGGTGACACATGGGCAGTATATGGGGGCCAAGTGGGCAGTATACTACTGCTTGTTGATTTGGAAGTGCCCAGGTTGTTGTCCACTGCTGAGATGGATGGTGCATTTTCCTCGCTGGGGGAAGTCCTATGCAGTGGCAGTAAGTTGATGTCGGTTTAGTTTTAAGTCATTTTAGGTGTGGAGTTTTCCTAGAGGTGCTGCATTTACAGAATCCTGTCCTAAGCAGCTTTCATTGTAGTATTCAACATCATTTCCCTTTCTTCATCCAAGGTAATCTAACCTTCTCAAATTGTTCTCCATCTTTTCCTGTTTTCCACTGGTACCTCCTGCATCCCTGCAGGTGGCTGTACCCCATAGTTAAGGCTTTATCTAGACCTACATATTTAGCTGTGAATAGCAATTACAAGTTGCTTTTTATTTATTATCTACTTACACTGAAAGACTCCCTTGGAGGCTTCCACCTGTTAAAAATGCTAACTCTGCTTCTCCTTCCTGATGGAGGCTTGAGGAAAGGGAGGATAAGCTTCTCTCCCTGACAAGCAGCTTATATTTAGCTGAGGAACAAAATAACCCAGGTTTTTGGCCCATCTGTGTAGACAGACAGAATAGGCTCCTGATGGACAGGGTTCCCACTTCTCACATTCATCAGATCTGGGCCAGGCCCATGGAGCAGATCCTCCTCCAAATGTAACAATCATTTTGGTCCATGATAAATATTTCTTTTGGAGGGAGAAGAGTGAAAGTCCTGTTCCTCCCTTTCCATCTTTTCTAATTGCTTTCACATAGGAACTAAACTGCAGCCCCCTGAGCACCTTGAAGGATTAAATGCTGATCAAAGGCAGGTTTAACCATATCCCCAGGACAAGCTGCTTAGACACCAAGCAGCACAAGCTCTGCGTTAGCACAGCAACCAGAAAAGCAGAATAAATTAACAAATATCATTTTGACACGAGCAGAGCAGAGTTTTGGAAGAGAAGGCATTGGCAGAGTTTGGGGGAGCAGAGTATGGGGGATGCAAATGGAAATGAAGTCAACATTTAGCTCATGCATATAGCCAGGAGACATGCTCTGCTTCTGATCTTGGCTGATTCCTGGCATCTGCTGCCACACGCTGCCTTTTCCCTCCTCAGGTCTCGGCTTTCCAGTATAATGCCATTAGCAGTATTAGATAGGAGTTTGTGTTATTACTTACAACCTAAGGCTGGAGGAAGTCTTTGGGGGATAAATTAACAGACCTCTCAGCTATCCTGATTGGCACTCAGCCTTTTAGTTCCTGCCCACTCTGTTCCAGCTCAGCTTTTTTATAGGCTTGCAAAATGTTGAGTATCTGTTTGTTTTGCGGCCGTGTCCCCTAGTGAATTCTGTGCTTGTAATTCATGTCTTGGACATAATCAGAGCACACATTTCTGCTTCAGATTTTCCTAGCACTGGCAAAAACTGGGCAAGAAAGATGCACTCATTGTTGAAGTTTATAAGTGGAGGAGATACTGAAAAGTAGGATTATTTAGCTTTGAGGATAGATGCATTAGCAGAGGCTACTTAACTGTTAGTGCAAGGACTGTGAAGGATCAGAGAGCAAATGATCAGCATCTAATTCTCACAGTATTTGATAATATGAGGCCAAAGAACTGTCCAGTAACACAGAGCAGACCTGTCAGAGGAAGTATCATTTTGCATTATGAATAAGCCTTACTTCTTTAAACCACCTTTAACAGCTTTGTCAGTGCCATGGACAGAGGAATCAGTGCACCCTCAGCAAGTGTGCAGATGGCACCAAGCTGTGTGGCACAGTCGACTTGCTAGAGGGCAGGGATCCATCCAGAGGGACCTGGACAGGCTGCAGAGGTGGGCCCAGGCCAACCTCATGAAATTCAACAAGACCAAGTGTAAGGTCCTGCACACACAATCACAAGCAAAACTCCAGGCTGGGTGGTGAATGGCTGAGAGCAGCCCTGAGGAAAAGGACCTGGGGGTCTGGGTTGATGAAAAGCTCAACATGAGCCTGCAGTGTGAGTGCAGCCCAGACAGCAACTGTGTGCTGGGCTGCAGCAAGAGCAGTGTTGGCAGCAGGGCAAGGGANGGACAGGCTGAGAGAGTTGGGGCTCTGCAGCCTGGAGAAGAGAAGGCTTCAAGGGGACCTTAGAGTAGCCTTCCAGGATCTGAAGAGGGCCTAGAGGAAGGCTGGGGAGGGACTATTGACAAGGTCTTGTAATGACAGGACAAGGGGCAATGGGTTTGAACTGGCAGAGGGGAGATTGAAAGTGGATGTTAGGAGGAAGTTGTTTGCAGTGAGGGTGGTGAGACACTGGCACAGGTTGCCCAGGGAGGTTGTGGCTGCTCCCTGCCTGGAGGTGTTCAAGGCCAGGTTGGAGGAGACCTTGAGTACCCCTTGTACTAGTGGGAGGTGTCCCTGCCTACGGCAGGGGGGTGGAACCCCCTGATCCTTGAGGTCCCTTCCAACCTTACCATTCTATGATTCTGTGATCTGTTGCCACTGGGCAACAGGACCCTGTTCATACATCTACTCAAAATAATATGAAGGTGCTGATGTATGACCCTGGATTGTGTGAAGCCATCTTCATAGAGCAAGAGAAAGGATGTGTTAAGTCTTGCCTCTCCATCTTGAAGCTTAACTCTAATACTCTCGAGGGCTTTGGACATAATGGCAAGATAGGGCTGCTGTAAGAGGACAGCAGAGATGGGCAGAGGAAGTATGTATATAGGATCTCTACTTCTTTCCTCTTAATCTCAGGCAGAATTAGAGAGAGTTAGAAATGCTGTTTGCAGTCCTGGTTCATTTATGGACAGTGACTCAGAGGCCCATTTGGGCTGTAAGAGAGGGACAAACAAACCACATCCACAAATCACTGTAGAGGTCAGAAAGGACCTGTGATCCCTGGCTTTGCTGGGTGAACCAAGCGTACTGCAAGCTCTTCTCAGTCCCTCAGTGGAGTTCAGAGGCAGAAGGCAAGGTTCTATCAGCTCAGTTCAGCTTGAAAACCCAACAGTTCTTAGGAATCAGCAGTTTCATGAAAGATCCTCTCTTGCACACTGATGTGGAACAGGCAAAAGGCTCTAGCTCTCCGCTGAGCTATCAAATATGAATGTGTGCAGCATGAGCAGCAGAAACCTTTCATGAAGGTATATCTTTATTTCTACTAAATAATGAAAGGAATTCCTTATGAATGACTAAACCTGCCAAAAGGATTCAGTTCTCTCACTAAGAATTCTTTGCTGTGAGGCTGCAGTGCTGTGTAGATTAGGAGCCATCATTTCTACAACATCAGGAGTCCTTTACAAAGACAACCTCTAAAAAATGGCTGTGTTCTCTCACTTGTCCTTCCTGAAGAACAATCACACACTTTTGTTTTGACTGTATGGACATTTTTTCTTTGAATGAAGACTTTGGCATAGGAACTTGCAAGCCTCAGTGTGATTGGAGTGAAGAACAATTTACTGGTCCATCAAAACAAAGTGGCCAAGCTTAGGAGCCAAGAGGTTAGCTGGTTTTAGTTTCTGATGCTTATTCTAGTCTTGAATTATTTAATGTATACCCATGTTTTTCACCTTGTCTAGCCACAGAGGGTTGTGTGAACTTTGTATTCTGAGATGAAAGGAAGAAGCTGAGCTGTGCACACCTTGAGGAATTCATAGAATCATAGAATGGTAAGGTTGGAAGGGACCTCAAGGATCATCCAGTTCCAACCCCCTGCCATAGGCAGGGACACCTCCCACTAGCACAGGTCACTCAAGGCCTCCTCCAACCTGGCCTTGAACACTTCCAGGGAGGTTGTGGAGCACAGAATCACCCAACGTGATCTTTGATCACGTTGGGTGATTCTGTGCTCCACAACCTCCCTGGGCAACCTGTGCCAGTGTCTCACCACCCTCACTGCAAACAGCTTCCTCCTAACATCCAGTTTCAATCTCCCCTCTGCCAGTTTAAACCCACTACCCCTTGTCCTGGCATTGCAAGACCTTGTAATGACAGGTATGTAATTTAAGTCTGATGGCTTTGTTGAACTGGCATTATTAAAGTATACAATTGTTTACCCAAGCTCATCTGTTGGGTTGTCTTGGGATGACAGATACAGTTGAAAAAAAAAAGGTCAGAAGAACCTGTGGGAGGAAGGGGAGAGGCTCTCCAGTGGTGTTAGATGTACTGTAGGGGTTTTATGGCTTTAGGATGCGTTTATTCCATTGGGAAAGCAATCAGCCTTCCCTGAGTTTAGTTTACATCACTTCCCTGTCATCCTTTCACTGGCTTCATCCTCCTGACAGTCACCCTTCAGATATTTGTAGACATCGATAAGGTCCACTTTCAGCCTTCTCTTCTCCAGACTGAACAGCCCCAGGACTCTCTGCCTTTCCTTATAAAAGAGATGGCTCCAGTCCCCTAATCTTCTTCACAGCCCTCTGGTGAATTTTCTCCAGTAGTTCTTTATTGATCTTGAACTGGGGAGCCTAAACTTTTGTACACAATATTCCAGATGAGGTCTAACTAAGGTTGAGTAGAGGGGAAAGAGAACCTCCCTTGACCTGATGGACAAACTGTTCTTAATGTGCCAGAATGTACTGTTGGCCTTTCTGGCCACCAGGGCACATTACTGTCTCACGGATAAGTTATTAGCAACCGGGATTCCAAGGTCCTTCTCTCTGGTAGGTCAGCCCCTCACACTGCTGCATGGTGTTATTCCTCCTCAGGTGCAGGGCTGCACACTTGTTGAACATCTGTTAGTCATGTGGATCTTTTAACAGGATAAGATCCTGTGTCACCCCCTGTTCTTCTAATTTTTCCATGTTTTCCATTCCCAAGACCCGGTGTGTTAAGTGGGAGGCTTGACATGTACCCAGTTCTTGCCCTAGTTTGGATTTGGGACAGAGTTGGGCTGCAGACATGGACTTGGGAGCATGGAAGTTCCCTGGGACCTCTCTTTCGGGCTTGGCAGGAAACAGTCTGACTTTGTGTTCCTGTCTGCCTGGAGTGAATGATACAGGAACAGAAGTAGCTGTGGGTAACTGACAGTGGTAGGCATGTTTGGGAAAGACAGTCTAATAGGAGAGCACTGTACAGACTCTGCTGTGGGGACGTGCTGGCGCCAAGGGCACAGGGACATGCAGGGAGGAGGGGAAACAGGAAAGGATGGAACTTCCTGACCAGCTGAGGGAAACAATGATGGACTTTGAAGCAGTGTTGAGAGAGCTTTGCAGAGGTGCAGAGACACACAGGAGACAAACCTCATAAAAAATGTAGAGTGGCTGTCATTTTAGTACTCCTTTCCTTGCTTGGCTAGGGAGGTGTTCCTTTGATGGCGTGGCTGCAGGGCTGGAGGGGTCATGATTCTCAGCAAACACAGGCTGTTGAGGCTGTGTGATCTCCATGCATATGCACATACATGTACACACATGCTTATGTCATACATCACTGAGTGATGTCACATTATTGATCCTTTTTTTCTGACTCCTGGCATGAAGCTTTAGAGCCTGATTGCTGTGGGAAGAAAAGATTAAGGCTTGCACTGAGGAACTGATCCACAGCAGATGCAAGCAGCCACTACAAGCTTGTAAATCAGGAAAACTTTGGATCTGTAGAGACAGAAGTGGTTTGGCTGGCACAATAGATTTCCAGCAGGATCTAGGGTTTGGTGGGGTTTACTGTGTCCATGTCTTAACACCCAGGGCAGCTGTGTAATCTGAAAGGGCGCTGAGTATTCTTACAGCATTTCAGTATCATGTCAACTTTTTGTCTTTTTTTTCACTCCTCTCTACTATTATGTAAGTGCTACCTGCAACCTGGGGGTGGCTGTGATCAGTTGTTCTGTGTGCATATCTTAATTGGTTACTTTGGATGGAGAGTTTTTGACTACAGGGACTTGCATTCATCAGAACTTGCTAATGGGATTTTAAAAATTGCCCTTTGTGTGATTAGATTTCCAGCAGGATCTAGGGTTTGGTGGGGTCTACTGTGTCCATGTCTTAACACCCAGGGCAACTGTGTAATCTGAAAGGGCACTGAGTATTCTTACAGCATTTCAGTATCATGTCAACTTTTTGTCTCTTTTTCACTCCTCTCTACTATTATGTAAGTGCTACCTGCAGCCTGGGGGTGGCTGTGATCAATTGTCCTGTGTGTATATCCAAACTGATTGCTTCAAATGGAAAGTTCTTGACTACAGAGACTTTTGCATTCATCAGAACTTTCTAATGGGATTTAAAAGATTGCACTTTGTGTAACACCTAGATAATTTCTTGGCCATTTTTGCTGGAATGAGGGAAATCTCTCAAGATTATCTTGAGATGTTCCTGTAGGAGGTGCGTTCCTGGCTGTGCTTTGCAGCAGGACAATGGAGAATAAATTACATCAGAATAAGTGGGTTTATTGTGTGATTTGGAAAAAAAAAAACCAACCAAAAAAAACCCAACCAAAACAGATCTGGTGCTGCAAAAAGCAATTACAGTTAGTTATTTGAGTTATGTGTGCTAAGTTATTTGGCATGTTGCTTTCATGTCAGTGAGACAGTTGCATGTTCGCAGCCCAAACGAAAAATCGACTCAGGGTAGCACAGTGAGGTCAAGTATGAGGTAGACCAATCTGCAGTAGAGCACAGGAGGAAGCAGGCACATTATAGGTTATTTAATGTGACTAAGGCATACAGGAGTTGGACAGATCTATCCTGTGGTCTGGGCACAGAGAAGTGAAGAGATTTGCACCTGTCCTGTGTGATGGCCTTCCAAGTACCCTGGACCCTGCCTTAAAAGAAGATTATAGTTTTAGAATCATAGAATGGTAAGGTTGGAAGGGACCTCAAGGATCATCTAGTTCCAACCCCCTGCCATAGGCAGGGACACCTCCCACTAGTACAGTTCACTCAAGGCCTCCTCCAACCTGGCCTTGGACACCTCCAGGGAGGTTGTGGAGCACAGAATCACCCAACGTGATCATAGATCATAGATCATGCTGGGTGATTCTGTGCTCCCCAACCTCCCTGGGCAACCTGTGCCAGTGTCTCACCACCCTCACTGCAAACAACTTCCTCCTAATAGCCAGTTTCAGTCTCCCCTCTGCCAGTTTAAACCCATTGCCCCTTGTCCTGGCATTGCAAGACCTTGTCCTGCAGAATCCCCTCCCTTGCCCTGCTGCCCACACTGCTCTTGCTGTAGCCCAGCACTCAGTTGCTGTCTGGGCTGCACTCACACTGCAGGCTCATGTTGAGCTTTTCATCACCCCAGCCCCTCAGGTCCTTTTCCTCAGGGTTGCTCTCAGCCATTCACCACCCAGCCTGGATTTTTCTGTTTTCTTGATCTTGATTCCTGTATTACTTTCTTCCTCAGCCATTCCTCACATGTATTTAACAGTTCTCTTAATAGTTGTGCTTATATTCTATGTATAACCAGTAGATGTAAATGAGGCTACATGAATCCTGAAATACATTCACCATGTCTGCAGCCAAGGCACATTGTGCACAGTCTATTCAGACATGTGAAGTATCCCTGACCTTCATTTACCTATAGATCCAGCCTGCATAAAGCAGGCCAAAACCTTACACGGTGCATTCTCCAGTCTTCTGGTAGGCGTGGAGCCAAAATTGAGCCCAGAACAAACAGATACTGCTCTTCAGGCTTCAGTGTGTTTGAACTTGGTGTGTGGTGCCTGCCGGGCAGGCTGCTCTGCATTGCCCTTTGTTCCTGCAGCAGGGAAGTCAGGAGAGCCTACCCATGAGTGCAAAGAGGTGAGCCAGCTTGAGAGCATCTGCCCCCTGACTGCAGACAGCAGTGAGCCCTGCTACTAGCATGGGAGCTGTGCAGGGCAGATAAAAGGGGTCCTCTCATCTCACTCATCTTCTTTGCAAATGCTGTGCATCTTGCATGGGTATTTACATGTTCTGCCAAAGTGACAACATCATTATCCCTTGCTCAGTGTTTGAAGCTGCTAGAATATTTTCTGCATCATTTAATGCTCAGATGGGATAATGTGTTTGGGCGGGCAGTGAGGTGCTGCGGGCTGCTGCCTCCCCACGCACTCCAAAGGGGTACATAGATCACTGAGAAAGTTGCTTGCTGCATAATCCTGTTACCTTCAGGTAAGAAATCTGTCCCTCTCAAGCCTGAATGGCAGGGAAATCCAAGGAGCCTTGATAATTATAACATTAAAAACATTTCACCTCAGAAATCAGGGAGTAGCTGGAGAAGCATATAGAAGCTAATGGGAAGGGAATTGAAATGACCCTGGGAGAAAACTGGAATGCTGCGTTTCTGAAGCCAAGACAGCACTAGAGAGCTGAGATTATCCTCACAGAACATAATCTTCTTAGGCTTTGTTCGCAGGCAGCACTGGGCTGTTTAAACAGAGTGAGGAGGAGGAGGAGGGAGGTATCCAAAACCACATCTCTCTTATTTAAATGCATATCCCGTGCTCCTCACCCTCCCACTTGGGATTGTGTCCATTGGCTCAGAATAAGTGGCTATAAATCCATAAATACACCTTTTCCCTCTCTGGTTTTGCCATTGTGTGCACTACCATAGGCCTCTGACTCTTGCAGGATGGAAATGAGCTCGCTCAGAGCTGTGAGTTCTTCAGCAGCCACTGCCTCGTATTATGGATGCAGGACATTGCTGTGACAGCTCAAAGAGAATGGGGGAAGGACTGAGTAGCCTTTTTCTTTATCCACCTTCAAGAGTGCAGAGGAAATGTCATTACCTTTGCCAGCTTCCTCAGGCATGCTGGTATGTGGCACGCACTACTGCGTGACAGGTGGGATGAGGCCGTGGAACCTTCTCCTCCTCACAAGAAAAGGAGTTTTTCTTCACCAGAAAAGAGCCTCTGATTTACCTTTTTAGAATCTGAGGACTTGATTGCCAAAAAAAAAAACCTAAAGGTTAAAAAGATTTCCAGTTTAGATTTTTGTCCATGGAAAGTCAAAATCCTACCAGGAATATGCAAGCTGTTGAGACCCAATGCTTCTTCCTTCATGGTAGTCAAATGTAGTTCTCCCCATTAAGAGTCCCTTGCCCTGTACCCGCTGTGCAGACCCCCAGTTTTGAAGCTTGCTGTTTCAGATGTAGGGAGGCACTGAGCCCCATGTGGGGCTTGTCTGAAATGTGGAGAAAGGTCATTCCTGCTTCCCTCCTATGTCATATATCCCAGCTCCCTTTTTGCTGTGCCAGTCTCCCAGCACAACACTTTATGCCCTATCCAATGGAGCTGGCTCATTTTTCTTCTTTTCACTTCTTCCCTGAACTGGAGCAGCCTTTGAAAGAGCAAGGGTGTACAGCTGTGCCTTAATCAGAAGATAAACATATGTGTAGGGAAATTGAATCTTATGCATCCTCTTCCCAGGCTACCTGGCATTGAATCGTGAAGGCAGCTGAGCAAGATGCATTTTAAAATGTCTGTCTCGAAATGCATCAGTTTTGAAACAAAGAATGTGAGGCATTGTCAGAGAGTACTTTAGGAAACAATGATTTCTGAAAAAAACTTTGAGGTCTGACTCTTACTCAGGATAATGTTAAGGCCAGAGGACTAAATCACTGCCTGGATATGTAAACAGGAGAGTATTGAACAGGAATAAATGTATTCAGGTTTGCTACAAGTGTGACTGAGATCCATTTCTTATGATTGCAGCTGCTATTATATTAGTATTGTTCTTTTTTTTTTTTTCCCTGAAATATAATAATTGTTAAAAGGATTGGAAAATTTACCTTTTAGTGAGAGATTAAAGTTATCCACCCAAAAAAAAAGAGAAGGTGGAGGGATGGAAGTCACAGGCTACAGTTACCTACAGTGGTAAACATCAATATAATAATAGACAGGTTTTACGTTTTTGAAAGTGGGAAAATGACACCATTGTGTGGCTGGACGTTTAAGCTAGACAAATGTAGGCCAAAAATAGTCTGCACATTTTAAATAATAGAGATATAAGTAACAATAGAATGATTTCTGCAGTGTGGGAAAGTCGTCACTGCCAGCAATTTTCAGCCAAAAATCTCCTTTCCCACCCCCTCTGAAAGCATCTAAAAAAACCAAAATAGTAATTCTCTAGTCCAGACACAGCTATTGGACTTCAAATAGGAATTAAAGCAAGAAAGGAAGCTTGACATGTGCTGTACTTGAAAAAAAACAAGCCCCATGCATGTCCATCTCCTACATCTTCTGCAGAATCTTCATCAGTGAAAGCCTAGCACTTGATGGACGAATCAAAGGTTTCTCCTCCCTCACTGCTCTTTCTTTCTTTTATCAGCTGAACTCCCCCAGTCTTCTCCTGCTGTGCAAAGAGCTGCAGTGTAGGTGACTTTTACAACATCATCCTTTTCTTCCTAAAGGGAAGTAAGCTAACATGTTTCTCAAATCGTTTAAGCACACAGAAATTATCTTGCAAAAGCCTGTCTGCCTCTCCTGCTGACTTGTCAGAGCAAAATTGCATCATCTGTATGCCAAAAAAAAAAAAAATAAAAGAAAAAGAAAAAGTAAAAAACAATCTTGCAAAAGGCATCATCTTGTCCCATCTTACATTGTCTTGCCATTGTGTTCAATCTCCTCTCCTTGCCCATTGGATTTGGGGATTGCTTTTTTGATAAAGAAGGTCTCTCCTCAGACCCCACCTGAAGTCCTGTGTGCAGTTCTGGAGCCCCCAGCACAGGAAGGACATGGAACTGTTGGAGTGGGTCCAGAGGAGGCCACAAAGATGCTGAGAGGGTTGCAGCAGCTCTGCTCTGAGGACAGGCTGAGAGAGTTTGGGCTCTGCAGCCTGGAGAAGAGAAGGCTTCCAGGAGACCTTAGAGTAGCCTTCCAGTATCTGAAGGGGCCTACAGGAAGGCTGGGGAGGGACTATTGACAAGGTCTTGTAATGCCAGGACAAGGGGCAATGGGTTAGAAGTGGCAGAGGGGAAATTGAAACTGGATGTTAGGAGGAAGTTGTTTGCAGTGAGGGTGGTGAGACACTGGCACAGGTTGCCCAGGGAGGTTGTGGCTGCTCCCTCCCTGGAGGTGTTGAAGGCCAGGTTGGAGGAGGCCTTGAGTGAGCTGTACTAGTGGGAGGTGTCCCTGCCTATGGCAGGGGGTTGGAACTAGATGATCCTTGAGGTCCTTTCCAACCTTACCATTCTATGATTCTGTGACACATGGGTTTTAATAGGTGATTCCTTGGAGGTGTAGTTTGCAGCTCCTCTTCTTCCTCTTTATCAACACAATCATGTTGCTCAATCTCCTGTTGCATTTTACTAATGCCACCAAGTGTTGGTCATAAACCATTGCCCCAGTTGCTCAGAACATGGGGCTGAATGGTTAATTAGGAGCACTATTGCAATTGTGGCAGCTTTTTAGGTCTCAGAGCACTTTTTTTTCACCACTGCTTTTCCTGTGTCACTGGTTAAGATGATGAATTAGAGGTAGTACTGCACCACCTGCTCATATTCTCTCTCAGCAATGGTACCATGCCCACTATGATGTTGTCTGCTTATATGATAGTGCCTAACTGGGAGCAGCTGAAGGCAGTTGGGAGTGTTTAGCCTGTGCTCCCTCCTGAACATAGCATTCTTGGCTTGTATCTTCCCATGTTTCAAACATGTGATCTATATTTTATAACCATCACTAGAGGATGTAATTTTTTTTTTCTTCCTCTGAGTCAAAGTAGTCTCTACAACAATCTTGGGGTAAGATCAACAAGTGCAAGCCTTGGGAGAAGAGGCCTATTTAAATGGCATGCAACTTTTTCTCTTAACTTTTGCTTCTTAAAATGATGTGTAAAAGGAAAGAGGGAAGCTGTGGCTTTGAACTTTGAATGTATCACAGTATCTTTGAACTAACTGGTGCGTGAAATGTTCTTAAAATTCTTTAAAAACATGATAGAGAATTATGATGTGCAGATTTTTTTAGGGGTTTTTTATTTTTTTTTTTGAGGAATATGTGTTAGGGGAATGAATATTAGTATAAAGGACAGAGTTTAGTCTGGGTATGATCTTGAAGTTGGTTATTGCCTTGTAATTAAGAGCTTTAATTGTCTGGTCTCCTGATCTCTAAAGAACTCCCCCTTGCCTTGCCCTTTATCGGTTTTAGAAGATAATATTTAAGCAGCACTTCATGAATACCCTCATGGATGTTAATATTAAAAAGTGTACATTTTCTCATCACACCTTTGAGTCCAGCTCAGGGGAAAGTAGCCCTTCAACTAGAGCCTTTAGAGGAATATTTAATAGGAGCATGTTAGTTTGGATATATATAGAGAGAGTGCTGGTGTACCTGAATAAAATGCTGAATTGTTATGAAATTTAATTGCTTGAATATGGGCACATTGCTAAAGTGACAACCTATCTGCCAGCTTTCTCTTTTTCTTTACAGCATATGTATAAAGTGACAGTAGTTTAAGGTCCCTATATACCTTCAGGATGACTTGGGGAGCTCACCTATATGACCAGAAAGTGAATCACTATTATTCCTTGTATTTGCTGTCAAAGTATTCCCCCCAAAGACTGTAGTTCTCCTTGCTTTTTGGGTGCTTATAGGATAATGTTGTGTGTTGGTTTTGCTGCATTGATCCAGTCCCTCAAAACTCATGTCAGAAAGGTCCTGAATCGCTGGCAGACACAATTCACTTTCATTTGCTCCTGTCCTGGCTCAACAGAAGGTCAGCAGCCTAGCAGAGAAAGGCTATTTGGCCTCTCCTTGTCCCCATTGTGACAATTTTAGATCTAAACTTAGGTGAAATGCATTTCCACCTTCCCATCTCAGTACCAGCAGCTTTCTGAAGTCTGAATGACAGCTAGAGACAGAGGAACCTGACATGCTGTGCAAGATGAAAATGTGTCAGCGAAAGAAACACACTAAGGATGTGGATGTGTGGAGCTGAAGTGTATGCGGCCAAATTGTTTCTCAGTGTTACTGAGGAAGCATTTTACAGGGAGAACAAGAGAGTGAATGAAGCACACCAGAGAGTCATATTTTGTCTCCCATGAGGGTAACTTGCTGATTGCAGGAAACACACAGTGTAAATATATAAATTTTAAGACTGAATCTTACCCTACTTTTGGAAGCAGTAGTAGACTTGCAGTGCAATGTGTCAGCTAGCAGCTAGAAAAAAGCCAGGACTCTGTTGGCCACATTTGAAACAGCTCAAGGAAATTAAGTAGTGAAATTGTACTTTGCTCCTTTACAAATGGACTGCCTTTATGCAATTTAGAATAAGTAAATAAATAAGAGACATCATACTTCCAGGCTCCTTCAAAGGTAACAAGCAGAAAATAGATGTATAATGGTTAATACATTTGATGCCAGAAGGTTCTTTCCTGCCTTTGCTGCTGATGCTGATGACCAGAACTGAGGGCACTTGTGCATCTCATGCACTCTTGCATAACAACCTATGCTGGTTTGGTGAGCTGATTTATTTTCAGCCTTCTAGCACATGACTGCTTTAGACCATGCTCCCTACTTGTCCCATATTTCTGTTGCTCCCTCCCACAATTCTTCTCAGCCTGCTGCTTTGTGGCTAACGCCAGCCTGCATATTCTTTAAGCAAACACCCTGGAGGAATATTATGCCATCGTGAATGCATCCCAGACTTTTTCCAAGATACACTCAAAATAATATTGTTTTTCTTTTTTTTTCCCCTTTTACTTGTACAATGTTGCCCCATTTCCTTGATTTAAGATGACTTGACTTAAGTTTCCTTATGTTCTAATCATCATCTTCTTTGCAGAGCGTGGCATATACCTCGCTTGAACTTGGCCAGCTAGGTTTGAATTTGGGCTGCTGTCACGTGCTGAATGCAGGCCAGCCTCATATTTGGCTAGCTGAGCAAAAAGAGGCAATATGTAGATAAATATCCCTAGGGTATAGTATATTTTATTGGGCTCTCAAAGATAGACAGAGACATTTGAAGTAGGGAGGCTGAGCACGTAATACCCTAATAATTGCCTGAAAGCACTGAGCAACATTTAGCCCTTTAGCCCTTCCTCATTTACTGTGCATTACTGGTTTTTTTTTTTTCTCATAATGACTGGCAGAATGTTGTGGGAGTGACAGTGTGCTGTTGTGGAATGCCATCTCTCTACAGCAGGCTGCTCTTAGAGGGGCATGCCGCCTCGGAGCACCTCTGTCCTAGATTGTTTTTAGGATGGGGACCATATGTGTGCCATGCAGATTAGATATCTTAGAGCTCCTGTCAGAAATAGTATCAAAACAATGAAAGCAGTATTCAGTATACTTGTGTCATCAAATCTTAAGTTGATGGAGCTAATGCCAACCATCAACTATCTTTGTCAGGTACTGACAACTGGCTCCCAACAAGTACAGTGCTGCTTGACAAGAAATAACAATCATAGAATGGTAAGGTTGGAAGGGACCTCAGAGATCATCTAGTTCCAACCCCCTGCCATAGGCAGGGACACCTCTCACTAGTACAGCTCACTCAAGGCCTCCTCCAACCTGGTCTTGAACCCCTCCAGGGAGGTTGTGGAGCACAGAATCACCCAATATGATCTTTGATCTGTGATTCTGTGCTCCACAACCTCCCTGGGCAACCTGTTCCAGTGCCTCACCACCCTCACTGCAAACAACTTCCTCCTAACATCCAGTTTCAATCTCCCCTCTGCCAGTTCAAACCCATTGCCCCTTATCCTGGAATTACAAGACCTTGTCAATAGTCCCTCCCCAGCCTTCCTGTAGCCCCCTTCAGATACTGGAAGGCTACTCTAAGGTCTCCTGGAAGCCTTCTCTTCTCCAGGCTTCAGAACCCCAACTCTCTCAGCCTGTCCTCATAGCAGAGCTGCTGCAGCCCTCTGAGCATATTGGTGACCTCCTCTGGACTCACTCCAACACTTCCATGTCCTTCCTGTGCTGGGGGCTCCAGAACTGCACACAGGACTTCAGGTGGGGTCTGAGGAGATCAGAGCAAGGAGCAGAATCCCTTCCCTTGACCCTGCTGCCCACACTGCTCTTGCTGCAGCCCAGGACTCAGTTGCTGTCTGACTCATATGTCTTTAGCATGAACAGGGCATGATACTTGACTGCTCTGCCACTATCATATATCTGTTCAATCTCTCTAAAATTTGAAATCCCTGGGCCACTTTCTTGCTGATGGGGTAGTATCTTTTTGTAGGATATTTTCCTTCTGTCTTGCATTTCTGGTCATTTTGTAGCAGATGAGTGTTTTCTGCCAACCTCTCCTCCTGGGCAGAATCCTTCATTCCAGTTTTGGTTTGGTTTTTTTTTCCCATCTGTTCCCTGAGAAGATAGCAGTCATCCTAGCTCCTTGCTCCCCATACCATTGCTGTTATTCTTCCCTTCTCCGAGCTGGTTGTCAGTTCTGAAAAGCAGTCTTTCCACACTCTAGTGGGAGTTTGGAATCTAGAGCAGGCTTTGACTCAAGCCTGACCCTACCTTTGATTGTAATACATGTTTGCATTCCCTCTGCTGTGTCTAGCTCATCCTTCTGTCTGCGACCTCACAGAAATGAATGGTTCCCAGAGCCCAGTGCCAGTGGGCAATTAAAATATGCTGAAAGCTGTGTAAGCAGGATGTGTTCAAGACCCTTACCTGCGTTCCCTGTTTGAAGGAAAAAGTAGGTTTTAGAGCTAGAAATGTTTGTACTTCAGTACATGTGGAAGCTGAAGGGAGAAGAGGTGAAGGAAATGCAGCTGTAACCTTTTTGGCTCTCTAAGCTGCTCCCCAGCAAGGGAGGGAAGTAGTTATCCCTTTTATCAGCAGCACAGAGACAGCATGACAAAGAAGCAGGGACACTGAAAATGGAGTCCTGATCCCAAGTTCTTGGTTTTTTGCTCTGTACTAATTAGTTGGTTCATTTATTTGGAACAGCTACAGGAAAAAAAAAAAACCAAAACAACCCAGAAACACCAACAGAACTAAGCCTCCTGATTCCTTATTCTCATTACTCTCCTTTCAGCTGTATCCTTGAAGCATGTGTTAGACAACATTATTCAGTGCAGTTTATGACCCTCATGCTGTGAGTTACTTGGTTAAAAATTGCTCTGGAGCATCAAGGGAGGTTTTTTTTTTTATTTTTTTTTTTTAATCTTTCTTACTAAAAAAAAATAATAAATAAATAGATTAATTATGAAGCTAAAAAGGAATGTGCTCCTATATAATTATAGAGTGGTAAGGTTGGAAGGGACCTCAAAGATCATCCAGTTCCAACCCACTGCCATAGGCAGGGACACCTCCCACTAGTACAGGTCACTCATGGCCTCCTCCAACCTGACCTTGAACACCTCCAGGGAGGTTGTGGAGCACAGAATCACCCAACGTGATCAAAGATCACGTTGGGTGATTCTGTGCTCCATCAACCTCCCTGGGCAACCTGTGCCAGTGTCTCACCACCCTCACTGCAAACAACTTCCTTCTAACATCCAGTCTACATCTCCCCTCTGCCAGTTCAAACCCATTGTCCCTTGTCCTGTCATTACAAGACCTTGCCAATAGTCCCTCCCCAACCTTCCTGTAGCCCCCTTCAGATCCTGGAAGGCTACTCTAAGGTCTCCTGGAAGCCTTCTCTTCTCCAGGCTGCAGAGCCCAAACTCTCTCAGCCTGTCCTCATAGCAAAGCTGCTGCAGCCCTCTCAGCATCAGTTTAATACCCAATAGGAAAGGAAGAAAAGACAAATAAAAGGGAGGCCCAGGTGAGAGACTGATGTCTTGCTCTTGGAGGAAGCCAAAGTTAAGGAATGAGGTTGCTAGTGGGCCACTGCAGAGTACAGCTCTCTGGGGCAGCAGCTTAGCAATCTGCTGTGTATTGGAGCTGGAGTGGGCTAAGGTTACCTTCACAGCTGTAATTTCATTACTGCTGCTTTTTCACAGAAAGTGATTTTTTTTTCATTTGTTCAGCAAATGAGGCAGAGGAAGGACAGAGGAATATGTGGCACGGAAGTGATTTCATAAACCTCATCCTGCTTTGGTGTTGCTTGTGAGCAGTTGGGAATAAGAAGATTGGGTTTGGCTCTTTTCTCAGTGTGGCTGTGATCTGAAAGCAGTGCTACAGGAGCTAGTGAGCTTGCATCACAGTGCAACTGGCATGAATACAAAGGAGTGTGAGCCAATTGTGCAAGTAATTGCTTAGTTTCAAGGGCTTTATCTTAAAAAAAAACCCTCAAAAAACAAACCAAACTAACCAACCAACCAACCAAAAAAAAACCCCAAAACAAAACCCAACCAAACAGAAACAAACATTTCTGGTTAATTCTGTTTCTATACAACCTTCTGAAGGGATCAGTGAACCAGAGTGCCTCATCTAGATGAGGGTGGTGAGACACTGGCCAGGTTGGAGGAGGCCTTGAGTGAGCTGTACTAGTGGGAGGTGTCCCTGCCTATGGCAGTGGGTTGGAACTAGATGATCTTTGAGGTCCCTTCCAACCTTACCACTCTATGGTTCTATGATCTCCTGCTTCATCTACCCCCAAATGAAGATATTTACCTGTAGTGTCAAATTTAAGTTGAAAGAAAAGATGCTTTTCTTTCAAACAATTCTCAGCACCTTTTTTAATGAAAGGTAATCCTCTAAAAGGCAAACAGTGTAATACCTCATAACTCCAGATTAGTTTGCAAGGGAAAGATTGGGATGAAATTCAGTCTTAGCTCTCTCTGAAGAAAGTCAGTGACAGTCAAGAAAGAGATTTCTGGGGGCATATAGCAGCAGTGAGAACCTAGAGGAAGGGATCTTGTTAGATCCTTTGAAAGAACTGGGAGATTTTTCCTTGTGTTTCTTGACCCCACCTGAAGTCCTGTGTGCAGTTCTAGAGCCCCCAGCAGAGGAAGGACATGGAACTGTTGGAGTGGGTCCAGAGGAGGTCACCAAGATGCTCAGAGGGCTGCAGCAGCTCTGCTATGAGGACAGGCTGAGAGAGTTGGGGCTCTGCAGCCTGGAGAAGAGAAGGTTTCCAGGAGACCTTAGAGTAGCCTTCCACTATCTGAAGGGGGCCTCCAGGAAGGCTGGGGAGGGACTATTGACAAGGTCTTGTAATGACAGGACAAGGGGCAATGGGTTTGAACTGGCAGAGGGGAGATTTAGACTGGATGTGAGGAGGAAGTTGTCTGCAGTGAGGGTGGTGAGACACTGGCACAGGTTGCCCAGGGAGGTTGTGGCTGCTCCCTCCCTGGAGGTGTTCAAGGTCAGGTTAGAGGAGGCCTTGAGTGCCCTGTACTAGTGGGAGGTGTCCCTGCCTATGGCAGGGGGTTGGAACTAGATGATCCTTGAGGTCCTTTCCAACCTTACTGTTTTATGATTCTATGATTATTGAAGCTGTGTCAAGGTAGGAGTCTGAAGTTTGAAGGTGAGGCAAGGAACGTGCTTCTTCATTCATGTCATGCCTGTCTTCTAGCACCTATTTAGATATTTATCTGCAAAGTGATGAGATTGAAAAACTGAAAGATCAAACAAACCTTTCTGTGTCTCAATATCATTAATGATCTAAGCCCGAATGCCCTTTGACCATAATTGCCTTCAGTGGCAGCTACAGATTATGTGTGGTGAAAATTAGACTTCTAAGTAATTATTTGGTTTAGTTGTATGTGCTTAAATTTAAGTGTGGTGACTTTACATTTAGGAAATGAGACTAATGACACCCACCCATACTTAGAGGAAGAAAGCATTAAGGATTGTCCTGACATTCAGTAAATGTTTTCTCTGTTTAAGCATTGAGGAGTTCAGCCTTCAGGCCTTCATGCACACAGTGCAGGTAGGTGTCTGTTTAGTGAGTTCATTGCATTATAGAAGAACCCTGCTCTGACCTTAACGTGGTGGGATTGTAATATACTGTAAAAATAATTTGGTAAGAACCAGAAGCTCATCATCCAAGTGTAATATATCTGCTCCAAACTGAAGAAAATTATTGAGCAATTTAAAGGAGACATGCTCTGCCATGCTTGAGAACCATCTGCTTTGATAAAGTTTTAACTGGCTACAACAATTTTCACTTTCTTCTATTTCAAGTCTCACCCAGGTTAGATGCAAACAAAATCCGTTGCCATTTGGCAGTTCTTCGCTGGCTTTCAGGTGCAAGTGTTGGATGTTGCTGTTAAAAGCCTTGTGCTTGCTGCTTTTGTGTGACAAATGGATTCCACATAGAGTCTGGAACTAATTTTTAAGCACTTAAGGGCAATTTACAATACTTGTTATATTAGATGGCAGTGCTGGTTTCTGCAAAGTCCAAAACTGTTTCAAGGATAACAGGTAGATCAAATTAATATAGCTGAAATTATATTGCTTCAAAGGCTATTTGTTAATGTACAGAACACCTGGAAAATCATTCTGAAAAAAAAACAACAAACCACCCACCTAAGTAAAGGCAAATCAATACAGAAGATGCCTCTGCAAAATATAACAGAGATGAAAGGAGATTTGGGGAGGATTTGAGTTAAAGTCTTAGAGGAATACTGTGAAAATACAGTCTCCAGCTCTACAGTGAAATTTTGTTAGCAGCCATTAAGAACTGCCTCATGTGTTACAGGGGGGGAATAAAAAATAACAAAACCAAAAATTAACCACCCCCAAAAAAATAAATCTAAACAAACCCCAAAACCAAACCACACAACCCCCAAAATCTAAAGAAAAAAAACCAAACAAAAAAACCAACCACGCAAAAAAATCAAACCAAAAAACAAATCCAAAACCAAACCACACCAAAATAATCCAAACCAAAACCAAACCACACCAAAAAAAAAAAAAAAAAAAAACCAAAAAAAAACCAAAACCAAACAAAACAAAAAAAACCAAACAAAAAACAAAAACACCCCACCCAAACAGAACAGACAAAATCAGCTGTAGCTTCAGTAAAATTGATTGAAAAAAATCACTTCCTCATAGGAAATAGTTTAATATAAAGCTAGGTATCATAGCTGTGACATTAAAGATGTGTTGCAGGCACAGTTCAGCAATGTTTTTTTTCACCTCTTTTGGCAAGAATTGGTAAGACACAAAGAGACTCAAATTACTTGCTGTAAAATACGTGTAAAATATGCAAAATAATTCAGTGGTATGACAATAATGCTGTCAAATAGTTTGTCAAACATTTAATGATATGACAATATAGGATTATTCGGTGACTGTGACAAAAAGGAGGCAAACTGTAGCACCCTAACATAAGATTTCCTCCTAAACTAACTCTGGGAAGCAGAAANCAAACCACACACACAAAAAAAATCGAAACCAAAAGCAAACCACACCAAAAAACTCCAAACAAAACCTAAAAACAAACCACACCAAAAAAATCGAAACCAAAACCAAACCACACAAAAAAACTCCAAACAAAACCCAAAAACAAACCACACACAAAAAAAAAATCGAAACCAAAAGCAAACCACACCAAAAAACTCCAAACAAAACCCAAAAACAAACCACACCAAAAAAATCAAAACCAAAACCAAACCACACAAAAAGTATCCAAACCACAC
>VWZE01023763.1:118692-132516 GCA_013396675.1 Eubucco bourcierii
TCATAGAATGGTAAGGTTGGAAGGGACCTTAAGGATCATCTAGTGTTCTAATCCCCTGCCATAGGCAGGGACACCTCACACTAGTACAGGTCTCTCAAGGCCTCCTCCAACCTGGCCTTGAACACTTCCAGGGAGGTTGGGGAGCACAGAATCACCCAACGTGATCAAAGATCACGTTGGGTGATTCTGTGCTCCCCAACCTCCCTGGGTAACCTGTGCCAGTGTCTCACCACCCTCACTGCAAACAACTTCCTCCTAACATGCAGTCTAAATCTCCCCTCTGCCAGTTCAAACCCATTGCCCCTTGTCCTGGCATTACAAGACCTTGTCAATAGTCCCTCCCCAGCCTTCCTGTAGCCCCCTTCAGATCCTGGAAGGCTACTCTAAGGTCTCCTGGAAGCCTTCTCTTCTCCAGGCTGCAGAGCCCCAACTCTACATCAATTAGACCAAAAGTGAAAATATCAGAATTTGCAGTGGCAAGGTTATTTTTTTTCCAGGTTGCTCAAACAGTGTTTTAACATACACAGATTCCAAGGTATTTCTGCCTAGATGGAGATGTGAGCTTTTCTCTTTTTTTTTTTTTTTTGTGATTGGTTTGGTTTTGGTTTATTTTTTTTCCTTGCTCAGAACTAAAATGGATCAGAAATATTGTACATGAACGCACTCCTCTGAGATTTAAAGTGTACTTTTCTGGAACAAAGGTTCTAAAAACAAGAAAAGGTGATGAAAATGTCAAATTATATCCCAGGATGTGGACTTGCCATACTTCCAGGAGAAGTAAGGGAAGTATTAGTGCTCTTGTGAAAACATTGGTGAGGATTCTCTTTGAAAGTGTGCATGGGTTTGGTCACTCTTTTTCCAGAAAGATTAATTTCTTCTGGAACAGATAAAGAGGAGGTCTTCTAGGTTGTTGAGGAATTGAAAGCCCTTCACATAAAAAGAGTTTAAAAGAGCTTGATTTATTTAGCCTATCAGAGCAAAGGCTGGCAGAGGAGATGATTACTCCCTGCAACTGCATCAATCAGGCCCTGAAAAGGACAAAAGTTCTTTGAACTCAAAAAGGGTGGTGAGGGGGTATTTACCTAAAAAGTATTACCTAAGAAGAGCAGAGCATAAATTAACATTGAATAATTTCTGTATATGAGGGAGGGGACCTGGGCTTTTTGGTCTGGTGAATAGCAGACTTAGAGGGGATCTAATAAATGTTTATAAATATATGAGAGCTGGATGTCAAGAGGGAGGGGACAGGCTCTTCAGTTGCACTCTGTGGTAGGACAAGGGGCAGTGGATATTATCTACAGCACAGGAAGCTCCACCTCAACATGAGAAGGAACTTCATTACTGTAAGGCTCACAGGGCACTGGAACAGGCTCCCCAAAGTGGTTGTGAAGTCTCCTTCTCTGGAGACTTTTCAAGACCTGTCTGGATGCGTTCCTCTGCCACCTGCACTAGGTTATGATCCTGCTCTGGCAGAGGGATTTGACTTGATGATCTTTAGAGGTCCCTTCCAACCTCTAACATCCTGTGATCCTGTGAGTGATTCCTAACCCTTGCACTGGTTGGGTTTTTGGACAGTTTCCAAAGAGAGGCAGGCAGGTGAAGAGAGTCAGAAAAGCAAGACAAAGCTTGAAAATACTTTTTCAAACAAAGCCAATGAGGACGGAACGAACAGATGGAGAAAGATATGAAATCACTCTGCCTGAATTTGAAGTTGTTCAGACATGAATAAGATTAAGTCCAGGTGTTACAGAAGCTTTGATAGCCTGGCACTGCAACCTAGAAAATGAGACCTGCAGAGCAGGGGAATGTGTTAGCCTGGGCGCTCCACTATGGTAAAGTAGCTGCAGGTCTGCAGCTGGTTCATTTTAAACCAGCTCTGAGCACACAGAGGAGTAAGACATAGTTATGTCTTTTTTTATAGACACATTTGAGTCTGGCAGAATAAAGACAATTCAAGCAAAAAGTCATTTCTGATGCTTTTGTACTACAGAGGGAAAGCTACAAGTGTGGTGCTAAAGGCTTCTTGCAATGAGTATAAAACCCTTCCCAGTACTCCCAGTTGGCTGTGGTAATCTGGGAGGAGAGGATTTCTCTTCAGCTTATGATTCAGTGAATGGTAGCAAGGAACAGTAGCTGCAATGTTTGTGAAGATAGCATGTTACAGATCTACGGTTTGGATTTCAGAGTGATGCAACTGCACAGCCTACCTTTAAAGCTCTTTTTGGAAAGGTCTGTACAACTTGCATAACTCTCTGCTTCTCACCTTTTCTGTCTTTACCATGTTCTGAATTCTAATGGCAGACTTCACAACTTACAGTTAGAGACACACACTGGGATGCAAAAGAACCTGAGTGGATAACTAATGGGTTTGGGTTTCAAACCCAGTTCTGGAGTTCTCTCCACCTTCCAAGAGCAATCTGTAAACCATCAGCACATGCTGTTTGTTTAGGGAGTGATGCAGAAGGGCCAGATTGCTTTAAAAGAACTTAATGAATTGTTGGTTAACTGAAGGAGGTTTTATTGTGGTTTAATTATAGCTTTTCAGTATGCTTCAAAAGACTTAGAGACAATGGCAAAAAGTCTATAAACTCCAGAATGTTTATTGGCCTTGTTGGTCTGTTCTTCCTTGTTTCCACATGACACTGGGAATTTCTTCTGCCTTTCTTGACATGCTGACAACTTTTCTTCCTGTAATCTACAGGAGCCTGACAACTACTGCTGTGGGGGCAATCCTTCACTTAGGCAGGCTACAATCCATATGCAAGTGTGGAATTGCAGTGATGGAAATTGTTATTTGAGCAGCACAATTGGAGGATAAAATGTTAGTTGTCAACCAATAGAGAATAAAGAAACCTCACTTTATCTAACAGTCTTACCACTAGTAGAAGCAGAGGAAGGCTTTTAAAGTTCAGTTTCAATACAGAAAAGATCATACAGAGCTGAATTTCTTAAATTAGCTGCTTCTATTGTAGTTAGGACTTTGGTTAATCTTTTTAATTTATCACTTAGTAGAGGGCAATTACCCATCAAATGGAAATAAGCTAAGGTTATTGCATTTGTGAGAGGTGGTTGCAGTGTGTAGGCTGAAATGGCACAGTACAGGCTGCCTTATCAGTTGGTGCAATAGTGGCAACAGCTCTCTTGAGAGCTCTGGGTAAATTTCAGATGGTGACCTCGTGATTTTCCTTATCAGTGCAGTGGTAGGTAGAGAAGCTCTCCTAGGGAAGCTTGACTCACAGTGATTAATGCTGCTCTTTCTTTAATTGAGAGGGCTCGATTGATAGGATAAACCAGGATGGATTTACTTCAATCATTTCATGTGGCAAATCATCAATTACCATTGTGGAAATTAGCAGAGGCTTAGACAAAGGCAGAAGTAGTCAATTCCTGTATGGATTACCTCAAGTACAGTATACAAGTAATTCACTTGGCTTAATAGATGTAATTTTCAACCTGGTAACCTAACCTGCTGCATATAGGTGACTTAGGTTTCCACATGGAGGTAATTATTATCCTTCATTATTTCCCCATACAGTGTGCTCTCAGCAAGTTCTGCTGGAAGTTAAAGCACGGGAAAGGAGTACTGATGATTACAGAAGAGAGGAAGCTGATGCCAGTGATAGAGAATTCTCAAGTGGTCATTTATCTGGTGTGGCATTGTCTGGCTTTTGCCAGTTTCTAGTGGAAGGAATTTTATTTCACTGTCAAGAAGCAGCTAGCCCGCTTCAAAAAGCAGACAGCTAGTTTACTGACATCCTTAATGACAGCTTCAGCTAAAAAAAAAATAATTAAGGGAACTTGATCCCCTTTCTAGGAAATGTCTCTCCCAATGTAATACCTTTGCAGGAACCACAAGGAAGCTTTTGTAACCCAGGTTGTATCTGTTCTGTGGACTTAGTGTTCTGTTTGTTTAGCACTCCTCACAGGTACAGATGGCATTGAAACTTGATCAAGTTCTACTGCAAATCAAGACATCTCCATATAGAATCATAGAATGGTAAGGTTGGAAGGCACCTCAAGGATCATCTAGTTCCAACCCCCTGGTATAGGCAGGGACACCTCCCACTAGTACAGGTCACTCAAGGCCTCCTCCAACCTGGCCTTGAACACCTGCAGGGAGGTTGTGGAGCACAGAATCACCCAACGTGATCAAAGATCACGTCGGGTGATTCTGTGCTCCACAACCTCCCCGGGCAACCTGTGCCAGTGTCTCACCACCCTCACTGCAAACAACTTCCTCCTATCATCCAGTTTCAATCTCCCCTCTGCCAGTTCAAACCCTTTGCCCCTTGTCCTGTCATTGCAAGACCTTGTCAATAGTCTCTCTCCAGCCTGCACCCATTCATTCTTAAATAGCTGTTTCCAAAGTACAGAGAATTGTTTCAGTTCTTGCTAAGTTACTGGTCCTTAATACTGCAAACATTTTAAACAGGAGTCTCCTCTCATTCTTTAGTTAGATATGAAGTTAAAAAAAAAAGCAACCTATTGAGCTGTTCTTGTGTTTTCCTCCACTTGCTTTTCTTCTGTGAGAAGAACCCACATTGAAGGTGCATTTTGAGGTGGGACAGTTTGGGAAGGGGAAAAGGCCAGGGAAAAAGTTTAAGGTGGATTCAGGAAAAAAAGTTTAACTCTGAAAATTATGGTTGTGTCTAAGACATCTTCTGTCTCCACTAAGAATGAACCAGATTTCAGGTCTGTACTTTTGTCTCCTCTAAGCACAGTGCACAAACCAGGCTTTAAGCCTGTACCTCTGTCTCCACTAAGCACAGTGCACAAACCAGGCTTTAAACCTGTACTTCTGTCTCCACTAAGCCCAGTGCACAAACCAGACTTTAAGCCTGTACCTCTGTCTCCACTATGCACAGTGCACAAACCAGGCTTTAAACCTGTACCTCTGTCTCCACTAAGCACAGTGCACAAACCAGGCTTTAAGCCTGTACCTCTGTCTCCACTAAGCACAGTGCACAAACCAGGCTTTAAACCTGTACCTCTGTCTCCACTAAGCACAGTGCACAAACCAGGCTTTAAGTCTGTACCTCTGTTTCCACTAAGTACAGTGCACAAACCAGGCTTTAAACCTGTACTTCTGTCTCCACTAAGCACAGTGCACAAACCAGGCTTTAAACCTGTACCTCTGTCTCCACTAAGCACAGTGCACAAACCAGACTTTAAGTCTGTACCTCTGTCTCCACTAAGTACAGTGCACAAGCACAAACCAGACTTTAAGTTTGTACTTAAAGCTCTTACAATGAAGTCCTGTACTTGTTTAGGACCCATTAACTTCATTAAACTGATGCACTGGGACTATTTTGTTGTTCCATTTGTATTTAAGTGATAGGTTCATAACTAAGGTGCTACTACCTTCACATGAGCAGAGAAGGTAGAGTGGAAGATACTTAAAATCAGACTTCTTTTTCCTTTGATTTTTTTTTTTCTTTTAAACAGTTAATGACTCTGAAGAAGTCATTATTATCATCAGCGTTTTGAAGGACAAATATAGCCTTAATGCAAACTGACAGCTTTAAGTATTCCCTCTGATAGCCAGATTCATCATTGCTGGCACGGCTAAATGCAAAGCATGTGTGCTTTTAGATTGCTGCAGTGGCTCTAGAGAACATGCAAATTGTAATCTCAAGGTCAAAAATGAAACCCTCAACTTTTGATTTTCAGTGCTTTTCTTAGCAGACATTTACTTTGTCTTAAAAATCTATTAATATAATACCACTTTCTTTTTCTTCATAAAAAAAGCTCCACTAAGCTCTAATAGTTCCCAATATGCAAAATGTACTTTTGAAACCGTGGGCACATACAGCCACTTCTAGAGTGTGGTAAGGCAGCTATTGAAAAGTACACAGCAAAACTGAGGAGGAAGTTGTTTGCAGTGAGGGTGGTGAGGCACTGGCACAGGTTGCCCAGGGAGGTTGTGGCTGCTCCCTGCCTGGAGGTGTTCAAGGCCAGGTTGGATGAGGCCTTGAGTAACCTGTGCTAGTGGGAGGTGTCCCTGCCTATGGCAGGGGGTTGGAACTGGATGATCCTTGAGGTCCCTTCCAACCTTACCATTCTATGATTCTATGATTCTATAAAATGAAGGTGCGACCAAAAACTACAGTATTCTGTTGAACATAGAAAAAGAATTTGAGGGGGAAAATACCATGTTCTGAAGTGGGATCGGAGGAAGCAGATCTGGAAGCAGATCTGGAGCAGCTCTCCTATGAGGACAGGCTACAAGAGTTGGTTCTCTGCAGCCTGGAGAAGAGAAGGCTTCCAGGAGACCTTAGAGTAGCCTTCCAGTATCTGAAGGGGGCTACAGGAAGGCTGGGGAGGGACTATTGACAAGGTCTTGCAATGCCAGGACAAGGGGCAATGGGTTTAAACTGGCAGAGGGGAGATTTAGAGTGGATGTTAGGAGGAAATTCTTTACAGTGAGGGTGATGAGACACTGGCACAGGTTGCCCAGGGAGGTTGTGGCTGGTCCCCTCCTCCCTGGAAGTGTTGAAGGCCAGGTTGGAGGAGGCCTTGAGTGAGCTGTACTAGTGGGAGGTGTCCCTGCCTATGGCAGGGGGTTGGAACTAGATGATCCTTGAGGTCCCTTCCAACCTTTATATTCTATGACTATATGATTTAATGATATTCCTCAATAGATGATGCTTTGTAATAAGAGATGCTGGATATCAGAGAAAGTTTTAGTTACCTGGTGAAATGCTGTTGATGATGGCTATTCCAGCTGTATCTTCTGCACTACTGCACACCTAGCTCTTTGACATAGTGTGGTCTCAGCTGCTGGAATCAGCTTTAATTTACTGTAAGCTGAAATGAGCAGTACCCATCAGAGTGACAAAAGCTGTTGCTGAACCTTTTGATGAAGCTGCAGATCTTTAACACATCCTGGACTTAGGTATTTTTTTCCCCCTCACAGTTCAATGAACATCAAGAGGCAGGGAGAGAGTGTAGCTGTTTACAAAGATGTGAGCAAAGCTGCTTCCCTCAGGCCAACATACGTTTAAAAATCCATTTTAACACATGCACTTATACTATCCGTTTCTTGCAGAAGCAGACAGTCTCTCTGGTGAATCTTACTACTTCCTAATTTTACTATCAAAGTAAGAGAGAAAAGAAGTGCATTTAGGGTTTTCTTACATTTGTTGCTTCCCATCACATTACCTAGGGCTGTACATAGATGTGGATCTTTCCTCAGTCATAGAGAGCTTGCAGCAACCAGGTGCCACCTGAAATGCATTCTTGCTGGTCACTTGAGTTCAAACAGCAAAGTCCACCTGAGATGCTATTGGCTCGAGTCTCTTAGGGTAAACCTTCCAACCAACAATCTCTGAGTCCTGCTGCAGCAAGAGCAGTGTGGGCAGAAGGGCAAGGGAGAGGGTTCTTCCCTTTTGCTCTGCTCTTCTCAGACCCCACCTGCAGCCCTGTGTACAGTTCTGGAGTCCCCAGCACAGGAAGGACATGGAAGTGTTGGAGCAAGTCCAGAGGAGGCCACTAAGATGCTGAGAGGGCTGCAGCAGCTCTGCTGTGAGGACAGGCTGAGAGAGTTGGGGCTCTGCAGCCTGGGGAAGAGAAGGTTTTGAGAAGACCTTAGAGCAGCCTTCCAGTATCTGAAGGNAAGGCCAGGTTGGAGGAGGCCTTGAGTGCCCTGTACTAGTGGGAGGTGTCCCTGCCTATGGCAGAGGGTTGGAACTAGATGATCCTTGAGGTCCCTTCCAACCTTACCATTCTGTGATTTAAGCAGCTGTGGGCATGTGTGCTGTGGGGTGTGTTTAGTAAGGTGTTTTCTTGTGGCCACATTCAGTTAGAGGACAAAGACCAAGAACTGGTTTGCAGTCATTGTTATGAGCTTTTTCACTGACCATGATTTATCTCAGCTATAGAACCTCTAAATGAAGTGTTTTGGAAAATCAGAAAATGGACACAGAACACACTGCTGTATGATGTATCCTTCAGCATGTATTTGCTGAAGATGTGAAGTAGTGAGCAGGAGTGCACCAATTGGTTCATAATAGCTCCTTGGGGAGCCATGGAGATGTCCTATCATGTTAAGAGGATTCTTTTATGAGCATGACAAGAATCAAGGTTAACCTCTGTCCTTGATCAGACTTATTCTCTACCTCTTTCTTGGCTATTCACACTCTGTTCTCAGTTGATATGGAGTCTGATGGAACCCAGGTCATGTGTACTCCTACTGAATAACGTCTTGCAATGTGATAGCACATATGCAGCGTAGAGGCATCATTGCTGACATATATGAGATCAAATTGAGGCTGTAAAGCTGTTGCTGAAATGGCCAAAGGTCATTCATTCCACTTACAAGCACTCTGGTCTTTCACTCCAGGCTCAGATCATGGTGTTTGGCATACAATATTTATGTATTTTCAGAAATACAGTACTGTGCTTGTAGGTGGTTCTCAACCTTTTTATTTTTTTACAGCTCATATACCTTATGTGGAAGCACCTGTTTCCTTTTGTAAGTGAAGACTGCTGCATTTTCCCAACTGAAATAATTGGGACCTTGTGAAAATTAAAAACTGCTTCTTGGTCTAAAGAGAAGCTAAAGTTAAATCTTAATGAAATGCATTATAAATAATAACATATGTTAGCTTCTGCAAACCGGCTTATGATGACTTTTCTTCAAAGCGAAGCGTTGTGCAAATCATTCCTTTCGTTATGAAAACAATCAAGATATTGACTACATAGCAGATTTTATGTGGCTGCTGAGTTCTTTGAGGTGTCAGTTTCTCATAGGAAGTGTGTGTGGAGGATTGGTAGATGTGATACAAATATACCAAGTAAAAGAATCACCTGATTAAAGCATTCTCTCAGAATGCTTTCGCTGTTGCCTTTCCATGGAGGACCACTGGTAATGAAGTGGAAGATGAATGCAGCCACAGGAGTGTGTTTTATATAGGTGTTTGAAAGGCTCTTCTTTACTCTTTACCATTTTCTGGAAAGAAGTGATTTAGACCAGGTATCTAACCACTCCTTTTCTTTGATGCCTTAGTTGGAAAGATAAATGACTTTGAGAGTCTCTGAAGAAGCTATAAAGTTGATGGATGTTTTTGTGAGTGGAAAGGTTGAGCACTGCTAGCTAGATCCAGGCACCATGCAGTGGTACTGTACTGCTCTGCCAAGGCTGTCTGCTCATCCGTGCTGTCCCAACCTGTGTTTGCCTGACAGTATTTCCAGTGTGCTTCCCTTCTGCCATGCAATGCTCACTGCCCTCTTTGGCTGCCACACTGTCCCAGCCTGGCATCTTTATCCTGAGCTGAAGTTCATAGCTTTGCTAGTTCAGTATAGACAACTGCAGCTTTGACTGTTCCAGTTCACAACCCCAGCTCTTGCAAGCACTTCTGTTGTGGCCTTCAGCATCTCTGCAGTCTTAGTCCAAAGCCTTTTGCTGCTGAAAATCAAATGTGACTTATGTTCTGCCTTCATCATTCCTCACAATGTGTTTTTGCCCTGGTGAGCACAGTTGCAAAAATTTGCTCTAAGCTAATCATCTGAGCACTGATCATGAAAAGCCCCCAGGCTGCACTGTGGCACTTCTGAAATAAATTTCTCAAGATCATTTAGTGGGTAAAGCTATTTACAGTTTCCCTTCACTCAGAAATAATTGCAGCAGGGGGAAAACCATAGATGGAGAAGAGAAATCCACTCTATTTATGTGAATGTGTTATTATTTGTTTTCTTATGCACAGGACCACTCTTTTAGTAGGCCATAGGATATTGTCAGTTCTTTGCTCTCTTTTTATTTCAAAGACTCCCTTGCAATCTCTGCAGTTCCTGCAAGTGCATATTTTGAAGCTAATCCTCACCTGAAAAAAAACTCTTCTGACTATCACAGTAAACAACTCTTAGAAGGAATCAGTGGTACAAACTGTGGAATGGAGAGAAAAGGTGCTGGTATCTGTGAGTTATATGCCACAGCTGTGAGCCTAAAACATCATCAATAAGACCGTCATGCAGTTAAGTCCTGATCACCCAAGCTGCTGCCAAACTCCACTTAGACTCAGCAGCTCCTGAGAGTTTCATAATAGATGAGTGACAATAACAAAACCAAACACAATTAAATTTGGACTTTGTTGGTTGTTAATACCTCCTGAGTGAAACTCTGTGATGCCTGTTTTGTGCTAACAGCTGTGCTGTTTTGACTCAGAGCTGGATTCATACCTTAGGCTCCTAAGTAAGGTAATGAAACCGAAAGACTCTTAGTGGCATACAAACTTGTGCAAATGTTGTTTCCTTTACATACCTAAACTGTCCAGATCCAGTGGCTGGGGTGCTCTACTTTACCAAATGTACAGCAATTATAAATTGTTATCTACAGATTTACTACTCCCTTGTTTATGCAAAAACTGCTCATTATTCATCTTGGTGCATAAAATCAACACTGGATATTAAAGTGCCATAGCAGCACCATTCTAAAGTTATGATTATTGGGAGGGTAATCAGATGACATAAACTATATTGATTAGGGTATTTATCTTGAGATGGATGCACCTTGTACAGGAGAATTATTTTCACCCAGCAGTGAAAAATGCTTATGTTAGAAATTAACTTGTTTGAATTGTACAAGAGATAGTTGCATTCAAATCTGGAGCTCAGCTTGAATTATTCAGATCTAAGAGTTTCACTTTGAGCCCATTTTAGCTGGTAATTCCGGAACTGTGCCTTCTAGGTTTTAGTCAAATTATTTCACATGCTGTTTTATACATTATTTATGACAGAGAATCCAAAATTTTATAGATACAGTATCATTTGGGACATCTTTTCACTACTTCTCAACCCACAACATCCAGGCAACAGGCTTCCAGGAGACCTTAGAGTAGCCTTCCAGTATCTGAAGGGGGCTACAGGAAGGCTGGGGAGGGACTATTGACAAGCTCTTGTAATGACAGGACAAGGGGCAATGGGTTTGAACTGGCAGAGGGGAGATTGAAACTGGATGTTAGGAGGAAGTTGTTTGCAGTGAGGGTGGTGAGACACTGGCACAGGTTGCCCAGGGAGGCTGTGGAGCACAGAATCACCCCATGTGGTCTTTGATCACGTTGGGTGATTCTGTGCTCCACAACCTCCCTGGAGGTGTCCAAGGCCAGGTTGGGAGAGGCCTTGAGTGACCTGTACTAGTGGGAGGTGTCCCTGCCTATGGCAGGGTGTTGGAACTAGATGATCTTTGAGGTCCCTTCCAACCTTACCATTCTGTGATTCCATGAACAGCAAATATCAGTGGCTTGCAAGAAGTAGTGAGATGAGGAATGTGTATGTTTGTTTGTTTCTTTTTAATGCAATTCTGTCACTGGAAATAAGGAGACAGAGGGAGAACTTTGCAATGAAACCATTCTTCCCAGACAGCCAAGAAACTTCTTACATACCCTTTGTGCTCTACAGACCACAGCTAGGACATTTCTGCTTTGTGCCTTTCTCTTTGGCTTTTTATGAAGATGACTTTGCTTTTATACTCATAACATGCTGACAGCATTACAGCAAGGGCTTTGCATGAGAAATACATTCTCTTATACTGTGGCACATTGTAGTCCTTTACTCTAAACTCTCAGCTTAAGATGCGCTTAAAACCACGATGAGTGTAACTACGTCGGTCCAAAAGTGCAGAACAAAATCAGGATTCTAATGTGGTCTGGCATTACATCATGGGATTTTTATTGCCAAACTGGTTCTCCAAGCATTTAAGATTCCTGCCTTATACTAAAGTATATACCACATGATTGTTACTTGAAAGTCTACAGCAGCATTAAGAATACAGTGGAAAGTTCGCAAGCCAAATCAAAGACTTTGTTAGTCTTAATTAGTTCTTAATACACAATTCTGTGTTGCTGATCATATCCAGTCAGATAGTAGAATAAAAATAAAAATATTTTAATAACAAGTATAGAACCATTGTAGAAATATAGTTATCCTGTTCCTGCAGTAGAGTCCCGTGTCCCAAACAGCCTGCCAAGCTCACAGATTTTATTTGCATCTTTAAGTAATGAGTGGAATCTTCTTCTGTAAATATAGTGGAGGTGGTAATTAATTACTGTGAGATTGTACTTTTTAAAATATTAATATAATTTATTAATATTAAATATTGAGATAACAGTAACAGGTTCTTGCATCATTATGGAAACTATATACAGGTTATAATAGGATCTAAAAATAACTATTAAATATATATCTATTAATTGAACTCGACTAAAGTGGCAGAGAAAGCTTTGCGGTCAGTACTGCTTGCGGTCAGCACTCCGCTTGCTCACTAGATGGACGCAAGGAGCAACTTTCTGCTGATGGCAGAAGGCAATTAATGATTCTTAGAGGCTTTTGGTATTTACTCACAAAAAAATATTATCTGACAGTACCCAAAGCTTGTGGTGGGGTTGCTGTCGGTAGCTGTTAGAGGCTTTAGAGTTTCCCCAGGCTTCTGGGCTCTGGAGAAAGGAGACAGACAATCTGTGACCTGTTCCTGGCTCTCTGGATGATTTGTGTTCCCTCCAAGGCTTCCCCCTGGGCAGAAGGCTTTCAGGGGCAGGCAGAGGCCTTGCGGTGTGCAGTCTGGGCACGGTGTCACGCCGGCTGTGCAGGCCGAACGCCTGACAGGGATCAGAGCCTCAGCTCAGGATCGGTGAGGCAGCAGGCAGGGATGCAGCAGCAGCCACACCTTGGAATGGCAAAGCACACACAGTGCTCCCTGCTCATCTCCTTTTATCCAGTACAGCCTGAGACTAAAGGGCCTTTGGCTACAGGATAGCCAATCCAATGGCAGTTAGCCAAGATGTGACCATATTGGGTGAAACCATAGGCCTACTTTACCCTTTTTTGGGCAGAACGCAGCCTTGCACAAGGCATCCCTGTGCACCTTGTTTACTGCAGTTGCTGGGCAGGCCACAGACCCCAGACTTAGTGGCTCCAGCTTCTTTGTCCTTTTTCCTGCAGTTGCTCTCCCCAAAACAGAAGGAGGGAGAGCAGAGAAACATGCCTGGGCAAGCCAGGATGTGTACAAGCCTAATCTGGCCTGCTTAGGCCTACCACGACAGTAAATTGGTCTAATGACATTCTATACTTGCAATAGCCTGCCAAATGGGTATTACAGAAGTATTTACGCATTACATGGGGGGAAAACCCCCACCTTTTCTTTTATAGTTCTTGAAGCTTCGACTTACTAATCTGGTGTTTGTTTCTTATTGTGAAATAGTGACTAATTATTCCCTCTTCACTTTCTCTGTGCCTTTCATTGCACTGTGTATTTCGCTTGTAAATCTTTTGAATCATGTCTTCCAAGATGAAGAATATTAGCCAAATTTCCCCTTGCACATAACCTTCCTCATTCTTCCTATTTCTGTAACCTTCTCTAGTTCTGTGACATCCTTCTGAGGTGCCAATGACTTGTACTGGGATGATTTTTCCCTCTACAGAGAGCACTACTGTGTGTGTTTGAAATACATTGTGCTGCTTATCAGTAAAGAGCAGCCAATTTCAAGCACCGATGGTTACCCTCTGCTGCTCAAAAGCATACCTGAAGTGCACCTCTGTGCACCTGATCAGCAGATAGAGACCCCAGCTCACACATTGATCTGTGCAAGCTGCAGACCATCATGGTAGACTGCTTCAGGTTCCACAATGCAATTTAGAAAAGCTTATCCACATCTCAGTACCCTCATTCAACAGCTTTGAATTTCATAGAATGATAAGATTGGAAGGGACCTCAAGGATCATCTAGTTCCAACGCCCTGCTGTAGGCAGGGACACCTCCCACTAGTACAGGGCACTCAAGGCCTCCTCCAACCTGGCCTTCAACACCTCCAGGGAGGGAGCAGCCACAACCTC
>VWZE01023763.1:133159-144321 GCA_013396675.1 Eubucco bourcierii
TTGATTACCATTTTGGGGAACTTTGGATTGTGACATAGCAGAGATTGGTGTGGACCTTGATATTTTTTTTTCCTCTGGCATCACAGCACTATATGCTTTTGTCTAAGTATGGGGAAAAAGGAGTTTCCCAGAGACTCACCAGCTCTGTTTTCTAATCTGTCCCTGTTCTTCTGAGATGATGGTACAATGGTGTGGAAGCTTTAGAGGTTTTTCTAGAATAGTTGGGCTTTTGGAAATGTCAGCCTGCATTTTTTTACTAATTCATGTAGTGTTATGGAAGTTGTACATATTTTTACAAAAGAAATTAGTAGCCTGGGATTTTAATCTTCTCCCCTTCCTTGTGTGTACTAAGCCCTTCATTTTTCTTAATGAGGTGACAGTACATGGGCTCTTATGTTAAAATATTCTCTCAACCATAATCCATCCTAGAAAAAAATGAAGGAATACAGGAAAATGAAATGGCATTTCATTTTATAAGAAATAGACTATGGCAGGGGTTGGAACTAGATGATCTTTGAGGTCCCTTCCAACCTTACCATTCTGTGACTGAAGTAGGAAGGTACTGAAAACAAACAAGCAAACAAAAAACCAAAACCAACAACAAAACACCAAAAACCCAAATAAACAAAAAGCCAAACCAACCAACCAAAGGATTCCATAGGATTCTAGCATACATTTAATGCACAGCCTTGATTTCTTACCTAAAGTTAAACAACTACATATGTTTAAGAAATAAGTCTTTTATACTGACATTACCTTCAATGATAGAATCAGGTTCAGCAACTTGTGTAATACTTGGATTGGTTTTTATTAAGCCAGTGTGCAAAGTGCCTGCCTTCAGTTACAGACTTTGTAATACTTACATGGCTGTTCTGTTATTCAAGTTGTACTGGACTGGAGTATACAGAAATGAAGTATCCTGGGACTCTTCCGCCGGATTGATGTGCTGGTTTGAGGCTAATTGGAATATTTTAATTGAGAAATTTAGACTATAGGCTGTGAAAGGAAAGCACTAGTGTTGTCTGCTTCACTCATAGGCTTGCTGAGGTGTATAAGAATAAGAACACAAACACAGATAAGACACACAGGCTTGGAGAGTCTCTGTCTCTCTAGCTTCTTGCCTTCTCCTCTCTGCTGAGTAACCTAACTAACCACTTTGCTTCTAACTCCCCTGGCCAATCCTCCAAACTCACCTTGCATGTAAACCAGACCCTGGAGTAAGGTACAGGGGTGGGGAGAAGGTGGAAGGGTTGTTGGGAGCCCCTCCTGGGGTCTCTGATTTCTGGGAGGGGGATTGTGTTTCTGTATTCCCTTTAACTTGTCTATGTCTGTAACTATTCCTGTCTGTTGTGTCTATCTCTGCTTGTACATTGTGCTGAGCTGTAAATAGAGCTTCAGTCCTTAACTTCCAGCCTGCTGAGTCTAGTCTGGGGGATTTTACAAAGTGTGGGAGGGGGCAGAGAACTCCCAAACCATCACAATTGAAGTCACCTGCAGGGAAACCAGAGGGGTTGTTATTCTTACAAAGCATAGAAGGGACTGACTAGCAAAACAACAATATGCAAAACCATTTCATCAGAATCTGAAAGTTGTCCCACCCTTAGAAGACTCGCAGACAGTATCTATTTAGGTATTTTTATTCTACCTATTTAGAATCAACAGTGGCTTCAAATGGCTCCAAGTCAAAAGAAAAAGGAGCCTGTATATATTTCTGATCAAGAATACACAGCTGACTGGCTGCTGAGCACAAAGAATCTTTTTTGTCTCCAGAGCCTTTGCATGGTTTTCTTTGGATTGTGTCCAGTCTCACTTGTAACAAATGGTAAATGGATTACATGAGAGTTCATATGTGACTGTGATGGTTTGGGAGTTCCCCGCCCCCCACACTTTGTGAAATGACCCAGACTAGAGCTCAGCTTGCTGGAAGCTAAGGACTGAAGCTCTATTTACAGCTCAGCACAATATACCAGCAGAGATATACACAACAGACAGGAATAGTTACAGAAATAGACAACTTAAAGGTAATACAGAAACACAATCCCCCTCCCAGAAATCAAAGACCCCAGGAAGGGCTCCCAACCACCCTTCCACTTTATCCCCACCCCTCTACCTTACCCCAAGGTTTACCCCACATGCAAGGTGAGTTTGGAGGATCAGCCAGGTGGATTAGGAGAAAAAGTGGTTAGTGAAAATTAATTGGCAGAGGAGTCAGAGCCAGAAGCTGCTGGACCGCCCCAGATGCTGTGCTGTGTCCCCAGAGAGAGACAGACAGAGAATGCCTTAGCTATGTTTTGGTTATTTTTCCCAAACAATCTCAGCAAGCCTGTGAGTGAAATAGACATCACCATTGTTTTCCTTTCACAGCCTAGAGTGTAATTTTCTCTATTAAAATATTCCAATTAGCTTCAAACCAGCACAGTGATGAACAAGCATCGTGAGGAAATATTGTTGTGAGTCACAACGCATAGTCTCCAAGTCAAAAGAAAAAGGAGCCTGTATATATTTCTGATCAAGAATACACAGCTGACTGGCTGCTGAGCACAAAAATCTTTTTGTCTCTAGAGCCTTTGCATGGTTTTCTTTGGATTGTGTCCAGTCTCACTTGTAACAAATGGTAAATGGATTACATGAGAGTTCATATGTGATGAACAAACATCGTGAGGAAATATTGTTGTTGGTCACAACACGTCAGGGGAAAGATATTTTATTATGGTTATGAGCCATGGCTATTAAAGCCTGTCATCCAGGAAACTTCAGTATCCTCTGTGATACTTGCCTGGCCATTTATGACAACATTGATTAAGCACTAATTATTTATAATTTAAATAACAGTATAAAGAGTGATTCTACGACTGATGAGAGGAGGAAAGTGTCTCTCTAGAGACATGTCAGAAATTGTATTGTGACTTGTATGCTGACTACCCATCACTCTCGATTTGAAATCATCACTTGTCAAATTTGCCAGCAGCTGGTGACAAGCAAGTCACACTGTGATCGTCCTCTCTTGATTTTCATTATCAGAATAGCATGAAATAGTTAAAAGATGGGAGAGCCTCCTAGTTAAAAGATGATGAGGCCTCCTGTTTCTCCTAGGAATTATAGAACTAATAGGGAAAGTGAATTTTGAGTTGTGAAAAGATTGTTATGTAACAGAAATTCTTCATGCAAAATGAATGCCAGTAATAATCTACACTAATTTCTCACCACTAACTCTGTCTTGTGTGTTTGAAGGTCCAAGAATGAGTAGGAAGGTTATGTTAAGAAATTGTTATCAAGAAGCAGTACAGCCCTTGCTATGCATAGTCTCTTGAGTTTGGGGTGTATAAAAAGAGGAATTCTCCACTCTGTAAAGAGCACTACTTGGGGAAATCCTGCCCACAACATCAGTCTGTCTATATCTGTTGCTCTGCTTTTTCTTAAAACATACCCACTGCTGTGGTATTTAGAATGGAATATATTCCTCTTTGGAATGGGAATACATTTGATATTTAAAAATTAAGCTGATAAGGAATAAGAACTTACTCGGGAAGTTCTAATTTGCAATTCAGCTCCTGAATTTTATTCTCTATCTACTCTTCCTGACAGCCTTATAGTAAATAAGCCTATTAGATCTCTTTGAAATATGTCAGCCATCATTGTGCAAGTAGGTGAAAGCACAGTACATGGAAATAATGGGACTTGCCTCAGGGAACAAACAGGCAGTTGATAACAAAAATATCCTGGTTTCTTCTGCATTGCTTGCATTAGCCATGGGACAACAAGTAATAGCCAAGGAACTAACGAAGTATTAAAACCACTGGGAGAACCTTATAGTAGCCTTGCAGGATCTGAAGGGGGCCTCCAGGAAGGCTGGGGAGGGACTATTGACAAGGTCTTGCAATAACAGGACAAGGGGCAATGGGATTGAACTGGCAGAGGGGAGATTTGGACTGGATGTTGGGAGGAAGTTTGCAGTGAGGTTGGTGAGACACTGGCACAGGTTACCCAGGGAGGTTGTGGAGCACAGAATCACCCAACGTGATCAAAGATCACGTTGGGTGATTCTGTGCTCCACAGCCTCCCTGGAGGTGTTCAAGGCCAGGTTGGAGGAGGCCTTGAATGACCTGTACTAGTGGGAGGTGTCCCTGCCTATGGCAGGGGGTTGGAACTAGATGATCCTTGAGGTCCTTTCCAACCTTACCATTCTCTGATTCCATGATTAAGTAACAACCAAGGAACTAACAAACAAAGCATTAAAACCACTGGGAGAACAAGTAACAACCAAAGTATTAAAACCAGTTCATTAAAAACACAGTACATGAAATAATGATAATTTTTATAATAGAGTTAACTGCAGAACATGGAATTTGCTAGCAAGTTGAAGTGGTCCTTTACAGAAAATATACTGATATTTCTTAAAATTTATCTCATAGAATCATAGAATGGTAAAGTTGGAAGTGACCTCAAGGATCATCTAGTTCCAACCCTCTGCCATAGTCAGGGACACCTCCCACTAGTACAGCTCACTCAAGGCCTCCTCCAACCTGGCTTTCAACACCTCCAGGCAGGGAGCAGCCACAACCTCCCTGGGCAACCTGTGCCAATGTCTCACCACCCTCACTGCAAACAACTTCCTCCTAACATCCAGTTTCAGTCTCCCCTCTGCCAGTTCAAACCCATTGCCCCTTGTCCTGTCATTGCAAGACCTTGTCAATAGTCCCTCCCCAGCCTTCCTGTAGGCCCCCTTCAGATACTGGAAGGCTACTCTAAGATCTCCTGGAAGCCTTCTCTTCTCCAGGCTACAAAGCTTCAACTCTCAGCCTGTCCTCAGAGCAGAGCTGCTGCAGCCCTCTGAGCATCCTCTGTGATGTTTTCCTCTGCAAGACGATTTCACAGTCAGAGAGTGCTCACTATCAAGAAATTTTTTCTCTAATGATCCTTAATTTTCCTTTTATTGCTCCTCTAGATTTTTTCACAAACAAATACAACTCCATAATTAACTGTGTTTCCTTCACTGTGGAAATTTTTGCCGTAGATTAGATCTCTTGCTGTCGACAGCAGGTTTTTATTCTCCTAGGAGCAAACAAGGCACTTCTCCTTAGATATAATTTAGAGGTCTCAGAAGTCTTGATTACTGAAATTTACACAAATTATCTCTCTTTCCCAGAGTATAAGAAAGGATAGGATTGGACCACAGTGCTGGTCTTTAAATATATAGCTCAGCATACTAGTAGGCATAGGTCAGCAAGGAGGAATCATCCTTTTAATGCTGATTTGCAGACCATAATTAATTCCAAAGGGTTAGGAAGTGAAGGTGTGTTGGTTCTGACACGTTTGTGCTGCTTTTCTGAACTGTAAGGGAACAGCAACAAGGATGATCTTTTCAATCTAACATGATTTGAAACTGTGTCGCCCATTTTCTGGTAAGGCAGGTATCCTGGCACAGGTTTATCAGGGCTGATGCTGAAGTCAGTGGATGTAGGGATGTACTGATACCACATTTCAGCATCTGTCATCTCAACATCTACTCTTTAGCAGATGGAAGATTATAATGGGTATTTGAGGTGCTGTATTGTACAGACAACAGTCAGAACAGGAGGCTTTAATGGGGATCTTCGCAGTGAGGGTGGTGAGGCACTGGCACAGGTTGCCCAGGGAGGTTGTGGCTGCTCCCTCCCTGGAGGTGCTCAAGGCCAGGTTGGATGAGGCCTTGAGTAACCTGTACTAGTGGGAGGTGTCCCTGCCTATGGCAGGGGGTTGGAACTAGATGATCCTTGAAGTCCCTTCCAACCTTAGCATTCTATGATTCTATAGAATCATCGATTCTATATTCCTATATTCTATATATATTCCTATATCCTATATTCCTATTCTATATTCCTATATTCCTCATATTCCTAACATAGATTCTATAATCCTATGATTATGTCTTGTCTTACATATCATCTTGCAGTAGATGTGCATTATCTTTTCTCCTTTCTTATCCCTCTTAATTTTTTTTTTCAGACTTGCTTTGACATATTTTCTTCTTTCCTCTGTATTTTCCATTCTTCTCACACCATCTTTGACATTTTCCCTTTTCTTCTCAAACATGCCATTTCATTTTCCTTTTTTAATCCTCTTCTCTTTTTAATATCTTTTTTTTCTCTCTGTAATTGTGGTCCAACAAGGCAAAAATATACTACCTACTTTAGACGGTGTAAAAGGGTAAAGTTTGAAATATTCAGTGTAGGAAGAAATTGAGCAGGAGTTTTGTGGGAATGGAAAACATTTAGATGAGAAAGCATGGAGCTGCATCTCGTGCTGCAAATTTCTGCTTTGTGTTGTCTCTGCATCCTGGCAGTGGGATTGAGCCAATTAAAACCTGCATCATGTCATTATCAGCAAGGCCAGAGTAGATTCTGGAATTGCAAAATTGGTATAATCTCAATACATTGAAAGATGTGTTTCCACTCTTAGTGGAAATGTTTCCACTCTTCGTGTAGTATGAGATACACTAAGAGTAATTGATGACATTTTCTGCTGAAAGGATTTGAAGAGGTGATTAGTACATTCCTGAGAGCATGCTAGAGGTAGATACAAGTAGCTGTGCAGTTTGTCTTCTAACTGGTAGATTTTATTTGCAGAGCCTGGCAATTTATTCTTCTCATTTTAGTTGATTGGTATATTGCTATCCTGTGTATAGTACATACACATAACTGTTAATACCCACCATGATCATGTGTGGGCACCTTATATTGGATATATCTTATAGTTATGTTTTGAAAACAAAGGGAGGGGAAGTTGCTCTGCCTAGACATTGGCATTTTCCTTATGTTACCAGAGAAGGAGGTTTCTGATGAGTCCACTGTGAAAGTAAAATTAATGTAATGTTCTCACTGCACTCACTGGCAATAGTCATCACTGGAAAACAGGGCAGTAATGAAATGAAATAGCATCCACAGTAAAAGATGAATAATAATTAATTCTAACCTAGAAACATGATTCTCATTTATTCATAGAATCATAGAACCACAGAATGGTAAGGATGGAAGGGACCTCAAAGATCATCTAGTTCCAACCCCCTGCCATAGGCAGGGACACCTCCAACTAGTACAGGTCATTCAAGGCCTCCTCCAACCTGGCCTCGAACACCTCCAGGGAGGTTGTGGAGCACAGAAGCACAGATCTCAGACCTGAGTAATTACGTTGTAAAGAACATGTGGAGACCAAGTGGATGTTAGGAGGAAGTTCTTTCCAGTGAGGGTGATGAGACACTGGCACAGGTTCCCCAGGGAGGTGTTCAAGTCCAGATTGGAGGAGGCCTTGAGTGAGCTGTACTAGTGGGAGGTGTCCCTGCCTATGGTAGGGGATTTGGAACTAGATGACCTTTGAGCTCCCTTCCAACCTTACCATTCCATGATTCTATGATTCCAGCCTTTCCTCTTCCCCATGTAGTTTGAAGTATACAATATTGTACGATGCTTGTAAACAGAAGACTTCTTTTTTTTTCCCCCCCTTTTTCTTCACCCCCCCTCCCCAGATTCACTGAAATTAAGGATGACTACAAACTCTCTGTCTACAACTAAAAGAGATATAATTTCATTGTGATGGTCTGATTCTAAAAAGTTAGCTATAAATAGTAACTAATTCACAAACTGCCTGGAAATCTGGAGCAGATGCAGTATTAGTTACCTCTTTTGTCCACTCTAATAGATACTTTATCTAGAGTTGGTGCAATAAGGTAGCATTTCTGGTATTTTCTTTCCCCAGATACAGGAAGAGCATTGATTTAACACAACATCCAAGAGTCCAGACCTGACTTTTTGTCATTTAAAGGCTGAGAGGAGATGCATTAAGTGAACAGCACGGGAAGCATCTCTCTCTGCATGGCCCTTCCTAATCCTTCCTCACTTGCTTAAGTGTGCAATTTTTACTTCCTCAGGAACAAAACTGAACAGAGAAGCAATCCCTTCACAGACTACTTCTACCAGTGTTGATAAGCATCCCACGGGTGGTGAGACTCATCTTATTTTACATGGAGGTATTATCAGTAGTCCTGTCTCTGAAAGACATGCTTCCATTCCACACATGATTAATATTAAAGTAAGATATAAACACCACCAGGGCTTAAACTAGGAAATCATCAAATGACCCCTAAATGACACATTTAAACCAAGAGTGTAAAGTCAGGAGTTGAGGAAGGATCAAACAACCATGATGCATGTTAAGGAACCAAGATATTCCCCATAGATATCTTTACACTTTACCAAGTTCCAAAAAGAATTTCCAAGTTCTCAAAAGTTTAGGATGGTATTGACAACTCTGTATATTTCCTGACATCTTTTATGCTTCTCTTTTGATCACAATAGCAGCAGCCACCTTGAGTAAATTCTACTTTGTTAATAGTTCTAATAGGGAATACAATTTAATATCTCATTTGTCCTGGTCAATAGGAACACAGCAGCCATGTTAACTACTGCATAGCCAGCTGCTTGCAAGCTTGTTGTTGGAATAAGCTATGACAAGTCGCAAAGCACATTATAAGAGAAGGGAAGAAAAGACATAGAATGATAGAATGGTAAGGTTGGAAGGGACCTCGAGGATCATCTAGTTCCAACCCACTGCCATAGGCAGGGACACCTCCCACTAGTACAGGGCACTCAAGGCTTCCTCCAACCTGGCCTTGAACACCTCCAGGGAAGTTGGGGAGCACAGAATCACCCAATGTGATCAAGGATCACGTTGGGTGATTCTGTGCTCCCCAACCTCCCTGGGCAACCTGTGCCAGTGCCTCACCACCCTCACTGCAAAGAACTTGCTGCTAACATCCAGTCTAAATCTCCCCTCTGCCAATTTAAACCCACTGCCCCTTGTCCTGTCGTTATCCATCCATCTTCTTTCTAATCCGTCCTTATGTAGCATAAGGAAAATCAACCCACAGAGATTCATTGGCGTGGTCTGGATACCATAAACACCATAGCTGTAACTACAGGACTCTCTTCACCTGTACTGCTGGTAAACATAGACACAATACTGTTCATACCAAGCACACTAGAATGCTAAGCATCACATGAGAAATCAAAATAAAAGCAGTCATGTGTAGGAGCTGTCTCCAGGAAAGATTGTCTCCACTGCCTGCATGGCAGTTACACTGAGGAAAATCTGTGAAGGGTGTCAGCAGCTGAGTCCTACATCCAGTGAATTCATCAGATTTCATCAAATTCAATCAAGAATTCATCAAGTGGTACTTGAGTGAGTGGGGCTCACTCAGTAGCTCACTGGAATTCAGCTCCAGAAAGCTTGGGCAATATTTCCAATGTTGCAAGCTGCCAACTGCAGGATAGAGTCACTGGCAAGGTCTGTGTGACTCCAGAAGCAAAGAGCATCAAGAAAGAGCAAGGCAAGGTCACGGTCAGAATAAATATCACAAATACATGGCATTTTCCTTCTCACATTTACAAAACCTGCATACTTGGCATGTGAAAGAAACAAGTGTTTGATCATCAAAGAGAATGAGAGACTGCAGTCAGGTGGGAAGACAGCACCCACCACAGCCCTCCAAAGACTGGAGCATAAGTAAGGCACCCAGCAAAGACACTAGAGGTAGAAATTGTGGATTGCTTTTACTTTAAAGAAGATGACACAATATTAAGATTCTTTTAGTTCTCCCAAAGGAGTGAAAAATGATACCATGCAGATGTTTTGCTTTCACTAACAAAGAAGATTTAGCACCTAGGCCTGGATAGGCATATTACTGGATATATACTATTTACTGTGCCTGGATGTTAGGAGGAAGTTGTTTGCAGTGAGGGTGGTGAGACACTGGCACAGGTTGCCCAGGGAGGTTGTGGCTGCTCCCTCTCTGGAGGTGTTCAAGGCCAAGTTGGAGGAGGCCTTGAGTGACCTGTGCTAGTGGGAGGTGTCCCTGCCTATGGCAGGGGGTTGGAACTAGATGATTCTTGAGGTCCCTTCCAACCTTACCATACTATGTGTTCCTGTAATTCTGCTTAGAGGCAGCTGTTGTCAGCAGCCTCCAAGGTATTTTGTGCCAAGCCACTTCAAACAATATAAGGATGACAAACCGAGGGAAGGAAACCCAGCGTTAAACGCTACAGCAGAAGACGTGGAGAAGCTGTTTAGTGCTGCATTTTACTTCTTCATCACTTTGATTATTTGACTGTTTCCTTTCTATTTACATACCTGGCTGATTCCTTTGCACCTGGGTTTTGCACAGTTCTTTCAGTAACACACGGTTCAGTGGCTGTAATTACAGGATTGTTAAAGTTCACGTTTGGCTGTTCATTTTGTTATCTCCAGGAATGGAAGGTTGAAATAAATGCACATAATTACATGGTTGCTTCTATATTATTTTTGTATTGCTGTTACTAGGACACACTTGAAAAGCAGAATTATTTTCAGTGTGTTTGTGGAGGTGTGTGTGTGGGGGGGGTGTCTCTCTCACTGGCAAAATAAAAGCAATACCTACAGCTTAAACCACCTGCTTTGGTGTTCTGGTGTCTTGTCTCCCTGCCATTGTAAGCCAGGAGTTTCATGCTGTTTCATACTAGGAAGTGATATCTAATGCCCTAATGGCTACCAGGTGAATTCTAAGCAAAGGCTTTTGAGCATGGCATGTGCAGGTGTAGTTTATCAGCCAAGGAAAGCTCTTTGGAAAATGCCAGAGATCAAACAGGTGTGGATTGTTTTAACTATAACCATTAAAACAAAACAAAAAAGCAGGTGTGTGCTAGGTTCACAAGGTAAAGGATGAAGAAAAGGTCAGGAGAGAGGACTCTTAATGTAAGTTTTGTTCAAATTTTCTCCTGTTTTGTCTAAAGCGCTGCAATTTTCTGTGTAGTTTACATGTGCTGTATTTATGCTTACTGCCCAGGATCAGGTAAAGAGTGAATTCCTGTGTTATTGAGCTGGGAACAATGCTAGTTTTGTTGTAAGTGGGAGGAAATGGGCATGGAAATAAAGCTGATATTTCATCAATTACATTTTCCTTTAAAGCTGTGGCATAAAAATCCTTGGTTATGTTGGTTGGTTGGTGGTGGTGATGGTGTTGCTGGGGTATTTATTGGTTTTGTTTTGGTTTTGTGGTTTTGGGGCTCATTGTGCTGCTTTGGGTCTGGGGTGGGCTCGCTGCCAGTGTGCCGCTTTGGGTCTGGGGTGGGCTCGCTGCTGGTGTGCCGCTTTGG
>VWZE01023764.1:0-39995 GCA_013396675.1 Eubucco bourcierii
AAAATATTCCAATTAGCCTCAAACCAGCACAGAATATTAAACAAGAATCTGCTGCACATGTTCTTTCACTGATCAGCTAAGCAATCTGATATTGCCCCTCCACCCCTTCATTTGGATTAATCTGAAGGATTTCAGAGAAGATTGCAGCCTACTGTAGTCCTGTTTAGCCATCTAAGTTGATTTAAATCCAAGAGGAGGAGAATGGAGTAGAAATATGCATTTGTGAGGGATAATGACTAGCTATTACTAAAACCGTAAAGCTGCAATTCGCCCCTTGGTGTGGACAGGTGTAGTGAGTTGTGCTACGATGTTATGATTAGAGTCAAACCCTAAATGAAAGGAGTGCTGTCTGGTATAAAATACACATCATTTTCTCTTATTTCAGCTTTAAACTTCTCCTGAGCAGAGTCATGGGCTGTGTGATTCTAGCAAAATTACAATTCAATAAGCGTTTAGTGCAAAGTGTTTCCATGTACTCTCTACTAGTTTTCCATAAAGCCAATGAATTTTTCATGCCTAACCAAGCTCTTTGAAATGTTCCTTAAAATGTTTGGGTCTTTTTTTTTTTTTTTTTTTTTTGTAACACCACTGTTAATCTGGAACAACTGCTTTGAATTGGTGGAGGTATAACAGCAGTTTGAGGCAGTTTCTCATCTAGAGCACTCCAGCACAATGACAGTAAATCATAGTTGTTTAGAGGTAATCTTCTGCAGTGTTCTGATGTGTATCGATCAGTGCAGACTACTGCACTGAGATGTAGCTCAGGCTACATCTTTTTATCAACAAAGAGGTAGGATTCACAGAATCACAGAATACATCTGGTTGGGAGAGACTTCAAAGACCATCCAATCCAATCCTCAACCCAGCACTGAAGGGTCAAAAGTAAACCATGCCTCTAAGTGCCGGGTCCACACACTGCTTAGACACCTCCAGTGATGGTGACATAGAAAAATATCACAGGTATTTGAAAAATGCAGTCACCGTAAAAGGCAAGAGTAGTTGAAAGGCTTCATTATCTCAGCCTGGAGTTCTCTACATTTTGTAGTGTGAAAGGGGATGGTCTAATTAAGACCACTCATCCTTCCAGTAATCAGCTTCTCTACAATTATGTAAACTGAACATCCGTAAGATGACGGGTCCTGATGGCATGCACCCGAGTGCTGAAGGAGCTGATGGAGGTCATTGCCAGACCACTTTCCATCATCTTTGCTAAGTCATGATGGACAAGAGAAGTGCCTGGGGATTGGAGAAGGGCAAACATCACTTCAATCTTCAAAAAGGGTAAGAAGGAAGACCCAGGTAACTACAGACTGATCAGCCTCACCTCCTTCCCTGGAAAGATAATGGAGCAACTTATCCTGAGTGCTTACCCGTATCAAGGACAAGAAGGACACTGGAAACAGTCAGCATGGTTTTACCAAGGGGAAGTCATGTTTGACCAACCTGATAACCTTCTACAAGGATGTAACCAGGTGGATAGATGATGGAAGAGCAGTGGATCTGCTTTACCTTGATTTCAGTAAAGCATTTAACACTGTCTCCCACAGCATCCTCATAGCCAAACCAAGGAGGTTTGGTCTGGGCGCTGGAGTAGTGAGGTGGATTGGGAACCGGTTAAAGGAAAGAAGTCAGAGAGTTGTGATGAATGGAGGCCTGTAACTAGTGGAGTTCCCCAGGGATCAGTACTGGGGCCAGTATTATTCAATGTATTCATTAATGACCTGGCTGAGGGTATGGAGTGCACTGTCAGCAAGTTTGCTGAGGACACCAAGCTGGGTGGAGTGGCTGCCACGCCAGAGACTTGTGCTGCCATTCAGGGAGACTTTTCCAGGCTGGAGAGCTGGGCAGGGAGAAATTTAATGAAGTTCAACAGGGGCAAGTGTAGAGTTGTACACCTGGGAAAGAACAATCCCATGGATCAGTATAGGCTGGGGACTGACCTGCTGGAGAGCAGTGAAGGGCAGAGTGAATTGATTCATAGAACCCTTGCAATTGCACATTAAATTTTTGTCTTCTGAAAGACAGATGTGATTTCCACTGAAAATCTTTATTCCAGAGCCTCCTCACTCTGGACTAATGGTTAAGAACTGCCACATAAATGGAAGCTTGTGTAAATGTTTCTGACAACTTAGCTTTGAGTAACTTTGAAAGCTAGGGACTCGCAGACAAGAAATTGAATGATAATACAAAAGTGAGGAGTGCTGTAATGAAGAGGAATAATGTGAAGATGATAGGAGATAAAGATGTAGCTATCTATGAAGAAAGGAAGTGCTGCACACTGTTATTAGAGAGATACAACTCATTATTTTACAAGTTCAGATGATTTAGTCTAGAAGTGTGACATCTGGAGCGGAGGATAGCTCTCAACTTTGGTATTAGGAGTAGGGAGATAAAAGCTAGTTCAAGCACTTAAGACAAATGTTAGTTATAGCGTTAACCCATACAGGACACCTAATTCCCTTAATGGCATAATATTTATGATTAAATGTCAGGTTCTACTTTCAGGTTTTAGCATTTGCTTCTCTTTTAGGAAACAATTTTAGCTCAAATACACCTCAGGGATTATTGCACTTCTTGGGTGCCTGAAGATGCCTTCACAAAGCATGCGATGCTACGCTCTGCCTGACTCATTCAATTCACATCACACAGTAGACTTGCTTCTACTAACACACAGCTGTTTAGGCTAGAAAAGACCTTTTACATCACTGACCCCAACTGTCAACCCACCACAACCACTAAACCATCTCATTAAGTGTCACATCATATCGAAATTAGGGTTTTTCCTCCAGATACTGATTGGACAATTCTCCCCTTGTTCATTGCTTCCCGTTAACTCAGTGTTGGCAGCTTGATACACCACTGGTTTGTAACTTCCGCACTCATGTTTTCTAAGCAAAAACACCCACATATTTTTTGCAGTATTGTTCTAATTTGAGTTTTTTTGTGCAGGCATAGGTGATTACAGAGACATGCAAGGCACAGGAGAAATTAAGTCCTTCATATCTAATAAAGTAATAATTGACTTATATATGTTCCTTGGTGGTTGGTTTTTGTTTGTTTTCACTTCGTTTGCACTATATCCATCTTTGCAGCTGATGAAACCACTAAGAGTTCCCTATGAGGGCACAGCCTTCAAGCTGCTCTAGATACACAAATCATTTTTCTTCAGGCAACAACTGAAAAGAATGGAAATTAAGTACTGGGTTGGATTACAGTTCTGATATCCAAAAGAGAAAAGATCATAGTTGCAGGCACAGAGATTTGTGAAGTATGTTCTTACTTCAAAGCTGATGGTATCAAAAGGCACAGTCAAACACTGATAGTGTAGCACAGAATGCAGTACATGCTGTCACAGATGACCCACTATCAGGCATATGTTTTCTGTTGATGTGCTTTACCCCTCTCAAAGATATGAAACAGGCTTTCCGGAAAAGAGTTGCCAACTGGAAGATGGTTGTGAAATTTTCAAAGAGATTTATGAAAATTAGATATTTGAAAGCAATCATTTAAGAACCAAGCATTCCTGTATCAAGCCTCAGACAAGTGTGGATATATTTTTTCTATTAAAACCACAGTTTGCTTTTAGAATTAAGTCCAGGTTTCTGTTCATCAGTATTTCTGTCCAAGATAAAAATAGGGCAGTATTTGCCTAGAACGAGGTAATGGCAAGTTAAGATACTTGTACAGATACATTATGACAGCACATACCATTTCTCAGATGCATAGCAGTAGATAAGCTCCACACCAGATGAGATATGACATTAGAGTTGAAATTGTTCAGCCTGCAGGCCCTTTAGGTCATTACTCATTGTTAAAACTATCATCCCACATCTCCTTTCTACATGTCTGGTGTGACTACAGGTCTGTAATGACTGAATTCTCGTCAAGATCAGAGGGAGGGGGTGTTCCCAGAACCTTTGTCAGGAGGAGCTTGTAAACATATTTCCTGGACACTAGGATATTGTGTTCAACCCCATCAAGGTGGGTGAGGTGACAGATCCTCTTAAGGTGAAGGTGGTGGAAATTTTAAGGGCAATAATGAGATGGATCATTATGATGAAAAAACTGTTTCCAAGACTCCCTGGGATAAAGCAGCTTCCTAAGGGTAATGGCTAGGGAGGCAGAGACAAAGTGAGAGAATAGCAGATTTTCTGTAATCCTTGATATTTCAGGATTGATGAGAAATAGGATCTGCACTAGGGAAAGTCTAACTGGAACATCACAAACTACTCTTTGTTTTCTCTGACTGTACTGCAAGCCACTGCTCAGACCTGAACACAGAACTTACACAGTTACGAGGGTAGAAAATATTTATCCTTAGCTGCCAAAAATTACTCCTGATGATCTAAACTCATCTTCTCTACATCTGTGTTGCTTACTGATCATTGTTTTAAATTTGTTTGCAAAACTGAAGTTCGGGTTTTCTGTTGGAAATTTTTGTCTAGAGGATCTCTCTATATTTGCCTCAACCCACTGCTACAACTGGTTGCTTTTGCTAATCCTAAAGCCTTCCTGTACCGGTGTGCCTCCTCTTTGCTCTTCTTGGATCGCCTGAAAACCTTCTCTACTTCGTAGGTGCTCTTGTTTGCTTAGCATATTCACATCCTAATCTCATTTATTTTCATTTTTATAGTTCATCTCCTTACTGTTACTGTCTGAGGAGTTATTTTATGAGAAAGCCTGGAAGGCTTTAGCAACCTCAAACCTGTCAAGAGAAAGCGTAGGAACCTGATGCTATGCATGAGCTTTCACATCTAGCCTCTAGTCCAAACACTTAGACTGGGGGGAAATTGCAGTTCTGTGGTTTTTTTCAGCTTTCTTCCAACACTTTTAGGTAGACTATACAGTTAAACAGTTGTGTGGGAACAGAAGTTGTTCAGTTCAGTCAACTTCTCTAAAAGCTCCAGATTTTCAAACACAATATAGTGACCTACCTTTTTTTTCTATAATATCAGGGAAAAACAACCTTCTTTTCCTCTTAAAAGTAACCTTGAACTACAGATTTTTTTTCTCCTGGACAGTTCTATTTTCCTTAATTAGCAGCTGCTGAATTCACCATGTAGTTGTATAATCATTTAGCACCTGAAGGAGATTCCACTTCATTCTATGAAGGTATTTTAAGGAATGTCTGACCTTCCTGTAATTTCAAGTATTATATTTTTTCCCCTTTAGATTGTTCCTGATTCCCTTCTGTGCAGTATTAAGTGTTGCATGATAGTGCAGCAAACAGGGAGGAGGTCAATGGGCAAGAATCATAAAATCATAGAATGGTAAGGTTGGAAGGGACTTGAAGGATCATCCAATCCCAACCCCCTGCCATAGGCAGGGACACCTCCCGCTAGTACAGCTCACTCAAGGCCTCCTCCAACCTGGCCTTCAACACCTCCAGGGAGGGAGCAGCCACAACCTCGCTGGGCAACCTGTGCCACAACCTCATCCCACCCTCACTGGAAAGAACTTCCTCCTAACATCCAGTCTAAATCTCCCATTTGCCAGTTCAAACCCATTGCCCCTTGTCCTGTCATTGCAAGACCTTGTCAATAGTCCCTCCCCAGCCTTCCTGTAGGCCCCCTTCACATACTGGAAGGTTACTATCAGGTCTCCTCAAAGCCTTCTCTTCTCCAGGCTGAAGAGTCCCAACTCTCTCAGTCTGTGCTCACAGGAGAGCTGCTCCAGCCCTCTGATCATCTCCGTGGCCTCCTCTGGACCCACTCCAACACTTCCATGNTCCAGTCCTGCTCTCTCAGCAGCCCTTGCACTTAGCAAATAGAAAGAAATCTTCCTCTCTCAAACAAACTATCTATTTTCATCTTTGTGAAAGACAGAGGAAGAGGGTGAAAAGAACAAGCCAGTTTACTTACTGGTTATTTCTAGTTATTTATTTCATATGACTCTATTAGAAATGTTCTGCTGTTTGCACACATTTTCATTCTGATGCCTTTCTCTAAAATTCATCTAACACGTGTGTTGCTTCGCTTGGGCTTATATCAAAGCCAAGAATCTCTGTGCAGTTCTGCTAGCTAAAACTGATTAACATCTCTTTATTTGATGCTGCTACACAAGCCTCAGGCATGCCATGCCTTGACAAGAAAAGATAGGACACAAGATTTAGGTTCACCTAGAGATTTTTCTTCCAAAAAAAATTTCATTCCTTACTGAAAACTATTTGTTCTAACTCTAAATGCTTCCTATTTTCTTTAAAAAAAAAAAAAAAAAAAAAAAAAAAAAAAAAAGGTACATTCACAGATTGGGAAAAGTTACAGGAAGAATAGGATCCTATGAAGAAATGAAATTTCTTTGAGGATAACTGAAAAATGTAAACAGTAATCAGTTCAGATGTAACTGGAAGGGTAACAGTAAACTTTCTATTGCAATAGCACTTCTTGCCCTGGAGACCTTTAGTACTATATCCCTATGTAAGTCCAATAGCACTTCTTGCCCTGAAGACCTTTAGTACTATATCCCTATATAAGTCCACAAATGAAACATTCTTTGCTGTGGTGAGCTTTCACCCTAAAAAGCTCTTAACAGATTTGGGGAGGGAAGAAGCAGAATCATAAGCATGTGTGACAGGCACAAACTGTTAATCCTTCTGTTTCAAGCCAGAATAAACATCATAGGTTGCAATTTAATGTATAAATAAACATTGCCTTTGTTTCCTTTTTGGAAGCTGTGAAAGCACTTAGTCCCATCTTCTTGTTGTTTGGTCAAGCAATCAGAGAACTCCGTTTTTCTGTGAACAACTTGCATGTGTGAAAAGGAATCTGCTTTTTTTTTTTTTTTTAAATATAGGAAGCTCTAAGTAATTCTAGTCAGAAACAAGAAGGAAACAGTATTATTCTTCACTCCAACTTGAAGGACAGTCAAGATACCAAACTTACTAGTGGGAGGTGTCCCTGCCTATGGCAGGAGCGTGGAACTAGATGATCGTTAAGGTCCCTTCCAACCTTACCATTCTATGATGGTATGATATAGATAATATGGACTTGGGCAGGTGTCTATCAACCATTCAGTGGAGAACCTACCAAAATCTTCTATTTCTGTCCCCCCATTCAATCCCATTATGGGTGGCAGATAAAGCATCTCTTTACCATTAGTTCTGTTCATTCATTCATTACAAGGTCAAGTGTAAGGTCCCGCACCTGGGGAGGCACAATCCCAAGCACAAATACAGGCTGGGTGGTGAATGGTTGGAGAGCAGCCCTGAGGAAAAGGACCTTGAGGTCTGGGTTGATGAAAAGCTCAACATGAGCCTGCAGTGTGCACATGCAGCTCAGACAGCAACCGAGTGCTGGGCTGCATCAAGAGCAGTGTGGTCAGCAGGGCAAGGGAGGGGATTCTGCCCCTTTACTCTGCTCTTGTCAGACCCCACCTGGAGTACTGTGTGCAGTTCTGGAACCCTCAGCACAGGAAGGATGTGAAACTGTTGGAGTGGGTCCAGAGGAGGGCCACAAAGATGCTCAGAGGGCTGCAGCAGCTCTCCTATGAGGACAGACAGAGTGTTGGGGTTCTTCAGCCTGGAGAAGAGAAGGCTTTGAGGAGACCTTAGAGTATCCTTCCAGTATGTGAAGGGGGCCTACAGGAAGGCTGGGGAGGGACTAATTACAAGGTCTTGCAATGACAGGACAAGGGGCAATGGGTTTGAACTGGCAAATGGAAGATTTAGACTGCGTGTTAGAAGGAAGTTCTTTCTAGTGAGGGTGGGATGAGGTAGTGGCACAGGTTGCCCAGCGAGGTTGTGGCTGCTCCCTCCCTGGAGGTGTTGAAGGCCAGGTTGGAGGAGGTCTTGAGTGAGCTGTACTAGCGGGAGATGTCCCTGCCTATGGCAGGGGTTTGGAAGGGACCTCAAGGATCCTCTAGTTCCAAACCCCCTGCCATACCTTACCATTCTATGATTTTATCAATCTCCGAGAACAGTTTTCTGTTGCATTTATTTTCCAGATTTGTATAATCTGCCTCTGAAAAATGTACAAAAATACCCACCCACCGTTCCCCACCCGATTTCTTTTCTTCTACTAGTTCAACAATTAGAAAGCCTTTAATAATTAAAAACTAAACACAGTTTCAAATTTATCATCAAACTCTTTCACAATGCTCGTTAACAAACTGTGATCAACCCCTTTTCTATCAGGCACAGGGAACAGGTAACACTAAGTTCTCTCCAGTCTTGAGCTTTGCCATTTTGGTTTTAGGTCAAATAATAGGTTTGGCAGGAAGTGCTGCAATAAACGGGATAAAATCCTGTTCTGTTGAAATGCAGTTTATATAGAAAACTTATCAGGAAAATCTCTATGTATTTCAGGTGCTTTAAAGAGTTAAAAGTCACTGTTAAAGAAAAATATTCAGAGAGAATAAATAATAGCTGTAGTAGAGAATAATGCAGAATGAAACAACCCAACAACAAAAAACCTAAGTAACCTTTGAGCTACACAAACATCTTAGCTCAGGAAAGACTTATATCAAAAAGCACACTTAGCATAATGAGCACATGTTGTGTCATGTTGATTCAAAAAAAAGAAACAAAAATTGGGGCTTTGCAAGTTATACTGAAAAGAAGAATTCCCCAGTGAGGATGAGACCTGCCCTATGTGTTCCTGGAATAGCTGCATAATGAACAGGATACTTTCTTCTGGTTTTCTCCATACCTGAGACTGTTGGTAATTTTAGGACAAATTGGATCCCTAAGTGGTCTTAACAAAGTCAACTTTTCTTGCCTTGAGGTGAACACACTTAACAAAAAGTCAGTTAGTGGTTATAGCTTACATTGAAGACTAAGCTCCATGCTGAGAATTGTTTTTTCCTTTATATCATTTAGTATTCCATGGGCAGAGCCTATGAACATAACAGAACAATTTTCCTTGATTTTAGGGTGCAATCAGGGTGATCTTTCTGAATTCCACACCCAATGACTGTAGCAGCAGCACGGCACAAAAGTTCATGATCTGATTTATGGGTCACTAAGCAGTACAGATCAGCAGCTGCAGCCTCTGTATACATAAATGAAGCAGATATCTGAGAACTAAGTGGCTGATTAATCAGGACACACCTAAAAGTTTCACATACTACTAAGTAACTTCAACTTGAAATAACTGTACCAAAGCCCAGTACACAAAATACATGTGGTAAATTAGACTGCAAACATACAGTATCACAGCTGATAGTCCATCAGCTTAGATAAAGTATCTACAGCACTTAGTGCCATGATTTAGTTAATTGGAAGGGTTAAGTGATAGGTTGAACTCTATGATCTGAGAGGTCTTTTCCAACCTGGCTAATTCTGTGTGATCTTTCTTTATGTCATATGAAACCTAAACCAGTGCGTATTGAATAGGCCAGAGATGACAAACATTGCAGGAATCCTCTAAAGGCAAGAGAAGCTAAGAATGGTAACTGACCTTTCACGTAAGAGAGCCCCAGTTGAAAGAGGACTGAAAATTTATATAGCAACATGTTGTCTATTAGAATTTCTTCTGGGAATAATAATTTGGGCATTTATATTAATAGCACTTTCCATTAAAGAGCCCCTTAGTCATTTTGTAGTGTTGCTAGTCAGTGTGTAACTCAAGATAGCCAGTTTTGGTACTAACAATTTCAGTTATAGTGGGTAAGTATTCACTACTCATATTTACTGGTGCTCCTCCATGAGTCTTTTTTTTTTTTTTTTGCTGTTGTTCTTGTGGTTTGATTTGGGGAGGTTCGGGTTGGGTTTGTTTGTTTGTTTACAAACTGAAAGCATGATATCTCTTTTCACTTATCTCCATGCTATTTAGAGCTTAGTGGACAAGTGCAACGCTAGAAATTCCTTCCTCTAAGCCACATCTCTCAATCTCCCATTCAAAAGTACCCTTGACAGTTGTACTGAGATGAGATACAAGAAATGGTTCTTTGACAACTGCAACAGCTTCTTTCTCCAGGACAACATTCATTCTGTCCACAAGGTTTCCTATTTTGATACGGTTTCAGCTCTCTATCAAGAAGGGAACTACTAAATGGTTTATGACAGGATTGTTGCTGTAAATTTGATATGTACTATGATTTGTGTCACTGGTTTGAGCCTTAGCTATAAAACTGCACTTTTTATCAAGAATGTTTGTGAATATAACATTGTCCTGAAGACATATGGCCAATAAATAATTCAGAGTTATTTATCTTCCCTGCCATTTTCTTATACACCTACCGCACTTTTAGCATTTAGCTGGCCTGGAAACTATATTCTTTATGGCACTTCTAGAACAAAAATCTTTACTGACTGGCAGTAGACTATCGATTTCCAGTGCAGTACCATGAAAATAAACTGCTCCCTCCACCAGCCTACATCTACCTTTCTCTGTTGTCTGCTACCAGACCAGAGAAGCCTTAGTCTGCATTTTGAATGCCTATAAATGTGAATTTTCAATTATTGAATAAAAAATCATAACTATGTGATTGAATTGATTATCCCTTTTCTATCCTTCTCCCCCATCTACTTCCTTCATAAATGGAAGGGAAATAAAAGTGTTTAATGCTACTGCTTTCTTCCATTTAGGGAGAAATTTCCAGGGGATCCTTACTGGTTCTTTTGCCATAGGCAAATATCCTATTACCCTACTCTAACAACTTTAATGTTCTTTATGATTTGTTTTCAGAGAGAAAAACCTATACATATTGCATATCTATACATGTGTGATATCTGAGACTGATTAGCTTTAATCTGGGACTGAATCTTTTCACTGATAAGATTTTGCACACTCTACAGACCATCATATTTCCTACATTAGGCAAGACTAATCCTCACTGTTGGTAAATAATTACAATTTAAGATATTGTTTTGAAGTATTTTTGAGGTTAAAAGATGGATTTTTGACTAAAGGTTAAAGCTGTACCTTCTATTTTTGTATAATTAAACAGTCAGTTTACCTACACTAGAAATAAAAGACATCTGCTGCCCTGCATTTTTTCATGTAAAACAGTATTGTAGAAAGAGCAATGATTGTCATCATTCTTGCACTGATGCCAATGTAAATAAATGCCAGTTTGTTTACAAAAGTGGACCAAAATACTTTCTTTTCCCTTTGCCTATGACAAGAATATCAAATGGAATCAACTAGGCATCAGTTCAAAACTAAAAGTACTTGAAATAGTCAGCTATTTAAAACCTGTGTCATAGTATGTCTGACTAGACCAAAATAGGCTTCAATATGTCCTGGTGGGCCCAAGTATGTTGTTCTGTTCGCTCTCCCTCTGCTATGGGGAGAAACAACCATGGGAAAGAGGACAAAGAACCTGGAGCCCATTGAGTCCAAGGACTCTGGCTTGCCCAAACTTGTTTTGCTCCTGTTTACATCCTGTGGTAAACAAGGAACACACACTTGGCTTGTGCCTACCTCATGCAAGGCCTATGTTTTTCCCAAATTTGATTAAAGCGAGACTATGGCTTCACCTAATATGGTCAGGCTTGGCTAACTGCCACTCTGATTGGCTATTCTGTGTCCAAAGGCCCATTAGTCTCGAGCTGTATTGATAAAAAGAGATGAGCAGGTAACACAACCTGCTCTGCTGCTGTATTGGTGCCTGCTGCTACCATAGCTCTCTGCTTCTGGCAGTGATTCTGTCATTGCCTTCTGCAGCATTATGCTTTGCTAAGCTCTAAGTCAGTGTGATGGTTTGGGTGTTCCCTGCCCCCACACACTTTGCAAAATGACCTAGACTAGAACTCACTCAGCTGAAAGTTAAGGACTGAAGCTCTATTTACAGCTCAGCACAATGTACAAGCAGAGATATACACTATAGACAGGGATAGTTACAGAAATAGACAAGTTAAAGGGAATACAGAAACACAACAGCCCTCCCAGAAATCAGAGACCCCAGGAGGGGTTCCCAACCACCCTTCCACCTTCTCCCCACCCCTATACCTTACCCCAACGTTTGCCTTATGCACAAGGTGAGTTTGGAGGATCAGCCAGGGGTGTTAGAAGAAAAGTGCTTAGTGAGATTACTCAGCAGACAGGAGAAAGCCAGAAGCTAGACCGCCCAAGATGCTGTGCCCGAGAGACTGACTTACCTATGTTTTGAGTACTTATTCTTAAACATCTCAGCAAGCCTATGAGTGAAGTAGACATCACCACTGTTTTCCTTTCACAGTCTGTAACATAATTTTCTCTATTAAAATATTCCAGTTAGCCTCAAACCAGCACAGATAGTTCCTTCAGACAGTCACTTATTAGATCATGCTAAAGTCCTCAGTCTTTCTTCTCTACACTGTCCCATCCCCATTAATTCTGCTGTAATCCCACTATTTTCTGCCCAGCTATCAGATAAAAAGATGATGGTAAGTATGACGAAGTAAATATTGCATCACATTACTGTATGCTTCTCTGTGTGTCCTGCATGTCCTGCTCCCCCCTCAGTTTTTCCAGCCAAAGAAAGGATCTTGCTGGCAGGTCACAGCCACCTCTGAATTTAAAAAAGATTAATGCATCTTGTTCAGTATCCCTACATAAACAGTTTTTGCAACAGGAGTGGTACAGTCACATCCCAGAGACAAGCATAAAGCTCTGCGATTTGATTTCTGTAGCTTTCATGACCATTGAGAAAGATTTTGTGCACTCATAATCAAGTATGCACCCAGGGACCGTCTCAAAGAGCTCACAGAAGTTCAGGTAAAAGTGTAGTTTACCTGGGCCTGTTGTACAGCGAGATTTGAAAGAACAAGTTTGTAAGGCCCTGATTATTTCAGTGCTCAATACTGCAATATCTGAAATCCAGTGCTGCAATTAATGTCAGGGAAATTCAAGTGAAGGAAACTGCTTAGTGGAGTGTTAGTGCAGTTTATGCTGTTTTGCTTGTTTTGTTCAAAGCCTTTTGGAGCATGTTATATTTTCACTGATTTCTGTAGAGCCAGCATGCTACTGTTTTTAATATTAACCACATAAGCTATTTCCAAAGGAGTACTAACAACTGTATCTTCTGGTATCACTGCTTTATTAAATATACAACTTGGCAACCTGCTGGCTGCCAAAATCTTCAGGCCAATGAACAAAAGGATGATATTCCAACGCAGAATGGAGAAAATAGATACTAACTGGAATAAAAGTCCGTTTTGTCTCTCAACAGCTCTTAGAAATGTGATATGATTACTACATAAAAATGGAAGAAAAGAAGAATGACTGTTCAGTTGCCTCCTCCCGGAGCTAGCGATCCCCTAATCTAATGGCTTCCAATGAAACAATGATTTAGAACAGATTTCTGGCTGAAAACAAGGATGTAATGATTCAACAAATTCACAACTGATAAATTATATATGATACTCAAAACCTGTATTTGTAAGAGAACTACTAATATCTTTCAGTCTCAGATGCTGCAGCAAAGGCAATTTCCATTTCTTGGGCAGAGGACAGACTGTGTCCTAATAAATAATTATTGGGTTTGGGGTATTTTTGCATTTTACAAATGCAATGACAGATAGCATAGTCTCTCTTGGTAGTCACTCTGGAAAGCAATCCACTTCTATTTTACATTTTGCAAACCCATTTCTATTTTACATATTAAAAGTGAATCTGAAATGTAGGATTTAGGTTTTTGAACACCAGAGATTTTTTTTTTTAATGGTATTCTAAATGGATAGATGACAGCCAGACAAAGAAATTGAAAACCAAATTTCTGAATTAAGGGAGGGTTGGTGGTGGTGTGGAAATCTGTTTGGAAATTTAGCTTATATAGACATATAAAACAATTGCCAATTCTCACTTTAATTCCCAAAACATATCTAGCTCTTAGTTATCTGTCTTTTGTTTCATAAATGTGTTTGCAGTTTCAGGTGGAAATTGTTTAATTACACTGTTGTGAGAAAGAACTTTAATCTTAAAGTTTTATCACTTATCATTTAGTTTCTGTGAAAGGCTTTTGTCAGAAAACCTTTGAGTAAAAAACAACCTCACAGAGCCTTTTTTTGTAGCTTCAGAAGTTCAAAGCTGTTTTGTAACGCATTGACTTTATCAGTACTCTGCTAACATTACATTGTACAGTGGGCATTTCCAGTTGTCTGGTTTAAGTAGTGACAATTCTTCTCTCAGTCTCATGTGAAATAGCTCTAACTCCCCTCCTTCCAATATGATTTTAAACTTCCAGGTGAGCAGAAGTATGATTGCATTGGTTAAGGATTTTTCAGCTGACTTACATTCTGTTGGAGCTATGTATTTCAGAGGCGACCTAAATAGTTGTGCTAAGGAAATTTGTATAAATTCAGTAACTGCCTCCAGTCTTCTACACAGGTGTGTGATGTATGAATGGTCTGTTGCAGAAGGCAGAGGGAACCCAGGTAAATGTGAGTCACACCTCACAATACACTCATCTTTTAATCTGTGCTCTATCATTTCCAGTGTTTTCCAGCTTACTTGTTTTGCACCTTGTCTATCTTCATACATACACCACCTGGTTTTAGAGTCAAGTGTGTTACCCTCAAAAGCAGCTACTAGAATGAAGAGCATCACAGCCATGCAGTGACACTGCTGGACCACTCCATTCAATGACCTGAATTCCTAGTCTCGAGTCTTTGATTTCGGTACACTTGTTCCGAAAAATAATCTGATCCATTGTACATTTACACCTATAAACATCATTTTCCTGTGTTTCTTTTGTTCAGACCTTCTAAATGAACTTCAAAGGACTAACACTAGATATCAGTATTCCTCTGTAGCTATTAAGTATTGTAATTGCAAAATAATGGTATTCTTACAATAATTTCCACACTAGTTCTTCAATCACTGTGGGTCTTTTGAAGTCCAATATTGATGTTGTAGCTCATAGATAAATGAGCTACATTGTTGTCAGGCAGGCAACTCACTTGTTTAGCTTGCAGATTTTTAAAATAAAATATAAATGTATAGTACAGTTTAACATTTGATAAAACATTTTATCCCTCTACCTCAAGATATCCCATAATATGTAACACACACTTCATGGGTCTGACCCTGGTTGAAAAAATGGGTGCGATCAAACCAGCACATAAAACCAAAAATCTGGGATAACCACTCTATCATTATACTGATGATTAAATTATAAATTAATGTTATGATTATCAATCTTATAGGTATATCAAGCTATGACACATGCATAAATTGATTCTTATGTGGTAGAATCTAAAATGTGGGTTTTCTGATTTGCCCTGGAGTATATTATTCTTAATTGTTGAGCAAAGTTGTACTGAGTACTATAGTAAAGTCAGTGTTCATGTAGCTGCTTTCATTTTCAAATTTCACTGCAGAGTACTTAGTAGGCTATGAAAAAAAATCATAATTAAACACTTGCCAAAAATAAATAAGGAAAGTCCCTCTTGCATTTATTATTTGCTCTCTTGCTCTATAATTTACATTTACTAATTTTAAAATGATCCCTCATTCATTAGCCTCTGAAAGATTCCATGATGGATGTGGTCACTTAATCTTCACCTCAGGCCCTCCCTATCTACAGCTTTTTGAACTAAGTTTATGTTCATCTAAAAATAGATTAATAGGTGGGCTATAAAGCACTCAAATGTATAAATGGCAGTTTAGTTGCATATATGTATTCAATTAATGTGTAGTCATATTCCACATCAGTGGAAAAGCATCCACGTTGTAGCCAAGCACCCAAGACTTACGCAGTGTAGATAAGGAAGACAAGATCTATTGGTCTTGAAGGAAGAAATGTTGAAGGGGATCCTTGTTCCCTTACTGGTTTTCAGAGCCCAGGCCAAAAATACTGTTTTCTGGTTATTATAAAGGAAATGGCTTGTGGTAATAAATTACTGCTCCTCCCTCACCCACAGATATTCTTGTCTGAACATTTTATGTCTGACACCTGCCTTGTTATTCAGAGGCTCACAACAGAGCATTATCTACCTAGTGAGAAAGCTCTTAGATTAGCAAATTTTTTTTTCCTCTTAGTATCAGACACTGAAAAGCAAAAGGTACTTTTCCTTTTACCCATTTGTGAAATGATTCAAAGAGGAGGGAAAAAAAAACAAAACAAAAAAACAACACACAACTACACCACACACAACAAAACAAACAAACAAAACCAGCAATATAGGATTTGTAATGCTGTAACTACTGTCATGCTATGGATGTTCACACTATCACAGAAACATTCAGGCTGGAAAAGACCCTTAGGATCACCCAGTCCAACTGATAACCCTGCTCTACAAGGTTCAAGGGTTGGTGACTCAACCACCTTCCTGGGCAGCCCATTCCAATGTCTGACCACTCTTTCCACAAGTTTTTTTTTTTCCTAATGTCCAGTCTAAACCTACCCAGTTGCAGTTTGAAGCTGTTCCTTCTTGCTCTATCACTAATTACCTGTGAGAAGAGACCAGCACCAACCCCTCCAGCGTGTCCTTTCAGGTAGCTGTAGATAGCTATGAGGTCTCCCCTCAGCCTCCTCTCTTTCAAACTAGACAGCCCCAGCTCCTTCAGTTGCTCTTCATCAACTTTGTTCTCCAGGCCCTTCACCGGCTTTGTTACCCTCCTCTGAACTTGCTCTACCACCTCAACATCTCTCTTGTATTGAGGTGCCCAAAACTAAACACAATACTCGAGGTGCAGCCTCAACAGTGCCAAGTACAAGGGGACAGTCACCTCCCCACTCTTGCTGGACACAGCATTCTTAATACAAGCCAGAATGCCATTGGCTTTCTTGGCCACCTGGGCACACTGCTTACTCATGTTCAGCTGCTTAATGTTCACACTGTTAGCAAAATACATTTAAAGATAACGTTACTGCTTTCTTCTCATGTTATCCTTTAATACTACTAGTTTCTGTTCTAACAACAAGTCAAACTACAAGTGTTCACCAAAACTAATGCAAGGACAAGTTATCTAATTGGATTAACAGATAACTGTTAATAGCTGTTATGTGAGAAAGAGACATGATTATTGCTAACAAAACCTCAGAGAGACTGAACTGCAGCTGAAAGTTTACCAGGGACTATAAACACTTAACCGTAAGATCTCTCATTTTTTGTACTGAGTGAAATGTTTACATAATTTCATTAAACACAAGCAGCTGTGTTGCACTTAATACTTGATTACCCATTTCATCTCAGTGTTACCTGTTTACTGTAGGTTAGCACTTTGTTTTCACAGTATCACCAAGGTCGGAAGAGACCTCAAAGATCATCAAGTCCAGCCAGATACCACAGACCTCAAGACTAGACCATGGCACCAAGTGCCACATCCAAACCTGCCTTGAACACCTCCAGGGACGGTGACTCCACCACCTCCCTGGGTAGCCCGTTCCAGTAGCAAATGTTCAGCACTTGCAGTACTAAATATCTCAGCAACTGCTAAATTTACCACTCAAAAAAAAACCCCAAACCATAGTGTAAAGGCTCTGAAAAGGGAGCTGTTTGCAAGATCCCGAAAACAAAGCACTGAGGACTGCTAAAAAGATCATCTCACTTTATCTGCCTCCCTGCATCTAATAACTACTTTCTGCATACCACTCCAGCATTATCATATTTGGTCTCACCTGTTTCTCTGCAAAAGAAAGCCTGCAAAAATGTAACAACCTCATTTATGTGCCATGCACAGTCTGTACGCTATTTTGCTACCCAGCTTTCATCGACTTACAAAGAAATCCAGATTGCTTGTTCTTTCTAACTAAAAGGTTCCATGTGTGGCTTCTCTTTCCTTTGTAGTTGCATTAACATGTAATTGCTCATTACACTTCAGTAATCATTTTTGTGGAACTGCATTACAAACAATTTTCGCCAACCTTTTAATGAGCCATTCACTATGAGAGGCACGGCTGATACATAGTAAGTTTTCAATTGTAGCAACTGAATGTTTCACTGCATTCCCCCAGCCTTCCTCGGAAACGGGGTACTTGCTTTCTATACTTGCACAATGGCACAGTTCTGTTCATTTATTCCTATTGTAAGAACCAGTTTCAGGCCATTTTATTTCTTGTGTCACTCAGTTGGTTCACTACTCATAATTAACAGTTTCTTAGCAGTCAAAAAACCTCCCATTTTATAATGATAGTTAAATTTAATAGTCAAGAGTTGGCATGATCATGATTTGCATAAGAAAGTGAATCAGAATCTCTTATCTCCATTTCTGTTATTGAGCCTGGACCTAGTGACACTTAGCAACATCACTGCCAGTTGGTTATATTTTTAAATTGAAACGTCATTGTTTGAGTAGCCCACTGGACATTACTAATGCCTTGAGAATTTCTCAGCTCCGCAACAATCAAACAGTTACTGAGGGGAAAAAAAATATATACTTTGAGGCACTTAAGAGGACAAGTAGACCTCACAAAAACACCAACTTCCTGGAACCTCTTTAGGCAGTAAGAAATTTCACTATTTCCCACCTTATGTACAGCAAAGAAAAGTCCTTGTGTGGTTGGGGGAGGGGGTAAAAATATATCAAAACACATTCAAGAAAAGAAATACTAGACAACTCCAAAGACACAGCAGTTAAAGCTCAGTAGAATTTCTCTTGGCTACGAAGACTGTGTTCTGTCTTAAACTTACAACATAAGCAAAGAAAACAGGCACAGCAGTTTGAGAAGAAAATAAAAGAAGTTTGCTTTCTGATTTTCTTTTTGATTGCAGTTATCCCTTGTGTCAAGATATTCTTAGAATTTTATACACTATACTTTTGTCCTTTATCAAAGGCATGCCTCAGGTCTCAGACCCTCCCAGAAATAAGAGGGGCTCATAAGTAAAGAAAGTTGGGTTATGATGGACAATATTTTCACAGTTATCTATCCAAAGAGAGTCAGAAATTCAAGACATGGGAAAGCAATAGTTTCACTGGTACGTGGCAGTGTGTTGTTGACACACACACCCCCAAATGAAATTGTCCCAGCTTTATGCAGATTTTCACCTTCCTGTGTTTCCTTATCTATATCATGTTTTGGGGAAGAAAGATCTCACCTAGCTCCAGGGCTCTCTTGCTTCTAAAATTAAATCATTAACAAGTTATCCAAACCTCTAAAAGAACTTATAAGGGCAGCAGTACTTTCACCTGTGACTTCAGTGCATTACCATCCACTCCTTTTTCCTGTGTCTGTGCAAAGCCTGGCCTGCTGGTATGAATCCTTTTGAAGTGGCAGATTAGTTTCTTAGTGGGTTTCCTGTGGCAACACCCTGCAGCACTGTTGATTCTGCCTTCTTATTCGGTTCTTCTTGTTAGCCTTTGTAAATTCAGGAGAGTTACCATCCTGGAGAAAGTCTAATCCAGTTTGAAATGCAATACTGAAGGCACAGACTGGGGTATTTTCACGATTCTACTTTATATTCCTTGCTTCCAGCAAAACTGGTTTATGTATTTCAGTTCGTGCTGGTTTAACCAAAGTGCCTAGAAAGCTGCTGCACAGTTACACTGTGAGGATGGGTATTGCCTAAACCTTTTTTATTTGGTTTGTTGTTTTGATGCATTTCTTTGGACTTCTCATTGTTATTTCAGTATTTATGAGCAGCCTATGAGCTAAAAGGAAGAAGGAATAAAATGCTAATTAGGGTATGTTGTAGCTCTTAGAGGGCTGTGAGTCAAATGGCTGCAAGGCGCAAGAACTAAAGCACTAAGAAGCATATGGTGGAAGACAAAAATGCCTGTATGTGAGCCCTGGAGGTCACAGGCTTGCAGTGATCACACTGCAAGCTGGCTGTGCACAAAACCAGGTGTTGCTCACATGGTGTGCAAATAGAAACTGAGCAGAACTTGCATGCCCCCATGCTTCAGAAAATGTGTCTGGAGGTTTTCAGAAAAATGATGGCCTGAATGAACACAAACAATCCCTGAGCTGTTGCATTAAAACTTATGTACATAGATGTACCCTAAGTTTAAGAAAAACACAGAGCTTTCCTCCTTCATAAGCATTTACATGTGTTTACTGGTGGACACATTACTGGTTTTCCATTTTCTCCCTACTTGGGTTCCTTTTGTGTCCAGAGTTGACAGGTAATTGCAGGTACGTTATTAGAATTGAAGTAGTTGATAAGATTGTATCACAGTGATGTCAGTCAACAATTGTAGTGAGTTAGGTCCGGGGAGGAAGTATTCAAAAATAAGAAATACTATTTGATACAAATATATTACTATTATTCCTGACAAGCCTGCTGCCCTGCTCCTCAAGACCTTCCACAATCTGTGAAGTATAATCATTGCCAGATGGCTCCAGTCACTGACCTAGTCATGCTGGTCAATGCAACCTCCACTTGCCAGAGCATCGCTTTTGAGCAATTTGTTGTCTGCCTTGCACACTGTCAGACAGTGCTTATGACAGGGCTGAACAATCAGGCACAGAGTGAAATGGCTTTCTCCTGTTGCAGCACTTCAGTACTAAGTGCTTTCAAACCCTTTAAGTGTAAGAAAATTATTTTTTCCTTTCCTGTTCTCGTCTCTACCACACTATGAATGTGTGATAGACCCTGCAGAAGATTCGAGACCTTCATGATTAATAGCAAAGAAATTGAATTAATTTGTTTGAAAGATTATTTTGTAAAATGTATCTGAAAGCTCCCTCATTACAAAATATTATTTTTTATGCAACCTTATGAGAAATCCAAGAAAGAAAATGAGCTATCCCTTTTCTCTTTGAATTTCAGATACTGCTGCAGTCCTTTCCTGAGGAGTTACAAAGGCTCATACCTACAACAACCTGTCACCAAATTTCACACTGAGAAAAGGTAAGGCACAAAAATAACTGACTTTGTCTTCAGCTGGTGTAAGGAATAGACAGAGGCACTGGAAAAGGCTCACTTCCTCACTGGGAAAGATACTAGACATTTTGTCAGGTAAACAGCAGCAATTTTCTGGATAAGAAAAGAAAAAAACAACAAGCTAACCACACCAAAAAAAACCCCACCAAACAAAACCACCCAAACCAAAACCCCAACACAACCAAATATCACCAAAAACCCTCACAACACCACAAAACAATCTGTCTTTCAAGGAGATGAAAGGGAAGGAGGTAACAGTTTACTCTAGCTTCCACACAAACATCCTACCAAGATAAGGAAACCAAAGAGATGAAAACAGTTTAGATAGACTTTTCTTTCCTATTGTGTTGTTTAGAGGCAAGACAAATTTGATCACATTTTTTGTTTGAACAAGCAACTAGTGCAGTTGCAACTATTTTTTTAAAACTTGAGCCTGGTCTCAGTACTAGATACATGTTATTGCTATGTCCCAAATACTTTTCAGCACAAGGAGTACTTTTAGACTACCTTGCTTTTCCTTAAATCCTCTGAAAAGTCATTTAAATGCAATTTTCTTCCCTTTTAATATTGATGAATGTGTCCCAAGATCTCCAGGTTGTGGAAACCCCTTGGTTTCTTCTGTCATTTAGAATAAAATGGAAATAGGTTGTCTGAGACTATAATTTTCATGATGCAATCTCATACCTTTTTCATCAGTTTCTCTGTTTTAAGCATTGGAAATTCTAGATAGAAAATTTCACTGCTTAGTGCACAGCTCAGTGTAATCAAAAATCCAATTTTTTATCAAAAACAGTTTGATAGGAAAAAAAATATTGCCCAGTATTTCAGCAGTCAGAGACAGATTTTATATCACAAGAAAAAAAAAAGTTTCTGGCCAGCACATTCAGAATAATGTGTTATCAACTGATCAGGATAAGCCTTCTCGGTTGCGTTTCTTCATAGCTGCTGAGGCTGATAGCTTTGAAAAGTATTACAGTGCAGAACTCTCGTCTGATAACTGTATTGTAAGGGAGTAACATTTATATCTACCCTAGAATTGTTTCAACATTGCAGAAATACTGAATTGCATATGCCATTGCACAGAGCTGATACAAATTGAGCACAAGGCTATTTCAGGGATTCATTAGCATGATTTAGTGATGTAGCCTCAGAGAGCAAAGAGGAAAAAGAAAAGGAAAGGCCATAGTATTCAAATTACATACAAAGAGTTTCAGGTACAGAGTTAACTGTTCAACAATACAAAACAGCATAGTGAAAATAAACTGAATCTACCCTTGAACACACAGCAAAAGGACTGGTTTCTTGAGCCATGAGTTTTACGCACTGCTACAAGTTTTAAACACTGCTAAACTATAGCAGTTTCTCTGTCACTTGATGATCCCTACCTAGCAGAGAAGGGGAATCAGGAAAAGGAGAAAAGACCCACAAACTGAAGTGAAAATGGATTTAAGGAAATACCAATGTCAGTACAAGATATATGAAGTTACACTCAGCCCAGCAGAAGTGCAGCAGTCACAATACCTGGGAAGACAATCCTCAAGAGCAGGAAAGGGAAGCGAAACAGGCTGAGGACAAAGCCAAGCAGCAGGCTGTATGAGAAAGCTCCCTCCTCAGCAAATTGCCTCCTTTATACCGTGTAATGCTCATGGTATGGGATACACCTGTGAGCCAGCTCAGAGCTGCTAGTGGTCTGCAGTTCATGGCCAGCCTGTGATTCTGTCTCAGCAAAATCAGGACAGCCTTCTATTCTACTTTTCTCTCCCTTAATAGTCTCTTGATGCTCTGTCTCCTTTATGATATGATTCAAAAATAGTTAAATTCGTTTGAATCTTCTATCTTTTTTCTAATCCAGAGATCACTATTTCATATGCAACTCTTTCAGCAAGTCCTGTACTGCCTCTTTCTTTCTTGCCTCCAAAGAATTCTCCACAAGCAAGCTTACTAAGCCACATGCTTGGCAATCTCATAACAATATATTATTTCAAGTGCATTTAAAATTAACTTTGTTGCTCAGTCAGATGGCTTTGTTTCAAACACAAGTAAGTTTTGTTGCTCTTTATTGGCCCAAATCAAGAGCTTTGCAGTTCATTTATAGAATTATGCCAAAAGAATCTCTCTCTTTTGTTGCAACGTGACAAATCTCTCAATAAATTGAACTCTAATGCACAGTGAAAAATAGTGAGTTAAGGCTGAATCTAAAGCTAACAAAAAAACATTGAAATTAGATTTTAAACTGTGTATCAGACTGCGAAATTGAGTTAAGCTGTTTTTAAACAAATGTTTTTCTCTACTGCTTTCCATAGCTGTCTTGAGAATTTTAAATCTCTGTTAAAAATTCATAGCTTGGTAGTAAAACTCAGAATTACAATGATAAAGGTGGTATTTCTGCCCATGATGTGGAGTTCTACATTTCTCACAGTACCTCATCATTTACTCTAAAAAGTAGGTAAGAGATAAGGGGGTGAGGAGGGGGAAAACAGAGACTAGCATGATTTTCTTTACATATTGATACAAAATAAAAGCTTATCTACAGATAACCTCTATTAAGAATTCCTGTTGAAACATGAAATATAGTTATTAGTCCCCATGTATCCTTTATTGTCCAGTCAATCACTCCTTAACATTCCATGAAAGTAAAATATTAGATTTCAAGCTTACAGGGACTTACAGAATCTGAGCTGTAAAGTAACACAAATCTTAAACCAGGCAAAGGAATATTTTAACATAAGCAAATACATCAAATACTTAGTGAAAACGCAGACTTCAGAGAGTTTTCATTCCATTCCGTTATCCCAGTTTATAACAATTCCCTATATTTTTATTGTTTGTTTTTTAACATGAATGATGTTTTATGCCAGCATTTTTAAGTCAACATCAACATTGAGCTGACTATGGTCATACAGATTTCGGCATTAAAATTGGCACTGCCACCTGTGACAACAAGGACAGGTCAAACAGAGTGTCCCTGAGTTTCATACATTTGAAGTTTAATTTATCCAATATATCTTTGATGAAGGAGAAGATGAAACTGCTAGGATGTGATTCAAGGTTATTTAAGTCCGTGCAGCTCTTGTAGAATTATTTACAGCTGCTTGTATAATCTCACATCACGCTGTAGGCAAACAACAGCTCCTTCTGAATCATACAACATTAGAGCTCAGATTTCTCATTAGGTTCTTCAGACGTACAGCTGGATTGATTTGCTCAGGTACAGGTCAGTGGCTGGGCAGCGTGCTGTTAAGACCAACACAGCCACATTCTCTAATGACTATAAATGTTGTCCATCATGCTTTTGAGTTACTGGACGTGAGGAGGAAGTTCTTCACCATGAGAGTGGTGAGACCCTGGAATGGGTTGCCCAGGGAAGTCGTTGAGGCCCCATCCCTGGAGCTGTTAAAGGCCAGGCTGTATGAGGCTCTAGCCAGTCTGATCTAAAGTAGGGTGTCCCTGCCTATTGAAGGGGGGTTGAAACTAAATGATCCTTGTGGTCCTTTCCAATCCTGACTGATTCTATGATTCTAATCTTATGGTTATGGTCCCTTAGCTCTAGGGAACAGCCACAACAAAGAGACCAGGGAAGAGGGCAATACCTTTGTTTGATTAAGGGTGCAAAAGCATGGAGAATTCTTCTTTCAGACAAAATACAGTGGTAGCAAGTTAGAAATTCTGGAAAAGCAGTTCTGAAATCTGGAAGCAGAACCAGGAAATTACTAGAAGGCACAGGAAACCACCTCCAGCTATCAAGCAGATGTGTTGGATACTGCCCTGCCTGTCTCCATGTATTCCACCAGACTAAGCCTTGTTCACATAGCCACCTCGGAAATAGTTGGGTCCAACAAGCTCATAAAAGTTCCTTTCTCAAGTTAGACACCTTTCTAGCAACATTGCTAGTTAAACAGTTACAGTTTTTGCTGATCCTGATAGCAAACCCATTAAAGAACACCTGCATTATAGACAAAAGCTCTGGGTGTGCAGTATGCACAACAGGCTACGTTGAGATTTCAGTAGCCCTTCACCTCCATATTTTCACACAAGCTTGAGAATGGGGTAAAGGTAAAACAAGAGAACTCAGTGATGAGGAACTTGCAACTTAACCAAAGCAGGTACTAGGGCTACCTGAGCAGATTCATTTAGTTTGTAGGATTACAAATTCAGACTGGCCTTTGGGTTTTGCTCACTGATGGACAAAGCACTGACTACTTCAGATATTAATCTCCACACTATAAAGCAGACATCTTTATCTTAATTATGTAAAGTCATCACTTTGCAGAGGAACAGCTCATATCTGCTGGAAATCCATTGCAAGAACACTAAGTTTTCAAAAATGTGGTCATTTATGATACAGCCACACATTTTCCAACAAGGAAACAGAAGAGGGGACAGTTGCTGGATTATAAATTGAACTGTATTCCAAAGACAGTTTGTTATAAAAGGGTTGTGTTTATAAAGTATTGATTTCATTCTAATTTGTCCTATTAATTTAAATGGGCTTACAAAACAGTCATGAGACTTTTTCTTTTCTCAAAAACTGTGAATTAAATCATTACAGTCTCTTGACCCTGACATGCCATTGAATACCCTCATTATGGACTTCAGACTTGATGTGGTTCCATCAATAATTACAGACTTGCTTCTCAAGCAAATTGGAACAGGAGACTATAACTTTAAAGTATGGAAATGGGAATGCCCTTACCTACTGAAGCCAGGGAGGGAGATGAAATCAGTTAAAGGAGTGGTTCCTGAATGGCATCAATGTTCAGTAGACATCACATCCAGCCAGTTTTTAGCCCAGCAAAACATACACTCATTCAAGCCATGAGCAGTTTCTGCTGCAGGAAACTGTCAAAGACCTTACTAAAGTCCAGTTACAACACATACAAAGCCTTCCCTTCATCCATTAAGTGGGTTACCTTCTGAAAGCCCAAAAGCTCAAGGGTCTCTAGATATTAGCAATCATTAGAGCTCTAGCTTAAGTGCCCTGAGAAGAAGGAACACCTTACTCTTATCCTGCCCTTTCTCTTGTAACTTCACTATTTCCCTCCTGAGGAAGTTCCAACTGTGTCACAGGCATGCTGGCTAAGCCCAGTATTCCTGAACTCCATCATCATAGCTTGCTGATTCAATGCATCTCTGCAGAGCCACTGGGTCTGTTACCAACAGGCTGCCCTCGTTTATAAATTGCCTTCTTATCTCTAATTGAATATGCACCACATGCGTAATGCCTGTAGTAATTATTACCTTTTAAATAGATTGCAATTGACAGGAAGTGTACAAAGTGTTCCAGTTCTCTACACAGCTATTTTCTGTGGTTAGTAGGAAAAGCTGAAGGCTGGAAACAGGCCAGATGCATTGTTTGACCAGATGTACCGTAAGATCTTATGGAACCCTGTAGACCAGTGTAATGCTGTAAAGAAATCTACAGCTGCTTACTGTACAGATTTAACAAGAAGAATCATAACAACACAAGAAAATCTTCATTTTGCAAAGGGAATTACACTACCATGTCTTTCAAACTGAATTTCCTAACAAAATCCTACATTTTCTGACTAATGTTGCCGATTACTTAACCATGCTAAAATGTTAATCTGCAGTCCCCACATTCAGCTTCTCTTGAATTTACTTGGAAATGCTGTGTTTCCTTTTCCTCTCTTTCAGCTGTGAGCTACGTGATAGATAGCAAACAGCTAGGAAACACTTTTACAAATAACCTGATAACAGGAGATTTTATAACTATGATCAGTACATATAACTGATATATGAGTCATTAGCTCCATACTTCATTATTTGTATCAGTAATGAGCTGCTATTCTCTCCATAACGCTCAGATAGAGAACACTGAGAAATGCAGTGATAATATTCAGTTCTGTACTTCACTCTTTAATCCCCATTTTACCTCTGGTTTTGCACACTTACTTTTAACAATTCCTTAACTGAGAACATGCAGATTTACCCTGGCCTCATTAGTTTCCATTGAACATTAGTTTCCATCAAACATAGTTGTCATCAACATTTTGTGTGGAACACCATATTCTACCATCTTACACACGCCCCCACATAAGAATAAAAGTAGTATTTTGGACCTATGAAAAAGACAACTTCTCAACTTTCCTTCATTTTGCTTAAGCACAGGAGCTGGAAAATACATATACTGAAATGCAATCCATATAGTGAAGAAATCCGGAATTGTAGTGAAAGTAGTATTTCTACAGAGAAAAATTATGTCATTTTTTTTATGCTGGTAGACTAGGAAGCATAATGCCATATTCAAACTAGTTTCTAAATGGCTTCATTAAAGTCTTTACAATCTGTTAAACATTAAACATTTTTTTTTAAAACATTAATAAAGTTCTTTGGTTGTTAAGGTTATAGTTTACTCTTTACAGCACAGTGGCAGATGCCAGCAGTTAGATAACATACTAATTGGAATTGGAAGCTATAGGCCAAAATCTCGTCGACATATGGAGAGACAAGTAATGAAATTCCAAACTGAGAGACAAGATGTACTTTCTTTGTAAGGTGCCCTGAGTCACCAGACACTCTTATCTCCTCATCTGTGCAGTGGAGTCAAACTCTAGGGACTATGCAAGCCATTGCAAAATCAAAAACTGGTTTCTAGAACTATGCAGATGACACAGAACTACAAAATGCGCTGTGTTGGAAGGGACCTCCAGAGATCATTTAGTCCAATCCCCCTGCAATAAACAGGGACATTCCCTCGCAGATCAGGTTGCTCAGAGTCCCATCAAGCCAGACCTAGAATGTCTCCAGGGATAGGGCCTCCACCACCTCCCTACAGTCACAGAATGTGGTGGGTTGAAAGGGACCTCTACAGGTCATCTAGTCCAACACCCATGTCATCCTCTCTCTCTCACAAGAGGTTTGAAGATTACCCTCTGAAACGCTCCTCCATACTGTGGGTAGCTAGACTTTATACTTAGTCTAGTCCATGGGTCTGCACCCAATGGAAATCTCCAACCTTATAGCTTATCTCTGTTTTTGAAGAGAACCTCCTCTAAGAATGCCAGCTGCCAAATCAAATCCCTTCCTATTTATTGACACTCTCCTCATCATTGCAGCTGTGGAATGTGTAGAGAGGAAAAGCAAACCAAATTCATTGTAATCCTGGGCTATGAATATATTCCTGTGTCACCAATATGTAGTGCCAAAACAGAGTAGAATGCAGTTTATCATCCCATATTCAGAGTATATATGGTTACCTTTAGTATAAATTAGATCTTATTCAATTTTGCATTTTGTAAAAGTTAGGAATTGCAATATTCCCTTAAATATGTAGTCAGTCATAACTCTCTCATTGGAATGTTGTGATTAATGAAAAATAAAAGTATGGTTCTTCACTTTTCATTTTTACCTATATGGTAAACTAATTTAAAAATGGTTTATGTTATGAACCAAAGCCCTTTGACTTTAATGAGATTTAGGTTATGCTATGAATGAAGAGCTTCAGGATTTTTAATCCCCTGCTTGGTTTATTTGGCATCTTGGTTGGTTGGTTGGTTTTGTTGTTTGGGGCTGATATCTCTTGTGGGATTACCAAAATATCACCAGTGAGGCCACTAACAATTTAGTAGATCTGAAAACAATGCAAATCTTTACAATACCTATTCCAGCATCTTCTGTTCTGTCGGTTTTAGCCAGAGTCACATTACATCCAGATACAAACCTGCCCCACTGAGATTAATTATGAAATTATCATTTAGAATCAGATCATAGAATCATAGAATAGCAAGGTTGGAAGGGACCTCAAGGATCATCTAGTTTCAACCCCCTGCCATAGGCAGTGACACCTCCCACTAGCACAGGTCACTCAAGGCCTCGTCCAACCTGGCCTTCAACACCTCCCGGAAGGAAGCATCCAGAACCTCCCTGGGTAACCTGTGCCAGTGCCTCACCACCCTGACTAAAAAGAACTTCCTCCTGACATCCAGTCTAAATCTCCCCTCTGCCAGTTTAAACTCATTGCCTCGTTACAAGACCTTGTCAATAGTCCCTCCTCAGCCTTCCTGTAGGCCCCCTTCAGATACTGTAAGGCTACTCTAAGGTCTCCTGGAAACCTTCTCTTCTCCAGGCTGAAAAGCCCCAACTCTTGTAGCCTGTCCTCATAGCAGAGCTGCTGCAGCCCTCTGAGTATCTTCGTGGCCCTCCTCTGGACCCGTGTCAAGAGTTCCAGATGTGCGTGGCCTCGCTTGGCATTTGTTTACATTTACATTCACGCTGAGATTTTTCACATTTCAGTCTTTCATCCTAACAGCATCCAACTGCTGTAACTTTCATAGTTTTGACATTATTAATCTCTGCCACATTTGTGCTTAATACTACATATTCATCCCCACTGGCCTTTGCGCTTACTGTTACTGTATGCAGACACAAACACAAGCACACACATACACTTTATGCTATGTAGAAAACAAATACTTTCCTCTAAGTTCATTTCCTCCAGTTATCCTTCATCTGCAATTTTAAAATGTGTTTCATGCATACAAGGGCAGGGTATTAGACAACCTTTCACCACAAGCCATTATTTATTCAGAGTGGAAGTTCCAAGGTTGCAGCCACTTCAAAGCTAGCTTGTATTTGATGACAGCTTGCTTGTGTTTTACCTACAGGATGGTCTTTTGCAGTGTTTTCAGGAAGTATGACACCAGTGAGTATTTGACATTTTCTGTATCTAAGAAACCAGATGTTTCACACTTAATGTTGAAGCAAATCTGCTTCTCTGTCTATGTCTTATTTATCTCATCTACATGGATTCTGCACTCTAGAAGACTGTTGGATCAGAAAAAAACACATTACTAAATAAAAATAAATGTGGAGTATAAAAACATACTCACTGTTCATATTTTTTGGGGATTTTTTGTCTAAATGACTTATTGATTGTCAAGTAGTTGCCTACATCAAGAGGCAAGGAAACTGTCTAAAGAATTACATCATCATAGAATGGTTTGGGTTGGAAGGGACATCCAAAGGTCATCTAGTCCAACCTCCCTGCAGTAAGTAGGGACATCCTCCACTAGATCAGGCTGTTCTGAGCTTTCTTTAGCTTCACCTTGAATATGTCCAAGGGTGGGGCCTCAACTACCCCCCTGGGCAACCTGTTCCAGTGTTTCACCGTCTTCATGGTAAAGAATTTGTGTCTAACATCCAATCTAAATCTACTCTCTTCTAGTTTAAAACCATTGTCCCTCATCCTATCACTACAGGCCATTGTAAACAGTCTCTCGTAGGCCCCCTTCAGGTACTGGAAGGCCACTGTTTGATGTCCCCAGAGCCTGAACAACCTCAGTCTGTCCTTGTAGGAGAGGTATTCCAGCCCACTGATCATTTTTGTAGCCCTTCTCTGGACCCATTCTACTAGGTCCAAGTGTGTTGAGAGCTCCAGAGCTGGATGCACTACTCCAGGTGCAGTCTTATCAGAGCAAAGAGGCTGAATAAACCAAAAGAATTTCACAAACCCCTACCTTACCTGTAAAAGAGTAGATGAGTGGGCCTAATAATCCAGTATTCTGTTTCAGAAACTGGTACTAGAATCTGAAGAATAATCACAAACAATACTGCCAAATACAACTCTAGGGCAGCACTCTCCCAAGGTTAAAGCCTCCTCATGAGTAAAAGGTCTTTAAGAATAATAAATAGAACTTAAACTCATCATTATTTCATACTATTCACCATTAGTTAGAGCAAGAACAGATCACAGAGGGGCGATGATTTCATCAGGTGAGAAAGAAGTAAAATCTTGTTTCCATTCCCCTCCAGTCTCTATAAACAGACATATCAAAACAGCATGTATGTGGAGAATCCTGAAAAAAAAATACAGCACTGAAAATGGGGAAGTTTTTAACCTGATTTACAGTTCTACAACATTTTTGCACAGTGGAGGTTTTCGAGTGTAAAGGAAACCATCAATACAGGAAGACAGAAGCTGCAGTATAATTTCTATAGAACAGTGTCGTGGTAGGCCTAAATAGGCCCAAGGTGGGCTTGTACATGTCCTGGCTTGCCCAGGCATGCTCCCCTGCTCCCCCTCCCTCTGTGCTGGGGGTGGTGGCCACAGGAAAGGGTACAAAAGCCCCAGCTTCACCTAACACGGGCAAACTGCCATCCTGATTGCCTAATCTATGTCCAAAGGCCCATCATTCTCAGGCTGAAATGGATATAAAGGATGAGCAGGTAGCACATTGGATTTGGTGCTATTGTGCTCTCTGCTATTGTTTCCAGGCCTGCTTATTACCTCATTCATCCTGAGCTGGGCAGGACCTCAGTGAGCAGGATCAGGCTCTGATGCCTCCATGCATTCGGCCTGCACAGCCAGCATGACACTGTGCCGGGACTGCACATGGCAAGACATCTACCTACACACAAGAGCCTCCTGCCAAGAGAGCCAGGACCAGGTCAGGGATTGTCTGCCTCCTTTTTCTGAAGCACCCAGGAGCCTGAGGAAACTCCAAAGCCTCTAACAGCTTTCGACCTGGCAGCAGCCCCGCCACGTGCTTTAGGTATTGTCCCATGATATTTTTGTGAGTAAATACTTCAAGCCTCTTGTAATCATTAATTGCCTTCTGCCATAAGCAGAAAGGAACTTCCTGCATCCATCCAGTGGCTAAGCAGGATAACTAACTGCAAGTGATGTAAGTGACCACACAAACCTTCTCTGCCAGTAAAAATCTTTGCTTATGCTGGTTGCCTTTAAAGTGTTCCAGTTTACCTGTTCTCTGTATGTGTAAATTTCCAAACCATGTGTTTTTTAACCTTGTAAATAAGGTTTCTGGTGAGATTCAATGTTAATAAACAGCTTTCATAGTTATTAATAATCTCTGCCTGGACATCAAAATTGATTATCATTGTTAATAGTGAATCATTTTCACTACAAACAGGTACAAAACCAGCAAGTATTTGTCCTGTAGGATGTTGGATTTGCAGTGAAATGGAAATCTTATAGTCACAAGCACCAGATAATGCTTTAAAGTCTTTATTTATGCTGGAAAGAATGAAGAAAAGACATTATAAAAATGCTTTTTTTGATCTTCGTGGTTGGTTCAAGGCACTCATATTGGTTACTAGTTCCTAATATATCAAAAACTAACTGAATTTCTTTCCAACGCACAAAACTTGGTAAGTAAAGATTTTTTGTATGAACTCACCTGAAGAATTAATCTTAGAGAGTATTTCCTCTCGGCAAATTGAAATGGAATAAATTACATTGGTTCTCCTTAGAAATTGAATTGATCACTTGAGGGTAGGACTGTGATGGTAAGCCACAGGAAAAAAAAAAAAAAAAAACAAACCTAAAACACTCAAGAAGGATAAAAAGAGGAAGATACTGATTTTGTTTTACTTCTGAAAAATCAGAAACAGTTCCTCTAATCTCAACATAAATACAGAAACACGAAATATGTATTAACTCATTGCCATTTAAAGGCAATTAAATTATATCAATAATGTCAGGATATTTCTTTGACCAGAAGGAGAATCGCCATGTTTTAAAGCAGCCAAGATGAAAGCAGCTTTGGTAAAGCCACAAATCAGTTCTCCCTTGTCCTCCTTTTGTAACTGTTTTTCCATATAGCTCGTAATTGTCAGTGCTTCATGTCCTTGCTTCCACCCAATTGGTGATTCACTGCCCCAGAAAGTCATGCCAGAAAGAGTAATCCTTACTGTGTAAATGCAAAATATTGCTTGCCTTCCCTTTCCCTTGGTGCTGCTGTTTTCTTTACTTCTTTTACCTTTTATATTCTCAGTTCTTACTCAAGTCTTACAAATCTTTTAAATCTCCCAACTCTATAGGGAAATAGCAAGTTACTACGTACCTGCCATAAATCTCTCGGGGAGAAATTTATTGAATCCAGCAGCAAAGACTACCAACAAAAAAATGGCCAGAATTTTGCCCTAGGGCATAAAAGATCGTGTAAGAATCTCTCTCTGACAGCATGTTGTAACTTTACAGATAAATATGATTTGATATCAAAATCAGCATCATAAACAACTTTATATCCTATCACGAATTTGAGTGACTTCATTGATTCTTTCATCTAAGCAAGTTATTATAGAAATGAGCATTATGTTTAATATGTCATGAAGATTCATTATAGCAGCATAAGTGACTGAAGGTAAGGGGTTCAAATTCAAACCTTTTCCTGCTTTTGAAAACTCTAATCAGAAGAAAAAAAGATTAAATAAAGTCATTAAGCTATAAGGACTACAACCTCAGAAAGATTATCATACTCTGAATTCTCACTGCATTTTAATTCAAAACAGTTAGGGAAAAACTGCTTTCACTGACTACTGATATATCAAAATCCTTGACTTCATGGAACATTTTTGACAGTTGTGTTCTAATTAAATAATGTTACTCAAATATAATAAAATTTACAACCATCACAACATTGACTGCTTAGGATTTTAATATCTCCGCCATCTTCAAACATCTGGCTAAAGATAAAATAAATGTTACATCCTAACTTCCTAACTGCTGTTGGACTATTTAAACCCCCTGATTTGATGCTAGGAAAGGTAATTGTAAGATGTAACCCCTAGACAGCTGGCATTCCTCCATGTTGCTAGCAAAATCAGTGCGACTGGAGAAGTCTTGCAAGCATCTGCAAAAGGTGGATGGCATTCCTTCAGCAGATATTAAATGAAGGGAAAGAATGGAATATTGCTGTCAATGAGATTATTGCCCTAGATTATGGTCCTGCTCTGGCAAGGGGTTGGACTCAAGATCCCCTCCAATCCCTAATGTCCTGTGATCCTGTGAGTTCAATTCACTGAATTTTGCTAGAAATAAGTTGTAGGTATAATTCAACTTTTTCCCAATAGCCTCATACTGACAATACTTTCATGAGAGTAAAGGGCACTGCTTGTTTTTCTGTTCTTGCTCATTCCCTTGAGATGAAAAATATTGCTTAAAATACCAGGGCTTGAGAGTTCTTATATTTCCATCCCTGGAACCACAAGAGGCTGTGACATAGAATGTGTTAAATTTCTCCTTTTGATGCTCCTTTAAAGAATTATATATTTATTGCATGTCAGATTGGAACTTAGTGTGTCCCATCTTCCAGGTGCATCAATTACTTATGTAGATAATCTCTCCAGCACTCAGTGAAAATTTAACTAGTTCCATAAAAGTGCATGGATCAAACTGCAAACCCCATTTTGGCATATCTTGTTCTGCTAATTGACTTGAACTTAACTGGAGGGGGGTGGGGGGGTGTGGAGGGAAAGAAGAAGAAAAAAAGGAGGATTTTTATATCTCACTCAAAAGATTAAACTATCACAGTCTTTAAATCATATAAAATTTTTCACTTGAGTTTAAATAAAACATGGTATAAAATAAGTGTAGTGGTTACAGTAAAGCTTAAGGTGTAAATAACCTGGGTTGATTCCTTCCTCTGTCAGTGAGAGCTGAACTGCAAGCTCTACCTTCTAAAAGAATGTTCCAGTTCAAAATTGATCTTTTGCACATCCCACTTAGTAGTTACAATGCCTGAGAGCAGCAGAAAAACTAAGCATGTTTGGTGAATGATGAAGTTTTAAATACAAAATTATGTCAATTTTAACAGATGTTCTTTACATAAATCTTTTGCACTATCCACTTTGTACAGAGAAAACAATCAAAGCAAAGCAAATACCAGTTTCCATAATTCACTGCTCTGAACACCTAAACCAACTGCCTAGATAGAACTGGTGGGGTTTTTTTTAATTTAAAATTCTACTCTCCAATGTGCTGACACTGGTGATTTACTACAAGCCTTACTTGAAAGCTATGAGGAGATTTATAAACTTCATGGAGACATCACAAAATTACACCCTATGAATGAGGGGGTTTAGCTTTATACAGAAACAAGAATCTCTTGTTCCTATAAGCATATTTAAACGGTTACTAGTATAATTTTCTCATAGCCTTGGGGAAACTAATAGCAATTTAATGCAAATTTCACTTAAAGTAGAAAGAGGTCAGTTGTCTGTGTGGGAGGCAAGAGAAGGGAATCTATGGTTACAGAGAAAATATTTCCAAGAACTAGGATTATTTTATTATTATTATTATTTATTTATTACTTGCAACTACATATATTCAAAATCGGGGAAAATTCAGAAAGGCATTTAAGCAGTCCATGGAACAAAGCATGGACTTGGTTTATGCCCACTCAGGGAGAAAATGTGTATGGCTCAACACTTCTCAGAAATCCTTGTATGTCCTAGGAAATTATAACCTCCAAATAAACACCTATTCTTCTGATTCTCCTCAAAAGGCCTTGCCACCTCATCCTTACAACAGTGTCAGAAACATTTGTGTGAACGGTATGACAATTTGGGAAAAGGCTTCTATGGAATCTCTTTTTCAACGTGGTTTTCAGAGATTTCTGTAAAATAAACCTTTTTTTTCTTTTCCTGATCCGATTTTATGCTGCACAACACTGAAAGTTAAGTACTTAAATGAGTGCCTTCATGGGTTCTGTATTACTGTTGAGCAAAACACAGAAACTGAAGAGACACTAAATGAAACACAATGCTGAATACAGGAATATAAGTGAAGCCTGGAGCAGAGAGGATAAATTTCACGCTGTATCCACATGTATCATGGTCTGGGGAAAGACAATCAGACATCCCTTATGACAATAACTAGTTCTGAAACTATTTTGAGGTGGGGTTTTTTTGGGGGGGAGGGTTGGTTCTTTTTGACCCAGAGTGAGAAATTTAAACAAGTTGCAGCCCATGCATGAATGTTACATGAGTGAGATAGTTTTTTATGAGAGCAAACTATATGGGGAATAGAGAAGACTCTGAATGAAGTTAGCAAGCAAGCTGCACCATTGTAAGGAGCTGAATCTTTCATACTAGACCATATCATGGCTGTGCCTGGGATAGGAATGAGTCTACTCTAAACTGGTTGATGAAACAGCATCTGGATTTTTGCAGTATGAAGAAAGGGAACCAGCCTGCATTTAATCTTCTAGCAAGTAGGCAGTACTCTGATTGTGAAAGATCAAATTGTGGTTTTCGTTTTTTTTTAAAGCTCAAGGACATCAGATATCTTGTATAGCAAATGAGATGGTTTGAAATTCAACCCTCGATTTAGGTGCTGTTTATGTTGCTTTCATCTAAATAGTTCTGTATTCCAAGGGAACCTGGTGATAAACAGTTACAGATGAATCATGATTATGCTCTTCCTCTCTTAAATCACTTGAGTTCATGACTGTTTTGACTGAGAATATCATCTTCTGCTACATGGGACTCACACTATTCATGTTTCAAAACCACATCTTCGATCCTCCTTTTATAACTGCTGCATTTGTATCCTTTGTATTAAGGTAGTATATAACTGTGTAAATGTATTTATTATTTTCAATACACTGTTCTATACATATGTACAAAGAATGTGAAAAATAACATGCCAAAAAGCAAACCAATCAGTGCTTCAAATATTAAAAACCAGAGGTTATCTCAAATTGGAAGGCGGTGGTGTTTATTACCTATATCCCAATAAACACTAAGCACTCTGTCTTTTGACAGATGCTGTTTTGCAGATCTAGTACAAGGCAAATACCTTTAAAGTAGAAGGGGAACTTCTGTCATTTGTTTTCAAGTGAGGGAAGTTGGATGTGGATTAGAACAGATCTGTGGGGATAGGTGCAGGCACACAAAATCTTTTTGCCTGTCCAGAAGCAGAGAGCCTGTCCAAACCATAGAGCTAACTCCAGACAGATATGTACCATAAGGAGAACTGACCCAAAGCTATCAATGTGATACCAAGAGCCCTTTAAAAGCAAACAGTTCTACATTGCACAAACCCTTCCTTCTTTGTATTTGACATCTCTACATCTCTGGTGTACATTGATTTATTGACACCATGTCAATCAAGAGACTGGTAAGAAGAAGAGTCTGTGTCTTTTACTTCTGCCATGTATTCCCAACATCAGTTCCTTACTTGTACAGTGGTATTGATTTATTTAATGCTGAAAATTTGTGAAATCATTCATGGTTTTGCTCTTTGCTTATCACTTCTTGATGGACCGCAATAGTTCTGAAGGTTGGGATCACACTGTTTACTTGTAGTATGCTTTTATATGTAATATTCAAATGAATAATTGCATCACAGTTCCCTTGGCTCCTTGGGTTAGGTGGCAAAGAGGACCCCAAGAGGCTGTGGCACCTCACCAGCAGAACAAGGCAAGTACAACGGTGTGCCCTGCAGTGCTAGCATAGGAAGGCAGCTGAACATGGGAGCAGCACTGAGCACCTCAAGATGGGGACTTTGCTTCAAAACAGTGAAGGGACCCAGTCCTTTCATTTTCTCTCAATAAGAGCCAAAAAAAGGTGACAGGATTGCACTGAATGGGTGACAATAGGGCATGTGAAGCAACCACTGTAAGGCATGTTCTCCCAAGTCCATAGAAGCTTTAGGCAGCTCATGGTCCAGCGAATATTGTATGTACAGACATTCCCACTCAAGTATTTCTATTCTACCACCCACACCGCGCCTCAGATTCAGATTAGAAGTGCAATATCTGAGTCCTAAGAGCCACAAAACAGGGGGAGGATGGAACCTGCTAAAACCATGTATAAGGAGCTCCAATTGTTCTTTTTCTTAACCTGAAACAGCCTCACATCTCTAATTAACTTTTCCACAGAGGAGTAATAAGGAACTTTTTGAAATAACACCAGAGAAAAAGAAGGAAAAAGAAAAAAAAAAGAAAAAAAGAAAAAAAAGGTAAATGGTGCTGGATATGGACAATATGAATTATCAGGAAATAAAGTAATCATGTCCAAAGGCACATTTATGCTTTGCAAATTGCTGCTCAGGGAGATAATGCCAATTGCTGCATTTGATGACAGGCATTTTACTGAACGACTGTAGATGAAGTCACATGAAATGCAAATGCGATAAGTAAAAAGTAGAGTGCCTGAAACAAGATATATAATGATGAATATAAAACCACAATGTCACGGGAAGAAAATCTCTGCCACTGCACAGTTTTATAGTGAAATTGAAACCAGAGAGATCTGAAATATAAAATATGAAGGAAAATAATCTTCTGTTTTAATTATACTTTAAAAAAAAACAAAACCCAACAACACAAATTAAAATAAAGCACACCACTTTGGAGAAATATTTGGCTTAAGTTATCTTTGCTTTTGTCAGTAGTTCCTCCACCATTCTCCTCAGCATCTCACATTTTTGGTGGCAGGTTTTGTAGCAAGAGCTTGCAACATACACCCACTTTCTTTTCTTCTGAATTCAGGTTGAAAACAAAAGATTCCCAGGAATTTTCATCATATGATGATGTGTTCAGGTAAGTGTTCTTTTGGTATTTTTTCCTGCCCACATTTAGCAACAAGCAGAGACAGTCATCTATCAGCTAGAAAAAGCCACAGCTGTCACAGAGACGTTATTACATCGAAACTCAAAACCGCCTTTTCAAAGCTGCTGAAGCAAACAGACGCATTCTCATCAACTTCACTCTGCTCTGGACCTCTTTTAATTAACTTTTGGAAACCTGCCACCTAAGAAGCCAGGTCTTTCAAAGCTGTTGTCCTCAGCCTATCTGCACTTCTATGACACTTTGAAACTACCGTGTTTTTATGTTCTGTTTTCTCTACATGTACATAAAACACAGCATTTTTATGCTGTGTTTTCTCTATACCATACCTGACAGGACTTTCATGAACTAGCAAATAAACACCCAGCTTTAAAGGTGTCAATACTGATACTCAAATCAGACACAGCCTTTGGCAACTCCTTTAACCTCAAGAATAGCCTTGCTTTTAAACATGAGACCGGGAGATTTTAATCCTCCAAACCTTTTCATATCGGTCTGATATTTGAGTACTTTATTTTCCAAATTCAGATTGTACTGATTTTTAACTCTGATTAACAGTGTAGAAATTTTTTTTTTCCAAAAATAAAAATCCAGAAGAGGGAGCCATGTTCTGCTCTAATTTATGCATCATCCCTGAACTTTTAAAAGTCTCAGTTGGATTCTATATATTTGGACATGCACAAACTAGAAATACTTTCACTTGAATTTCTGATACTAGTCAGGTAAAAGCTTATTTATGAGCTAAGACAATTGGTTCAGTAAAAGACACAAACACAGGTGCCCCAATACCATTTATGAAATAATTTTCCAAAACTATACAGTCAGCACATTTTTCTTCTTTTCTTAACGTTTGTTTTCTATTAAAAAAAAAATCCAATTTTTTAAGGATAAAAGTTCATGATTGACAGCCTTGATGAAAACTGATCTATTTAACTGGATAACAAGAAAAATAAAATGCACTGCTTTTCCAGCTTCCTCAACAAGCGTGCTCTGCACAAAGGTGCCTGTATAATTCCATCTCTCTAGAAAGCAACATAGTAGCTCACTGCTATATCCATTCAATCTTTCTGCGAAATGCTGCCACTGAAAATATCAGCTAACACCAGTTAGACTGTAGTGAAAGATGGTGCAATACATCTATTAGGAAGTGGCTTTCAGACCCCCTGCTCACCTACAGTTCTATGTATACAATCTAGCATGGCTAAGATCACTCTAACAAAGCTAGCAGGTGACCAGCTAGACAACAGCATGAAAAACAGCTTCATATCATTAGTTATCTAATTTCTGGGTTTTGCTTTTATTTTTCATCAGATAATGCACAGAATTAAAAACTTTCTAAAACATCCCATATTCTTTAACTTTCCTGTCCTCGTTTTCCCCAGTTAAATTTCACTCTCCACAGAAGAAAGCAGCCTACAGCCAAAAACTACACATAAGAACTCACTTTCTTCACACATTAGCTTTCCAGTACTATCTGGCAGCTGAGAACTGAAAATAGTAGTATTGAAAACTTACAAAATTTGAGTGTTAAAAGAGAGTCACATAAGCAAATTTTAATTGCTTTCAAAGAAGCACTGTATTTTGCACTAAAAAAAAAAAAAAAAAAGGTAAATGGTATCATCTAGAACTAAAGTAGACTGACTGCCTCTCACCCTCACCCTGCCAGCAGTTTCACGCTTCACAGAACACGTAGGATATGTGGATTTTCTGTGTAATTGCACTTCTTAATATGCACTAAATGTCGAGGAGGCAGGGAATGTTTAACATCTTTGTCAGTGACATGGACAGAGGAATGGAGTGCACCCTCAGCAAGTTTGCAGATGACACCAAGCTGTGTGGCACAGTCGACTTGCTAGAGGGCAGGGATGCCATCCAGAGGGACCTGGACAGGCTGGAGAGTTGGGCCCAGGCCAACCTGATGAAATTCAATAAGGCCAAGTGTAAGGTCCTGCACCTGGGTAGGCACAATCCCA
>VWZE01023767.1:11906-25075 GCA_013396675.1 Eubucco bourcierii
TCTCCTTTTCCGCTCTCAACTCCTCATTATTCTCTTTCCTCTCTTGCTTCCTTTTCCTCACCCCCTCCCCACCACTGCCAACCCCCCCTCCACCAAGTGCCAGCCAGCACCAGATGCCCATCAGCCCCCACCAGCCCATGGGACACCCACCCCCAAACCACAGCCTGCAAGCAAATCACAAAGAGCTTCCTTCAGAAGAAAAAAAAACAAAACCAAACCAAACCAAAAAAACCCAAGAAACAAAAACAACAAACCAAAGCAAACAACAATGTTGCCTAAACTATAATTAGGGGGAAACACTTCAAACCCTAATCTGTTCTGAGCCAACTTGCAAACAGAGCACTTTTAGATCCCTTTTTATGTCCTCAGTAGTTAGGGTTTGCTGGGGCTGCTTTGCATTCGGAGGAGCATTTCTTGCTGCCAGGCAAACCAAAGCCCTTAAAGCGCTGCAAATTAAGGTCCTGATCCTATCAAGGCCAAGCTTCCTTAAACGTATATAAAGGCCACCAGCAGCCTTCTGTCACTTCAGCGGGAACCTCTGCTCCTCTCCTGCAGAAGAGCTGCCCCACACCTTCCACCTCTCACCCTTCCAGCTGAGCCAACCATGAGCAGGCAAACGCCGACGGTCAGGTCCGTGCTGGGGCGCAGAGCTTTCAGTTCGGCTTCGGAGATCTGCGGTCGGAGCTACGCAGCCTCTGCCTGCCAGCCTGGCAGGTGTGCAGCTGGGGCCTACAGCAGCAGGAGTGTCTGCAACCTGGGTGGAAACAGGAGGATTTCCTACGTCAATGGGGGCTGCGGCGCTGGATGCTTCGGGGAGTTGGGTTTCGGCGGTGCCGCCTACGGCAGCGCCGCAGGCAGGGTTGGGCTCTGCGGCCCCAGGGGCTACAGCATCGTCAGAGGTTACCCTGAGCGCAAGGCCGAGGGCATCCAAGGGATCTGCATCGATGAGAGGCTGCTGAAGCCTCTCTGCGTTGGGGTTGACCCCCTGGAGCATGAGATTCGCTGTCAGGAGAAGGAGCAGATCAAGAGCCTCAACACTCAGTTTGCCTGCTTCATCGACAAGGTGAGTGCAGCCTGCGCGGGGCTGGGGGATGAGCAGAGCAGGACCCAGCTGCTGCCACCCCCTAGCCAGGGGCTGGCTGGGCTGAGTCCCTCCAAGGGCCAAGATGCCCACAGGAGGGAAAGGGAACACAACCAAGCTGCTGCCAACCCCCAGCCAGGAGCTGGCTGGGCTGAGTCCCTCCAAGGGCCAAGATGCCCACAGGAGGCAAAGGGAACACAACCAAGCTGCTGCCAACCCCCAGCCAGGAGCTGCTTGAGCTGGCCAAGGTGCCCACAGGAGGCAAAGGGAACACAACCAAGCTGCTGCCAACCCCCAGCCAAGAGCTTGCTGAGCTGAGTCCTTCCAAGGGCCCAGGTGCCCACAGGAGGCAAAGGGAACACAACCAAGCTGCTGCCAACCCCCAGCCAGGAGCTGGCTGAGCTGGGTCCTTCCAAGGGCCAAGTTGCCCACAGGAGGCAAAGGGAACACAACCAAGCTGCTGCCAACCCCCAGCCAAGAGCTGGCTGAGCTGAGTCCTTCCAAGGGCCAAGTTGCCCACAGGAGGCAAAGGGAACACAACCAACCTGCTGCCAACCCCCAGCCAGGAGCTGGCTGAGCTGAGTCCTTCCAAGGGCCAAGATGCCCACAGGAGGCAAAGGGAACACAACCAAACTCCTCCCAACCCCCAGCCAGGAGCTGGCTGAGCTGGGTCCACCCAAGGGCCCACAGAGTTATGCTGGGGGAGGTCTTCAGTACTGAGCAAGGGCTCCTTTTGGCCACACACTGGTCCTGTTGCTTGCTGCTGTGTCATGGCCATGGTAGCAGTGGCCTCTGCTGTAGGTGTCCCCTCTCTAGACACAGCTCAGTTCTCACTGCAGCCTTGGCCTAGCACAGCTAGAAGTACAGTCTTGATGGACTCATCTTTGTGTCCTGTATTGGACCCATTCTCCCTCTTTCCAAAACCATTCCTGGTGGCCAGAAAGGTTAATCTTGATTGGTGAGATAGCTCAGCTAGCACCAGCCTTGGGAGAGGTAGTTCATGGTTAGACTTCTGAGCTCATGGATTTGGGGATCTGAAAGACCTTTTTCAACCCAAATGCTTCTGAGAATCGAAGTCTGAGCTATTCCTTCAGGTTGGACCTGATGTTCTCAAGGGTCATTTTCAATCCAAATGATTCTAAGTTGTCCCTTCAGGCTGGATCTGATGACCTCAAAGGTCTTTTCCAACCTTAATTATTCTGAGCTGTCCCTTCAGGCTGGACCTGATGTTCTTAAGGGTCTTTTCCAATCCAAATGATTCTGAGCTGTTCCTTCAGGTTGGACCTGATGTTCTCAAAGCTCTTTTCCAACCCAAAGGATTCTAAATCTGAGCTGTTTCTTCAGGCTGGATCTGATGACCTCAAAGCTCTTTTCCAACCTGAATGATTCTGAGCTGCCACTTCAGGATCCCTTTGTAGGAATAAAAGCCCAGGGAGCTTCCACCCTCTGGGGACCTCATCCTGAGCTACCTCAGAGGCCCCATCCAGGGGAGTTTTACCTCTACGGCTCCTCAGATGCTGACTTTTTTTTTGCATCCACCTCTTGATTTGAAGCTCTGCTCTCCTTTGGCCTGCAGGTTCGCTTCCTGGAGCAGCAGAACAAAGTGTTGGAGACCAAGTGGGGCCTCCTGCAGCAATATGTCCTGCCCAAGAAGGGCAAGAACCTGGAGCTCTACTTTGAGAACTACATCTGTGACCTGCGGAAGCGCCTGGACTGTTTGCTGTGTGAGAAACAAAAGCTGGGCAATGAGGAATGTGCCACCAGCCAGCTGGTGGAGGAGTTCAAGTGCAAGTAAGGACCCTCAGGTCTCCTCTGGCTGTTGGCATTTCCCTTCTTCTCTGGTTCATCTCAGGCAACATCTCCGAGACCTGTGGCTCATCCCCCTTGGGGCTGCCACATTCCTCTGTCTCGCTTGCAGACTCTTTGCATTGGTAATGTTGTTGCTCATGAAGAAGCTTCTGATCTTGGCTGGGCTAATGTCTGGTCTTCAGAATGCCCTGGTGGCAGCCTTTGAGGCAGGCAAGGTTGTTATTTGCTGCTGCTGGTTGGTGTCTGAGTGTCTGATGTTGCTTCTCGGCCCTTTGCCTTCTCCTTGTCCTGCAGATACGAAGAGGAAATCAACAGGCGCACGACGGTGGAGAATGAGTTCGTGGCACTCAAAAAGGTGAGGAGCTCCCAGGAGAGCAATCACTGAACCCACCACGGGTCTACCTGGTGCCAAACATGGCTGGAATGGGGCAGCAGCAACAAAATTGTTAGAGTGAGCAGAGGGGAGAGCCAGAGAAGGCTCCATGTGAACAGAAGGAGAAGTTTTGGCACTGAGAGGATGCTGGAGCAGGCTGCCTGGAGAGGTTGTGGAGCCTCCTTCTCTGGGCACATTCCAAACCCACCTGGATGTGTTCCTGTGTGACCTGCTCTAGGTGATCCTGCCCTGGCAGGGGAGTTGGGCTGGGTGATCTCCAGAGGTCCCTTCCAACCCCTAACATTCTGTGATTCTATGATAAAGAGGCACAGGGGCAGAAAAAGAAGCAACTGGAACCAGAGGATTGTGGAGGTTGGATGGGACCTGTGGAGTCCATGGAACTCGACCCTCTCTGCTGCTCATCTCCACAGGTCCTAGAGCAGGTTGGCATCCAGGTGGGTGTGGAATGACTCTAAAGAAGCAGACTCCACCACCTCCCTGGGCAGCAAGCTCCAGGCCTCCACTGCCCTCAAAGCAGAGAAGTCCCTCCCTGTGTTTAGATGGACCTTCTGGTGGCCAAGTTTGTGCCTGTTGCCTCCTGCCCTTTTTCAGAGGCTTTCAACTTTGATTTCTGACTTCTTTTTGTTGTTGTTGTTGTTGATCACAACACCTTCTGGAGAGGGACGTTTTCCATTCCCTAGGGAAAATGGAAGTGGAGAGTAAAAAAGAATTTCTCCTCAAATTTTCCATCACCACTACCCCAGCAGGAGTTTTGTTACCCAAGGGAAGGTTGGAGTGGGAGAGGTCAGTCTGGGCCAGCTGCTGTCTAAGATCTTGGTTATTTTCCAGCTGCCTCTTCACATCCTTTATTCTTGGACATCAGAAAAGCAGAAACCATTTGAACAATATTAAAAAAGAAGAAAAAAAAAACAAAACCAAAAAACCAACCACAAACCAAACCCAACCCCAAAACACATAAAGTGATGTTGAAAGCCTCATTAGGGACAATCCTGAGCTGGTAGCTTTAGTCTTGAGGAAGAAATAAACCAAAGTAATTCCTGCCAGTCACGTTGGAAGGGTTTGGTTTTCCTTCAGGAGGCACCAGAGCATCCTGACTCACCCTCTCACACCTCCCTGCCCTTGTTGAGGCAGGTTTCTGCTCTCCTGGCTCTGCCTTCTCTGCCTTTCTCCAGTGTTCTCAGCCAGGCTGGGGCTGTCTCCTCTCTTGCAGGATGCAGACTGCATCTTTCTGAACAAGGAAGAGCTGGAGGTGAAGGTGGATCTGTTGAGGCGGCAGCTGGAGCTGTTGAAGTGTGTGTTTGAGGAGGTGAGTTCCTCTGCTCTGCTCCAGGAGCTTGCTGGGGCTCACCCTTCAGGTGCCCCAAATGTCTCCAGCTTCATGCTCCTCTTGACAAGGCTCTGAGCAACCTGCCCTGGTGGAGGATGTCCTTGCTCACTGCAGGGGGCCTGGACTGGATGATCTTTGGAGGTCCCTTCTAACCCAAACCATTTTGGAGTTCCATGCTGGAGCTGGGTGGTCTTCAAGGTCCCTTCAAACCCAACCCATTCTGGAATTCCATGCTGCAGCTGGGTGGTCTTCAAGGTCTCTTGCAACCCAACCCATTCTGGAGTTCCATGCTGGAGCTGGGTGGTCTTCAAGGTCTCTTGCAACCCAACCCATTCTGGAATTCCATGCTGGAGCTGGGTGGTCTTCAAGGTCCCTTCCAACCCAACCCATTCTGGAATTCCATGCTGGAGCTGGGTGGTCTTCAAGGTCCCTTCCAACCCAACCCATTCTGGAATTCCATGCTGGAGCTGGGTGGTCTTCAAGGTCCCTTCCAACCCAACCCATTCTGGAATTCCATGCTGGAGCTGGGTGGTCTTCAAGGTCCCTTCTAACCCAAACCATTCTGGAATTCCATGCTGCAGCTGGGTGGTCTTCAAGGTCTCTTCCAACCCCAACTATTCCAGAATTCCATATTGGACCTGGGTGGTCTTCAAGGTCCTTTCCAACTCAAACCATTCTAGGATTCTATGATGGAGCTGGATGGTGTTTAAGGCCCTTCCAGCCCAAACCATTCTGGAATTCCATATTGGAGCTGGGTGATCTTCAAGGCCTCTTCCAAACCAACCCACCCTAGGCTTCTATGATTCTCTGTTGGAACTAAATGGTCTTTAAGGTCCCTTCCAATCCAACCCATTCTAGAATTCCATGTTGGAACTGTATGGCCTTCAAGGTCCCTTCCAACCCAAGCCCTTCTAGAATTCCATGCTGGAACTGTGTGGCCTTCAAGGTCCCTTCCAACCCAAGCCCTTCTAAGATTCCATGTTGGAACTGGGTTGTCTTCAATGTCCTTTTCAACCCAAACCCTTCTAAGATTCCATGTTGGAACTGGGTTGTGTTCAAGGTCCTTTTTAACCCAAACCCTTCTAGGATTCCATGTTGGAACTGGGTTGTGTTCAAGGTCCCTTCCAACTCAACCCATCCTAGGCTTCTATGATTCTCTGTTGGAACTAGATGGGCTTTAAGGCCTCTTCCAACCCATTCCACGGATCTCTGCCTTAGCCCAAGCATGAAGCAGAAGGTTGTTACCATATCAGCACCATGATGCTGCAGGTTGGGTGATTCTCCCTTTCTTGACACAGCTCCAGGTCTGAACTGGCTGAGTCCTACCTCTTGCCCTGAGCCAAGAGCAGCTTCTGGCCAGTTCCTCCAGCTCACTGTTGTCTGATGAGAGCTGAAGAAGCTGCCAGCTGAGTCCTGTCATTAGCAGCAGCAAAGCAGCTGAAGATGACAGGCTGCCCAAGGGTTAGGTCACTCCAATCCCTTGCCCTTGATGTGGACAGAGTTGCTGCAGGTCAGCAGGCAGGTCAGCAGCAAGCCAGCGGGCAGGGAGGGTGTTGTGCCCCAAGGGACTCCTTAGAGCCATCAGTGAGCAGTGGAGCTTGTCCCAGCCCTTCCTCCTACCCTGCAAAGTCTGAGGGCTGCTGAGGGCTGACTAAGGCCTCCCCCACCCTGCAGGAACGAGCCCAGGTGGATAGGCAGCTGTGTGACACCTCAGTCGTCGTCAAGATGGACAACAACCGCGACCTGGACATGGAGAGCATCATCAAGAACGTCGAGTGCTGGTACCAAGAGATAGCTCAGAAGAGCAAAGAGGAGGTTGATGCTTTCTACCAAACCAGGGTGAGTAAGGAGCTGGCACCTGGGTGATGCCAACTGCAGGGCAGACCCCAACCCTTGGCTTCTTTGGTGGTTGCAGTTCCAGGAGCTGCAGGACAAGAGGGGCAAATACTGCGACGATCTGCAGAGCAACAAGTGTGAGATCTCCGAGCTGAGCCGCATGATCCAGAAGCTGCAGTGTGAGCTGGAGAATGCCAAGAAGCAGGTAGGGGAGGCCTGGAGGTGGTGCTGCCAGAAAGGGCAGTGTCTGGGGAGGACAGCTCAGGGCTGGGGAAGGTCATACAAAGGCCTTTGGTAGACTTAAGACCTGCTCTAGGCTGTGGTTGGAAAGAGGACAGGTGAGAAGCTGTCCATAGAATCATAGAATGGGAAGGTTGGAAGAGACCTCAAGGATCATCCAGTTCCAACCCCCTGCCATAGGCAGGGACACCTCCCACTAGTACAGGTGACTCAAGGCCTCATCCAATGTGGCCTTGAACACCTCCAGGGAGGGAGCATCCATGACCTCCCTGGGCAACCTGTTCCAGTGTCTCACCACCCTCACTGTAAGGAACTTCCTCCTAACATGTAGTCTAAATCTCCCCTCTGCCAGCTTAAACCCATTGCTGCTGGTGGCTTTGTCCTCTCTTTGTAAGTGGGAGAGAGGATGAATCCAAACCCTGGGATGTCCAGAAAGCAAAGCTTTGAAGACACCTGCACTCTTATCTTCCTCTCTGCCAGGTCTCCTGCCTGCAAACCTCCATTTGTGATGTTGAGCAGCGTGGGGACTGTGCCCTCAAAGATGCCCGGGAGAAGCACATTGAGCTGCAGAATGCCCTGCAGAAGGCCAAGGACGAGCTGGCCTGCATGCTGAGGGACTACCAGGAGCTGCTGAATGTCAAACTGGCCCTGGACATTGAGATTGCAACATACAAGACCCTGCTGGAGGGTGAAGAGAGCAGGTGGGTGACAAAGACCTTCTCCCTTTCCTCCTTTACATCCGAGGCCAGAGCAATGGCAGCTCCTCAGGGAATTTGGCAGCTCCATCATCACAGAATCACAGAGGGGCTCAGGCTGCAAGGGAGCTCAGAGCTCATCTCCTCCAACCTCCTGCCATGCCCAGGGACACCTCTCAGCCAGACTCAGGTTGCTCAGGTCTTATCCAGCCTGGCCCTGAACCCCCCCAGGCAGGGGGCAGCCACAGCCTCCCTGGGCAGCCTGTGCCAGAGTCTCTGCAGCCTCCTGCTGAGCAACTTCTGCCTCAGCTCCACTGCAACCCTGCTCTGCCTCAGCTCCAAACCATTCCTCCTGCTCCTGCCTCAGACCCCCTCAGCCAAAGTCTCTCTGCAGCCTTCCTGCAGGATCCCTTCAGGCACTGGCAGCAGCTCTCAGCTCCCCCTGGAGCCTTCTCCTCTGCAGGCTGAGCCCCCCCAGCCCCCTCACCCTGTGCCCATAGCAGAGCTGCTACAGCCCTTGCACCACTTTTGTGGCCTCCTCTGGCCTCCCTCCAGCAGCTCTGAGTCCTTCTGCTGGGGACATCAGCACTGGAGGCAGGGTTGGAGGTGAGGTCTGAGCAGAGCAGAGATCCTCCCCAGCTCACAGAAGCAGGGGCTGGAGAGGCAGCTGGAGGCTGCAGAGGCCACACCTGTGCCCAGCAAAAGCAGTTCCTGTCCTAGGGACAGTCAGATGGGTCCCAGTAAGGGGCTCAGTGGGGTGGATGCATGGCTGGAAGTCATGAGCAGCATCATGTTTCTAGAGGTGGATGCTGCTGGCTCAGAGGCTGATGTCTGCTTCTCCTCTCTCCCCTAACAGGATATGTGTGGGGAACCCTGTGAGTGTCTGTAAGTAACCTGAAGCTCTCTAACCATGAGAGTCTCTCACTTTTTTATGGGGTAGTGTCCCTCTCTCTGTCCCACCTCCCTCTGCCTCCCTTCTCCATTTCAGCCCAGGAAGGCTTAGTCCCAGAATTCTCAACTACCTCTTAACTTCTTCCCCCGAAGCACATCAGCCTTTGGATGCAGAGGGGAAGGTCATAGGATCATAGAAGCAGTCAGGGTTGGAAGGGGCCACAAGGATCATCCAGTTCCAACCCCCCTACCCTAGATCAGGCTGTCCACAACCTCATCCAGCCTGGCCTTAAACACCTCCAGGGATGAAGCTTCCACCACCTCCCTGGGCAACCTGTGCCAGGCTCTCATCACCCCCGTGGTGCAGAACTTCCTCCTCGCCTCCAGGCTGACTCTCCCCACCTCCAGCTTTGCTCCATTCCCCCCAGTCCTGTCACTCCCTGACAGCATAAAAGTCCCTCCCCAGTTTTTTTGTAGCCCACTTCAGATCCTGGAAGGCCACACTAAAGCCACCTGGGAGCCTTCTCCTCTCCAGCCTGCACAGCCCCAACTCTTTCAGTCTGTCCTCACAGCAGAGCAGCTCCAGCCCTCTGAGCATCCTCCTGGCCTTTCTCTGGGCATGCTCCAGCATCTCCACTTCCCTCTTGGAATAGGAGCTCCAGAACTGGATGCAGTTTCCTACTCTTGGAGGCAACAGTGAGGTGCTCTGCAGATCCCAGCAGGCAGCAAAGCTGGGCGAGAGCAAAGGCAGCAGGCAGCTGAGCAGTGTGGGAGGTGGGAGGAGGTGCGAAGGGGTCGGCAGGAGCAGAGGCTGAGATCTGTTGGACCAGAGGAAATCAGCTGGGGTTGGTTCTGCCACTCCCACCACAACTTGCCTGGGAGGGATCCTTTTGCAGCTTCCCTTTCTCCATAACCAACCCCCCCGGGGCTGTCTTGCAGCTGTGGTCAGCAGCGGCTACAACCTACCCGAGGACTGTGGCATGCTGGCTGCCGGCGGCGCCGCCTGCGGCTACGGCTCGCTGGGCAGGAGGTCTGGACGCCACAGCTCCCAGAATGGAGGCTTCAGCTCCAGGAGTGCTGGCATCCACCCCAAGAGGGTCATCAGCTCGGTGGCCAAGCAGTGTGTGCCAGAGGTCTACTGCCAAGCTGGAGTGGTCGGCTGTAAAAGCGGAGGGTTCAGCTCCCGCAGCGGCGGCTACCCTGCCCGCACCCTCATCAGCACGGGCAACCCGGCCTTGAGTGCCAGGATGGGGCCCTGCCAGCCTGGTGGGGTGGTCAGCTTTGGCAACCAGGGCTGTGTCATCAGGCAACTGGGGGGTTCACCTGTCATGGTTGCCAGCAGCCCCGAGGTGGTCGGGTGCAACACCGGCGTGGTGCCAGGGGGCTTCGGGGTGGTCAGAGAGCCTTGCGTTGTGCCCTAAGGCTGCCAGCTGCGTGGGTGGCACTGCCAGACAGGTTGGGGGGGGAGAGCAGCTCTTGAGGTGTGCAGCTCCTCCCACTGAGATGATGCAGGATACTTCCCTCTGCCCCCCAGTAGCAAGGGTTTTGGTCACCAAAGCCATCCCCACCTCCCTTAGCGTCAGCTTGAGCCCCGCCGAGGGCTGCTTGCAGAGTCCCCAACCCCACCCCACACTTCTCCCCAAGCTTCTCCAGCAGGTGCTCCACAGTGCTGCTGTCTAGAGGGTGACAGCTTGAAGGCTTTGCTTGGTGTCCTGTCTTCTCCCTCTGCCTTGCCCCACAACCAGCAGGTTCCTTTCCCCCCACTCTTCTTCCCTACACAAAGCCTCTTTTTCCTCCCAGCTCTTCCCAAAGCATTTCAGACAAGAGAGGAATGAGTTGGACTTCTCCAAGAGCTGAGGAGCTCCTCTCTTGGATGTTGAATTATCTCTTTCCACCCCCACCCCCACTTTTTTATTTTCCTTTTTAATGATTATTCTCTCATTTCCCATCAGAGAAGAGGGGGAAAAAAAAATAATCCTGAGCTGAAATGTTACTTAGGAGGTAAAATTCAACTTCCAACCCCCTTGCCACAGGCTCTTGCTGGGATTTGCTTCCAGATGCCAATGCAGACCTTTGATTTGCTTCTGCATGGTAGGGGGTGGCTTAGTTGCAAGCCTGCTGATGTTGTAGAAGAGCTCACCCCACCCCTTGCCCACCCCCAGCCTCATGGAGTTATTGGTGCCTGGATTGTTTGAGTTGACCTCTTCCACCCCCATGAAGTTATTGGGGCCAGATTTGTTGAGTTGGCCTCTTCCATGTCCATAAAGCAATTGGTGCCCAGGTTGAGTTGGCCTCTTCCATGCCCATGAGGTTATTGGTGCCTAGACTGAGCTGACCTCTTCTACCTCCATGAAGTCAGTGCCCAGATAGTTTGAGTTGACCTCTTCCACCCCCATGAAGTTATTGGTGCCCAGGTTGAGTTGGCCTCTTCCATGCCCATGAAGTTATTGGTGTCCAGGTTGAGTTGGCCTCTTCCATGCCCATGAAGTTATTTGGGGCCAGGTTGAGTTGGCCTCTTCCATGCCCATGAAGTTATTGGTGTCCAGGTTGAGTTGACCTCTTCCATGCCCATGAAGTTATTGGGGCCAGTTTTGTTGAGTTGGCCTCTTCCATGTCCATAAAGCAATTGGTGCCCAGGTTGAGTTGGCCTCTTCCATGCCCATGAGGTTATTGGTGCCTAGACTGAGCTGACCTCTTCTACCTCCATGAAGTCAGTGCCCAGATAGTTTGAGTTGACCTCTTCCACCCCCATGAAGTTATTGGTGCCCAAATTTGTTGAGTTGACCTCTTCCATGGCCATGAAGTTATTGGTATCCAGGTTGAGTTGACCTCTTCCATGCCCATGAAGTTATTGGTGCCCAGATAGTTTGAGTTGTTCCACCCCCATGAAGTTATTGGTGCCCAAATTTGTTGAGTTGACCTCTTCCATGCCCATGAAGTTATTGGTGTCCAGATGGAGTTGACCTCTTCCACCCCCATGAAGTTATCTGTGTCCAGGTTGAGTTGACCTCTTCCATGCCCATAAAGTTATTGGTGCCCAAGTTGAGTTGACCTCTTCCACCCCCATGAAGTTATCTGTGTCCAGGTTGAGTTGACCTCTTCCATGCCCATAAAGTTATTGGTGCCCAAGTTGAGTTGACCTCTTCCACCCCCATGAAGTTATCTGTGTCCAGGTTGAGTTGACCTCTTCCATGCCCATAAAGTTATTGGTGCCCAAGTTGAGTTGACCTCTTCCACCCCCATGAAGTTATCTGTGTCCAGGTTGAGTTGACCTCTTCCATGCCCATAAAGTTATTGGTGCCCAAGTTGAGTTGACCTCTTCCACCCCCATGAAGTTATCTGTGCCCAGATAGTTTGAGTTGACCTCTTCCACCCCTGTGACCAAATCCTCTCCAGTTGGCTGCTGAAACCTCCCAGCTTTTCACTGTGCCTTCAATAAACTGCATTGAAAGTCCAAGGCTTTGCCTCCTGACTTGGGCCTAAATGATGTTTAAAAAAGATTTTTTTGGGGGGGAAAAAAAAAAAAACAACCAAACCAAACCAAACAAACAACTTTCACAGACCTTGGGGGAGGAAGGGGAAAAACAAAACAAAACAAACCCCAAATAGAACTTCAGGTCCTCCTCAGGCAGTTTGGAGCAGGGTGGGATGCAGAGAAGTTTCTTCTGCTTTATTTAACTGCCCCAAATCCCATCCCCTTGCAGACATTTTATGGCACAACTGGTGGCAAAGATTGCCTGAAACCTCCACCTGCAGGTTGTGAGCTCTCTGAGGTGTCCTCCACAAGTTGTGAGCTCTCTCAGGTGTCCTCCATAAGGAGTTGTGAGCTCTCTGAGGTGTCCTCCACAACTTGTGAGCTCTCTGAGGTGTCCTCCACAAGTTGTGAGCTCTCCACATTGTCCTCCACAAGTTGTGAGCACTCTCAGGTGTCCTCCATAAGGAGTTGTGAGCTCTCTGAGGTGTCCTCCACAAGTTGTGAGCTCTCTGAGGTGTCCTCCACAAGTTGTGAGCTCTCTGAGGTGTCCTCCATAAGGAGTTGTGAGCTCTCTGAGGTGTCCTCCACAAGTTGTGATCTCTCTAAGGTGTCCTCCACAAGTTGTGAGCACTCTCAGGTGTCCTCCATAAGGAGTTCTGAGCTCTCCATGGTGTCCTCCACAAGTTCTGAGCTCTCTGAGGTGTCCACCACAAATTATGAGTACTCCAAGGTGCCCTCCACATGGAGCTCTGAGCACTCCAAGGTGTCCTCCACAAGTTGTGAGTACTCTCAGGTGTCCTCCACAAGAGGTTCTGAGCACTCCAAAGTGTCCACCACAAATTGTGAGCACTCCAAAGTGTCCTCCACAGGAAGTTCTGAGCACTCTCAGGTGTCCTTCACTAGTTCAGAGCACTCCAAGGTGTCCTCCACAAGAGGTTCTGAGCACTCTCAGGTGTCCTTCACTAGTTCTGAGCACTCCAAGGTGTCCTCCACAAGAGGTTCTGAGCACTCTCAGGTGATCTCCACCTGAAGTTTTCCACCCTGCAGCTTCATCCATTGCTGCAACCTCTCAATGTCAGCCTTGGGTCCTTCCATGTCACAGCAGTTGGCTGAGGATGCCAACAGTGACCTCCTGGGCTCAGGGTGGTTGTGAGCAGGGCTGTGCCCTGCCAGGGCCAGGTGGATTTCAGGCAGAGAGGTCTTCAGTGGCATCAGGGGTGGCAAAAAGGGACATCTGCTGCCTGTCACTGACAGGCAAAGGGAGCAGGACATCCCTGGGCCATGCTGTGGTGGGATCAGCCTCTCATGGATTCATAGAACTGGGCTGGGAGAGGTCTGGAAGCTCCTCCAGTTCCATCCCCTCTGACTCTGTCTCAGGATTGAAGCCTCCCACCTCCAGCTCAGCATCTGAGGGGCTGGGG
>VWZE01023768.1:361-13321 GCA_013396675.1 Eubucco bourcierii
GAGCACAGCCCTATGGAGAGAGGCTGAGGGAGCTGGGATTGTTTAGCCTGGAGAAGAGGAGGCTCAGGGGAGACCTTCTTGCTGTCTACAACTACCTGAAGGGTGGTTGTAGCCGGGAGGAGGTTGCTTTCTTCTCTCAGGCAAGCAGCACCAGAACAAGAGGACAGAGTCTCAAGCTGTGCCAGGGGAAGTTTAGGCTGGAGGTGAGGAGAAAGTTGTTGCCTGAGAGAGTCATTGACTGCTGGAATGGGCTGCCCAGGGAGGTGGTGGAGTCAGCGTCCCTGGAGGTGTTCAAGGTGGGTTTGGACGTGGCACTTGGTGCCATGGTCTGGTCTTGAGGGCTGTGGTAATGGGTTGGACTTGATGATCTTTGAGGTCTCTTCCAACCTTGGTGATACTGTGAGACTGTGATACATTTGTTCCCCTTTTCCCTATAGGATAACCTCCTTGGTTTTCCTATTTTTGGTCATACTCGGTCACAAGACTCATATAATACACCACAGACTGGAGGCTCTTTTTGCCTTATACAGGATTTGCTTGGGGTAAAATTTTAGATTTTGCACTTACAGGTTCTTTTTTTTTTCTTTTTTTCTTTTTTTTTTTTTTTTTTTTTTTTTTTTTTTTTTTTTTTTTTAAAGCTAGATAAATGTACCTTAATGACAATTTCCCAGACTACTTTTGTGTTGTGATGCTCCCAGAAACACAACTCAGTGTTCAGGAGATGTACTTTTAAAGCATATGCTGGTGTTTATTCGTTTCAGATGTATCTTCACATCTGAACCAGGAAATGAGTCCCATATCCTGTGATCAGCACTGACTACCCCAGAAAAAGGAGTCCTGAAAAAAATCAGAATCAATCACAATGAGTGGAACGAGTTAAAAACATTGTAAATAGTTGTCAGCCCTGGGGAAGTAACAACCTTGTGCTGGTTTGAAGCTAATTGGAATATTTTTAATGGAGAAAATTGTATTACAGGCTGTGAAAAGCAAACAATGGTGATGTCTGCTGCACTCATAGGCTTGCTGAGATGTTTAAGAATAAGTACTCAAAACAGATAAGTGAGTCTCTGGGGCACAGCATCTCAGTCTAGCAGCTTCTGGCCTTTTCTCCTCTCTGCTGAGTAACCTCTCTAAGCACTCTGCTTCTAACCTCCCTGGCCCATCCTCCAAGCTCACCTTGTGTGTAAGGCAAACCTTGGGGTAAGGTATAGGGGTGGGGAGAAGGTGGAAGGGTGGTTGGGAGCCCCACCTGGGGTCTCTGATTTCTGGGAGGGGAGTTGTGTTTCTGTATTCCCTTTAACTTGTCTATGTCTGTAACTGTTCCTGTCTATAGTGTCTATCTCTGCTTGTACATTGTGCTGAGCTGTAAACAGAGCTTCAGTCCTTAACTTCCAGCTGGCTGAGTTCTAGTCTGGGTCATTTCACAGAGTGTGGGGGGTGGGGAACTCCCAAACCATCATCAAACCTGCACACAGAAACTCCACAAAGAGGGGGGGAAAAATAAATAAAGGTGAATTCACTGGATAAATTGTTTGTTGCAAATTATTTCTTCAACTCTAATTAGTAATCTTCATTTTACACAGTAGGCCTCTAATGACCTGCTTGACAACTATAATGTCTGATAGACAGTGGGGATTTGCATGAAAATGAGTTTTGTTTTCCCCCATCCCAGCCATAAAACGTTAGCAGTGAGGATGCTTGGCTTTACTGCTTGCAGAAGAGGAATAACCATGCACCCAGGCTCTGGGAAAAAAAAGAGGTAATTCAGCTATATTTTGGGAAATAGCAAAAACCAGGAGGCACTAATTCAAACAAAAAAATAATAGCACCCAGCACACAAACAAGCCTGGTCAGATACGGTTGCTAAGTGGAGTCATGTGAATAGCAGATGATGCAGCAAAAGCAGAAGGCTCAGCTCTCAGTGAAAACACAATGACCCAACTCTTAATAGGTCTTGCACTGTTGTTTTCTGTGATTGAATAATCTTTTGCCTTTTTATAGCAAGGGGTTTTTAAATGTTGGATCTATTTCAAATGTGCTATCATCCCCTGTCTGGCAATAATTGACAGGCTTTGGATCTTTCTCTGACTTGTATATCCTGAATCCAGATAGATGCAAGCAGATGATGCTCTTGCCAGTCACAAGCAGCTCAAATAAGGTTGAAAAAGAGTGAGAGAAGACAATAAAAAGACACCAATCCTGATGTCCTTCCTGCAGCAATAGGGGTTTCTTTTAGTGGGACTTGCAGAGGGTTTTGGTGATTTCAGCAAGGTTGTTCACAGCTCAGTTCAATACATCTTGTGCTATGACAGCTCACTGCACCTGGAAATTGTTACTTGATAAAAACTGGCAACTTCTCTCATCTTGGAACACTTTTTTTTTTTTTTTCTTTTAAGCAAAAAGATTTTTGCCAAACTAACTTCTCCTGGTGTAGAAAGAAGTAGAAAATGGATGCAAATGGAAGGTGAGAGAAGCGCTGTAACACTCCCATGATGATGGGCAATATTCTTCCACAGGTCTTCATCTGGCAGTGCAAGCAGGCAAAAGTCTGGAGATCTATATTCTGGCAAGCAGGTGCTGGGTGCACATCTATAGTCAGTCATCAGATGATCTACCCTGGCAGCCCTGCCCATTTATTTGGTGGTAAATGTGAACATCATGGTTTGAACTGATACGGTGAATTAGTGAGCTGTGGGGGCAATGGAGAGCAGAATCTGACATCAGAAGGAGTCTTAGTTTATATATAAAGCATTTGACTCTGTCCCACATGGCATCCTGGGCACCAAACTGGAAAAACATGGATTTGATGCGTGGAGCACTGCTGGGTAAGGAATTGGCTGGATGGTGGCACACAGAGAGTGGTGATCAAGGGCACAATGTCCACCTGGAGACCAGTGCCAAGTGGTGTCCCTCAGGGGTCAGTGCTGGCACCAGTGCTGTTTGACATCTTGGTAAGTAACATGGACAGAGGAATCAGTGCACCCTCAGCAAGTGTGCAGATGGCACCAAGCTGTGTGGCACAGTCGACTTGCTAGAGGGCAGGGATCCATCCAGAGGGACCTGGACAGGCTGCAGAGCTGTGCCCAGGCCAAGCTCATGACATTCAACAAGGCCAAGTGTAAGGTCCTGCACCTGGGTAGGCACAATCCCAAGGCACAATCCCAAGCAAAACTCCAGGCCGGGTGGGGAATGGCTGAGAGCAGCCCTGAGGAAAAGGCCCTGGGGGTCTGGGTTGATGAAAAGCTCAACATGAGCCTGCAGTGTGAGTGCAGCCCAGACAGCAACTGAGTGCTGGGCTGCAGCAAGAGAAGTGTGGGCAGCAGGGTAAGGGAGGGGATTCTGCCCCTTTACTCTGCTCTCCTCAGACCCCATCTGGAGTCCTGTGTGCAGTTCTGGAACCCCTAGCACAGGAAGGACATCCACCTGTTGGAGTGGGTCCAGAGGAGGCCACGAAGATGATCAGAGGGCTGCAGCAGCTCTACTCTGAAGACAGGCTGAGAGAGTTGGGGGTGTGCAGCCTGGAGAAGAGAAGGCTTCCAGGAGAGCTTAGAGTAGCCTTCCAGTATCTGAAGGGGGCTACAGGAAGGCTGGGGAGGGACTATCAGCAAGGTCTTGTAATAACAGGACAAGGGGCAATGGGTTTAAACTGGCAGAGGGGAGACTGAAACTGGATGTTAGGAGGAAGTTGTTTGCAGTGAGGGTGGTGAGGCACTGGCACAGGTTGCCCAGGGAGGTTGTGACTGCTCCCTCCCTGGAGGTGATCAAGGCCAGGCTGGAGCAGACCTTGAGTGAGCTGTACTAGTGGGAGGTGTCCCTGCCTATGGCAGGGAGTTGGAACTAGATGATCCTTGATGTCCCTTCCAACCTAAACCATTCTATGATTCTATTCTGTGATACTCTTTTTTTTGTTCTTTTATTTAAAGTATTATTGTCATCACATCAATTGGTGAAGAAAAAGGCAAGTTTCAGTTGTTGGTCACCCAGCTCACTCGATTTTTCTTTTAATGATTTGGCAAATGATCTCCCAGCAAAAAAGATAAAAGATGTAATAAAGCACTTTCTACCAGTTCTCTGCAAATTGATCCTGCTCCCTTCTTCATATATTGTTGATCTGCTAATTTAATCACTTGTCCCGAGGGCATACACAGTTTTGCAGGAAGTAAAAATGTCACACAAGAAAAAAGGAGAAGAATGAGAGTGGAAAACTCTTCCCTTGCCAGGCTACATGTCCAATGTGGGAAGCAACACCCAGAGTGAGTGCTGCCCTGGGCTGAAAGGCAAAACCATGAAGGAGAGTCTGCCTTCATCCCGCCAGCATCGGTGTCACTGAACTTAGCTGGAGAAAGCATAAATCACTCAAGGGCAAACAGACAGGCAGCCAGGAATATATCCATGCAGCTAGCATGAGTGTAGGAGATTTTATTCTACCCGAAAACCAACCTAAAAATAGGTCTGGGAGGACACAGGGAGTGCTGCATGGCAGGCAGCCCCCACCCAGGTGAGTTTTTTCTCCACGTCTTCACAGCAAAAGCAATTTTCTGCAGATGGGAATCAGAACACAAATGTTTGTAGTGCTGGTTCAAAGGGGCAACGACTGGCCAGTGTTTGCACCAATTTGCTGGTAGGAAACATGCTGATGTCTTTCATGTACTCAGAGGCAGAAGCTGAAGGGTTAGGCATGGCTGTGCCTGTGGATGCAGCATTTTAACGATTTATCGAAGTCTTTTGTGTGCTGGCTGGGGTTTTTTAGGGTCAGGAGTTGCTGTTTTAAAATGCTCTGTTAAAAAAAAACAAAAAAAAACCAAACAAAAAACCCAAAAAACAGATGTGTAAATCAATTAGCTTTTAAAGCAGGTTTTTGTGAGTTAGAGAAAACCTGTTTAGCCTCCATGGGCTCTCTGATGCCAGATCAAACCCACAGCTCCCATGCTCAGCCCACACAGGTGTTCAGCCCTTCAAAGCTCCCCCTGTGAAATTCAGCACCTCCATGGGAGCTCTGCATGAGGTGGGGGGGGGGCCTAGCCTGGATTGCCTGTCCAAAACCTGTAAGGAGGTGGGGACATATTGTGGCTCCCCATTTTTTAGTCTCCAGGGAGCCTCTGCCAATAAACTGAATCTCAGCATCTCTGGGAAAGCATGAGAAAGGAGTCTGCAGCAATTTCTACAGGTGCTCATGGAGGAGGGAAGCAATGGAGTGACTGAGGAAGAGAGTAGGCTGTAGGGTAGGGTTGTTGGTTGGACTTGGTGATTCTGAGTGTCTCTTCCAACCTGAATGTTCCTGTGATTCTGTGAAGGGACAGAGAGCTGAAAAATGCCACAGCTTGGGGCAAATGGGGTAGGAGGAGAAGTAGCTGAGAAAGTCCTTTCTAGGGAATTTCCCTGAGTGTCTGCAACACACAAAACCAATCCAGGATGCTTACCCACAGCTCTATGTATAGTCCCTGACTAAATCTGCTCCTAATCTCCTCCAGGCTTAACTGGACTGATCCAGGCTATGACATCCCACAGCTCTTCACCTGAGACTCAGCAGAAAATCAGGATATCTGTGGGCTCTCCAAAACTGGGACTGCTCTGCATGTCCTCATCCCCCCACCCAAGTGCCTCCAGGGTGCAAGCTGAAGCAGAGAGTGGGACTGCTGACCAGAATATCTGTGTGTGCCTAGAAAGTGATGGTAGCCAGGGTCTGAACCTGGCTCTGCACTGTCAGGGTCATGACTCTTGTGGTTTATAAAAAGAAACAGACTGTGACTGTGGGCCAAGTCTTCTGTTGGCATAAATGGCCACAGTCCCATTGAGCAGAGTTCAATCTATTTATACTGACAAAGAATTTGTCCTGTCAGATAAAAGAAATTCTGGACCTCTCTCTGACTCTCTAAGTTTCTGCCCTGTAGAGCCACAGGACTGTGTATCCATAAAGACAAAGAATAAGGGAGCTTTTGCACTAACACTGCACTGTGGGTACAGGAAAAGTTGAGTCCTTTTCATAGGAACATGCCCATTCTGATTGAACTTTCTTTGGAAATGTTTTCTCAGCAGGCTGGAACCATAAAAATCTCCTCTAGCAAAATTTGCACCCTGCTGCAGCAAATAATTGAGTTCAAACCACACTGAACACCAAGGATGTGAAAAAATGCAGAGGCAAGAAGCCCATATTCCAGTTCTTGCCTTGCCTATGGGACTTTGACCACCAGGAAAGCATCTTAGTTAAAAGGCAATTTGCTTGTCTAGGGTGTTCCTCTTGCTGGGAGGGTGGAGAGGGACTATGGTTTTGCTTGTTTGTTTTGTAAGAGTTTGTAAAACTTTGGTTTCCTCTCAAGTTCAGGGGAAAAGCTGCAAAAATCTAAAAGAGAAAAAAAAAACCAAATTGAACCCAAAACCTTCATGGGTTTGAACACTCTTTCCTGCCCTGTTCCAGAAGGGGCTGTTGATTGTAGAGCATTTAAATTGCAGAGAGTCTGGCTATTGAGTAGAAGAGCCTTTCTGAGCCCAACCAGCTGTGTAGGGCTTTTGTAAGTTGCTCTCAATATCACAGAAGCTCACTATAGTTAGCATGGCTCAGAACGTTTATCGCCGCTCGTTGTCAATATGTCTATATGCATATTTCATTGCAGAGACCCCTGTGAGCATCTAGAAACCAAAACCTGCCTTCCACACCCCCAGCCACAGAAATTAGATTATCTACTGATTGCATAATTACCATCTAACAAGGTTTGCTCAGCCTCTCAGTGCACAATGCCTGTGTTCATAGCATTTTAATATGAGCAGCATAATAGGCACCAGCTTGACTAGCCGCATGCCAGCGAGGCACTGCCTTCCCCAAACCAGCTTGAGTTTGTCAAATCTGATCCAGCTGCTCAGCACACAGAAGGGTGACAAGTAAAGGCCTTCCAGCCCATGCTGGGCTGGAATCTGAATCTGCATGGGGAATCACTCCCCTTCCCCAGCCTGAGGTGGGCTGGCTGGCACATTGCACTGTCTGGGTTATTTCCTCGGGCTGCCACAAGCCACTTACATTAATGCTACATCTTTCACATGTGTTTTGCCTTCACCAGCCACTGCAAATCTGGACTGTTAATGCTCCCACTAATATTGCTCTGGCTGCTGCTGCTCTGGTCTTTCCTCTTGTATTGGTTTGAGTTTAAGCTTCCCAGGGGGCTCAAAAAAAACCATATATATCTAACAGAAACCAATACAAAAATAGTAGGATGCCTTCCCCTCTCCCACCCTTTTGGAAAGGAAGAAAGAAAGGAAGAGAGAGAAGGGGTAAAAACACCCAAAGAGCAGTCTTGCTATGATTTGGAGGTTAAAACAAAAACTTTATCAATAAATAAAATGTATTTAAGGTAGGGGAGTTACAAATAGGTATAGGGAAGGGAAAACAAGATACAAAATATATATACAACCAGATAGATGGCAATGGATGGAAGGGATGTCCACTGTGTGGTAGAGACTGGCCACGTGGTAAGACAGGATTAGCAGGAATAAATGTGGTATCAAGCAGGTAGGCAGCCCAGGAGAGGGAGAGCAAAACCAAGAAGCTCCTCTGTTTATATAGGGGGTCCAGAGAGACTGTGGGAGTGGGCTAAACACTACACCTGGGGTCAAGCAGACATGGGGTCAAGTTCTGACCACTCAAGAGGGTTAACCCTTTACACTTCTGCTCTGAGTGAATGGTACTTAAAACAGCTCAAATCCTGCTCAGTGCTCGGTGCTGGAACATGTCCAGAGAAGGGCAGCAAATGGAGTCCTGTGTGCAGTTCTGGAGCCCCCAGCACAGGAAGGACATGGAAGTGTTGGAGCGGGTCCAGAGGAGGCCATGAAGGTGCTGAGAGGGCTGCAGCAGCTCTGCTATGAGGACAGACTGAGAGAGTTGGGGCTCTGCAGCCNTGAACTGGCAGAGGGGAGATGTAGCCTGGATGTTAGGAGGAAGTTGTTTACAGTAAGGGTGGTGAGACACTGGCACAGGTTGCCCAGGGAAATTGTGGCTGCTCTCTCCCTGGAGGTGTTGAAGACCAGGTTGGAGGAGGCCTTGAGTAACCTGTAGTAGTGGGAGGTGTCCCTGCCTATGGCAGAGGGTTGAAACTAGGTGATCTTTGAGGTCCCTTCCAACCTTACCATTCTATGATTCTGTGATGCTAGGACTTTGAGGAAAGAGGTTTTCCTGCTCTCAGCCTTTCATTTTCCTCTAACTCATGGCTCAAAGTCACTCAGATCATCCCCCTTGTTTTGCCACCCCGAGTGCTGTGACTTTTCTCTCTGGCTTGGCAATTACCTGGGGAAGTGACCAGGAATAGCTGCTGCTCCCAGTGCTGGCCAGGCTGACAGCTGAGAGAAAGTCAGAGCATGACAAACTCAGGGCAATGCACAGCCACATGTGTCTACATGGAAAAGAAACCCATCTCCCTCCCTCGAAGCTATTTTCTGTTGGTGATATAACCAGCAGAGAGCTATTCTGAGAAAGGCTTATTAAGTCTGAAGTGTGCTAAGGAAGGCACTCAGGAAGCTAGTGCCCTTGTTAAAGTTACTACACTCCTTTCTCTTTACAGGCTGTGTTGCTGCTGTAAGTGCTGCAAATATGGCTGCTATGGACACACTCCGGAACTGGGAGTTTTACTCCTTCATCATCTCAAACCAGATTTTGCTGCAAAAGTGGGACTACTGGGGAATGTTAGCAATGCAGCTGAGCTGGAAGTCGTTGACTCTTCTGAGGGGACAAGAGAGGGACAAAAGAGCAGTTATTTCTCCCTATTTCTGATGCACTGAGATGCAGCAGCCCATCAACATGCTGATGCCAGCACTTGCATCGCCTGAGACTTGGAGACACAGGTCAGCATCCATGAGCTTACAGGTGTGTTTGCTAGGCAGTGACTGGGAATGGCCAGTCCTCTTGCCTCTGAAGGTGACAGATGTGGCCAGAGAGCAGAAAGCATCTTGCCTTCAGCCATCCCTTGCATCCCCACCTTTACAGGGAGCAGCCCCAGCACTCCATCCTGCCCAAGCGGCTGTGTACTTTGCTGGGTTGACATGTTTTTACATCTGTCTTCCCCATTTTCCTCCCTTGCTTTGGTGTCACACTCATTGCTCTGTGACAATTAATTAAACAGACTCTTCAGGTGCAAAATGTTCCAAAAAATAAAAGAACCTTAGTCATAGAAATTGCTAATTATGGGCAAAGGGAATTAATTATTGTACACCCCCAGAGAAAGGCTCTGGTGTGATAAAAAGACAAATTATTTTGTTGGAAAAGTTTGCCTACCTTCCTTATGTAGATTGTGCTATTTTTAAGTGTGGAAGGAAAGAGGTTTTATGGAAGCAGCCCAGCAGCCAGTGATGGTTTTTACCCGTGTCTCTGAGGACACAGCACTTTGCAGGCTGCACTAGTGTGTGGTTCACAGTAGCACTGGATTATTGTCACTAAACTTTGCACATTGGTGCTGCTCTATGTATCCTATTACCTGGAGAATCAGAGGATATAATTTGTTCAGAAACTCAAAGTTTCTGATTTAACAGGACTGTAGACCCCATTTGTGTGCTTTTGTTGGTGAAGGGGGGACCTGAATAACTGTGAAGCACTGAGGCTTCTCTTGCAAAGAGGCCTATTCGTGAGACATGAGCCAGGGATATGCCTTGGCTTGGTGAGGTTGGGGTGGGAAAATCAGGAGGCAGCATTTTCACCGCCACCTTTGAATATTTCCCCTTGAAAATATCGCCTAGAAAAAGGCCTTTGGAGGGGACTTGCCTTTTTTTAAAAGTCTCAAAAACCTACCCCAAGTAGCTGCTGGTGGGGGATTACCTAACCAGGGTATTTTTCCTTTCCTTGAATGAATCAGGCCCAGCTCAGACGGAAGCTGCAGTTCGGGCTCTGGAGTGGGCTGCAGCCCTCCCTCCATGCAGCTATCCGTGGAACTGGAGCAGTAAGTTTAATCTCACAGCACTGTCATTTCCCCATTTCCCGTGTGCTTTGGTGTCTATTAATAAAGCTAAGTATTCTCACAGCCTTCCACATGCTGTTTGAACAGGTGATAATGGTGACTCTGGCAGAGGAGAATATTTTCTATTCTTTGTTGTAAACTTCCTGTTGCAAAGTCAGGGACTGTGTTATTTAGAAAGAAGCTGAATTTTGGGGGCGGGGGGGGGGTATTAGACAGCAGCATTCTGTCTCAGCCCCAAACAGCAGCTCCCTTTCTTCCAGCTTAGCAGTAATATAAGGGCCCAGAGTTCAGACATCCAAGCCAATAAAGTCCTTCTTTGCCTGTGTGTGCCATTACTTCTGTCTTACTGCAGCTCATGGGACCTGGGAGATTATAAGGGAGAAGTCAGCCTCAGTGAGGTGGTCTTCATCAACTGGTAATACAAGTGAGTGGCTGGTACATGAAAGTGGGACTTCATTTGATATCACTTTCTTGTTCATTGAAGGCAATGGCTCGTGCTATCCAAGGTCAGAATGGAAATCTCTTTCGATGTAGAAGGCTGGGAAGGGAGTTGCTGACATCCAGCTGAGTAAAGCTGGTGATTCCTATAGGTGGTCTCCTTTTATGTCAATACAATGGCCATCTCAAAGGCTTTCAAGTATTAGCTGATCTGAGAGATCAGAAATTTGTCCAAAGCTCTTACAGACTTGCAAGTTGTCATATTACCCAACTGAATCATATTACCCAACTGAAGAAGAATTTTGGCTGGCTTTCCCTTTGTGCGTTGTTCCAGCTACACAGACCCCAGCACGAAAACCCCAGCCCTTTGGTCTGTAGGGGGTTTGCTAAGTCTGTCTGCCTCCGTAGCAATAAAGAGGTGATATTTCTCAAGCTAGTCCAAGGTCAAGGACTACCAATATTTGCTAGTTCAATTCCGTCTGTCAGCGTCAAAGAATACTTCCTGGGTTGCATCAAGAGCAGTGTGGGCAGCAGGGCAAGGGAGGGGATTCTGCCCCTTTGCTCTGCTCTCCTCAGACCCCATCTGGAGTCCTGTGTGCAGTTCTGGAGGCCCCAGCACAGGAAGGACATGGAAGTGTTGGAGTGGGTCCAGAGGAGGCCACAAAGATGCTGAGAGGGCTGCAGCAGCTCTGCTGTGAGGACAGGCTGAGAGAGTTGGGGCTCTGCAGCCTGGAGAAGAGAAGGCTTCCAGGAGACCTTAGAGTAGCCTTCCAGGATCTGAAGGGAGGGACTATCGGCAAGGTCTTGTAATGACAGGACAAGGGGCAATGGGTTTGAACTGGCAGAGGGGAGATTGAAACTGGATGTTAGGAAGAAGTTGTTTACAGTGTGGGTGGTGAGACACTGGCACAGGTTGCCCAGGGAGGTTGTGGCTGCTCCCTCCCTGGAGGTGTTGAAGGCCAGGTTGGAGGAGGCCTTGAGTGAGTTGTACTAGTGGGAGGTGTCCCTGCCTATAGCAGAGGGTTGGAACTAGGTGATCCTTGAGGTCCCTTCCAACCTTACCATTCTATGATTCTATGTCTTCAGGAATTCAGGCAATTATAAGGTGTCCCTAAGCTTCCTGGTAACTTCCACTCCTGCTTGCCAAAGGCAGAGCTTTAAGTGTCCAGCAAAACTATGCAACAACAGCCTGCAGACCTCAAAACACTGTTGTGCCCCAAAGAAACCCCACGGAGTGCAGAGGACCACGCTCATATGATTCTTCAGCATGAGGTTAGGACTAAACTATACATCTATAATTGATTAGCAGCATTCATGGAAAGGATCATAAAGCATTTTGTGACCACACACTGAATATGCAGCTGCACTGAGCTGCTCTGGGATGGAGAGCAGTGAAGGCACAGATGGTCATCAAACACGTGGGCAGGAGAGGAAATGCCAGCAATTCCCGGGCAGACGTCCACTACTGCCAAGTATGCCACTGGGCCTTGAACATCCCTGCAGAGCAGATATTTTTAAAGTCTTTACTAGACCTTTAAAAAAAAAAAAATCAGGTTTTTAAGGTCTTTCTAGACAGATGTACCAAGCAGAAGATGAGGGTGTCCATTCAGGTCAGCCTCAGCTCCCCTGGGGTGCTGGCACGATGCATGAGTGGGTCAGCACGATCCCAAACAAGCTGAACGTTTCAGGCAAGAGCGGTCAGGGTGTTTTGGGCTTCATCTATTTTTATCCAAACACATGGGCTGCTCTGAACCCTGATGCATTTGGCACCCAGGCATATCCTCCCTGTGACTGCTCCCGGCTGCCCCCTGTCCCAACCGCAGCCGAGAGGGCAGGGGAAGATCCGCACCAAAACGAGGATCTCTGCACGGAAAATGGACGTTTTGACAGTCTCCCATCTCACATCAGAAGTGTTTTGATTTTATTTCCTCTGCAGAACATAAACAGACTTTGAAACCTCAGAAGCCACCACAAAACACACCCATTGTTCCTCAACCAGCTCTGATTATGGCTCACGATCAGCCCTTGCCTCTTGAAGTCAGAAATTACACAGTGGGGAGGATCTTGGCCCTGCACAGGTTTGCATGGAGAAATGTGATTTGCCACTATCTTTGCAAGTAAAATGAATTCTTAGGTTTAAGGCTTTTTGGTGTGTTCTCTGTCTCTCTTTACTACCAGCAATTAGCTGCAAAATATGTCCTGCCTGCAGTGTGACCGTGGGAAAGGCTGATGTGAGCATGGCAGGTGGCATAAGTGTGGTGATGCCCTCTTTTCTCTGGCTTTCACCCCCAGGAGTGCAGGAATCTGACTGCAGACCTGGAGGAACATTTCCTGTGTGCCCAAACAGGGCCACCCAAAGGGCTGAACAGAACATGTACTGACAGTGTCCCCTTCCTCAGGTAGGATGGGTGCTTTCTTTACTCACATCCCTGTCATAGCTCGGCCTCCTAAATCCACAGGCTGAGGTGTTCAGATTTGTCTTGGAAATTTTAATGCAGAAAAAAAACCAACCAACCAACCAACCAAATCAAACCAGACAAAACCAAAAACACACACACACACACCAAAAAAAAAAAAAAAAAAAAAAAAA
>VWZE01023768.1:13398-25635 GCA_013396675.1 Eubucco bourcierii
AAAAAAAAAAAACAAAAAAAAAAAAAAAAAAAAAAAAAAAAAAAAAAAAAAAGGGAAAAAACAAACCCACAAATCAAAACCAACAAACACACAACACACCCCCAAAAAAACCCAAACCCGGAAAACCCAAAAGACAAAACAAAGCATGCAATTCCCACAGGCACCTTTCAAAGCATCGAACTCACTAGCTTTGAAAACATCATGCTTGTATTTCTGGGCAGCTGATGAGCTCAGAAGCACTGACAAACTGAACAGAATTAGAGAAGATCAGGAAAAATGATGAAGTGCTGAGGCAGAAGGGTCTCGGCCATGGCAGGAGAAGGCACCAAGTGTTGCAAGACTGCATTGATCAACAAAATGTCCAAGGAGCAAGAGGTTGGTTGGACAGAGGTGGCTGCTGGTGAAAGAAGCAAAAGCAGACATGGCAGCTTCCCAGGAGACCTTTCCTCACTCTGAACTTCAACCCACTGTGAAACCTTCCCTCTGGGGGAAGTGCTGGAAAGCCCCAAGTTTGTGTCAGTGACAGTGGGGGTGGCCAGAGCCCATGGGCGGCCCTGTGAGGATGCGCTCCACACGAAGTAAAGCCCTAGGGAGAGCTGGCAGACCCTGGCTCTTCTCATCTGTCTGACCACATCATAGAATCATAGAATCATAGAATCATAGAATGGTAAGGTTGGAAGGGACCTCAAGGATCATCTAGTTCCAACCCCCTGCCATAGGCAGGGACACCTCCCACTAGTACAGGTTACTCAAGGCCTCATCCAATCTGGCCTTGAACACGTCCAGGGAGGGAGCAGCCACAACCTCCCTGGGCAACCTGTTCCAGTGCCTCACCACCCTTACTGTAAAGAACTTCCTCCTAACATCTAGTCTAAATCTCCCCTCTGCCAGTTTAAGCCCATTGCCCCTTGTCCTGTCATTGCAGGACCTTGTAAATAATCCTTCCCCAGCCTTCCTGTAGGCCCCCTTCAGATACTGGAAGGCTACTATCAGGTCCCCTCGAAGCCTTCTCTTCTCCAGGCTGAAGAGCCCCAACTCCCTCAGCCTGTCCTCATAGGAGAGCTGCTCCAGCCCTCTGATCATCTTTGTGGCCCTCCTCTGGACCCGCTCCAACACTTCCATGTCCTTCCTGTGCTGAGGGTTCCAGAACTGCACACAGTACTCCAGGTGGGGTCTGACGAGAGCAGAGTAAAGGGGCAGAATCCCCTCCCTTGCCCTGCTGGCCACGCTTCTCTTGATGCAGCCTAGGACTCGGTTGGCTGTCTGGGCTGCATGTGCACACTGCAGGCTCATGTTGAGCTTTTCATCAACCCAGACTCCAAGGTCCTTTTCCTCAGGGCTGCTCTCCAGCCATTCACCACCCAGCCTGTATTTGTGCTTGGGATTGTGCCTACCCAGGTGCAGGACCTTACACTTGGCCTTATTGAATTTCATCAGGTTGGCCTGGGCCCAACTCTCCAGCCTGTCCAGGTCCCTCTGGATGGCATCCCTGCCCTCTAGCAAGTCGACTGTGCCACACAGCTTGGTGTCATCTGCAAACTTGCTGAGGGTGCACTCCATTCCTCTGTCCATGTCACTGACAAAGATGTTAAACAGCACTGGTCCCAGCACTGACCCCTGAGGGACACCACTTGTCACTGGTCTCCAGGTGGACATTGTGCCGTTGATCGCCACTCTCTGGGTTCGACCATCCAGCCAATTCCTTATCCAGCGAGTGGTCCATCCATCAAGTCCATGCTTTTCCAGTTTGGTGACCAGGATGTCATGTGGGACAGAGTCAAATGCTTTACTCAGGTCCAGGTAGATGACATCAGCTGCCTTTCCCTTGTCCACTGTCGCTGTGACTTCATCATAGAAAGCCACTAAATTTGTCAGGCAAGATCTGCCCTTGGTGAAGCCATGCTGGTTCCCACCAATCACCTCTGCTTTGTTTTCCATTTGCCTTAGCAGGACTTTCAGCAGGATCTGCTCCATGATCTTGCCAGGCACAGAGGTGAGGCTGACTGGTCTGTAGTTTCCAGGGTCATTCTTTTTACCCTTCTTGAAGATGGGTGTTATGTTTGCCCTTCTCCAGTCAGCAGGAACTTCACCAGTCTGCCATGACTTTTCAAATATGATGCACAGTGGTTTGGCAACTTCATCTGCCAGTTCCCTCAGGACCCGTGGGTGGATCTCATCAGGCCCCATGGACTTGTGCACATTCAGGTTTCTTAGGAGCTCACAAACAAGATCTTCTACTATAGTAGGCAGATTTGCCTGCTCCCAGTCCTCACTTTTACCCTCTGCAACTTGGACATTGTGGTTGGAGCCCTTGCTGTTAAAGACTGAGGCAAAGAAGTCATTGAGCACCTCAGCCTTGTCCATGTCCTTTGTCAGCAGCTCTCCATTTTCCTTCTGTAAGGGTCCCACATTGTCCCTAGCTTTCCTCTTCTCACTAATATACCTGTAGAAGTTCTTCTTGCAACCTGTCCTGCAGCGCTTGATGCAGGCAGTGGCATGACCAGCAGCTAGGTTTTGCAGAGCAGGGGCAAGAAAAGGCAATTTTGCAAATGGTTGCTCGAGTTACAATAGGAATACACAAGATGCATGGCGTTTACACGTGCTAAATCTACAGGCCAGCATTTGTCAGGATCAGGGCTTCATCTAAGAGAAAAATCCTTCTTTCCCTGACTGATACAAAAAGAGATGATGGCACTACCAAGGATTTATAAATATAGGACTTCTTTCAAAATAATAAGTGAGGCTCTTGACCTGAATTCAGGCTGTTAGGTTTTTCATCCCCTCTCATCACAATGTTATTTTATCATCCCCTCCACTACATGGATTTTTCTGCAATGACTAATTTTGAACAGGGGAAAAAAAACCAACATTGCTGCTGGAAAAAAAAGGCATCAGAAGTGTATGGTTGTCTAGAGTAATAGGAGCCAAAGGCAGAAATCTTACAGCTGTGGGAAGGGAAATGATGACAGTCATCTGAATACAAAATTATTTGCCACCCATCTTTGTCTTAGCACTTCTGTAAAAGAAAAATATGTCGAAGGAGTAACATCATAAACCAAAAAAAAAATCTTCCAAGTTACTGTTAGATTTCCTTTGTGGTGTCTGAAGCAATCCCTCAAAAGGGTTAGCTCTGAGTATTTCTTAATTTTGCAAGGATAACACAGGAAATGATTGCAGCCGTGTTGGGTAAGTCCACAGCTTGTTCATCCAGTAAATTCTTTGTAGGTGATTTCCACTTATCCCTCTGTATTTTGGTGCACCAAACCAAACATTTCTGGTAGGAGCAAAGGAAACACTGAATTCTTTCCTCAGAGCTGGCCCTTGGAATAATGTCAGCCAGCTTTCAAGTTGGCTTTAAAACGAGAGCCATCATTTAGGAGGAAAATTGTCTGGTTTATTCCACATTTCCTCAATATAATGTTTAAAATTTAAAGTCTCAGTAACAGAAGTTCAAGCAGTGCTTATCCCTGGCCTGAGCTCTGCAGTGCTCTGTTCAGGAAGACAAGGGTAAGGTGATGTATTGGACCCATCGTGTCTCATCTCACATATCTGAAACAGTCTGAGAGATCATTGCAAACCTTTTTTATTGCAAGAAAAATTGAAATTCTTCTCCCACAGAGGATAGATAAAGTTATCATGCTTTGCCCACAGAAAATCTTCAAACAAGGAAAGAAAAGATCCCATTCCTCTGGTCACTTGGTGTGTGGTTAACTGCTAGCATCATCCATTAGCCAAATCGCTCAGTATCTGAAAGCCTTTGCAGCTGTCGTCTTTAAAACCATAAACCAGGAGCCACTTCTCCTGAAGCCCTCAGTGTTGTCCTCACCAGCTCCCAGCCTTTGCTTTTGCACATTTGTGGAGGTTTTCAGCCCAGTGAGCAGGGCTTGTACATCTTAAGGCAGATGCTTCCAAAACATGGTGGGAGCTGGGGACACATGTTTCCAATTAGCATGTAAGAAGGAAAAAAAAAAAAAGAAAGAAAAAAACAACCTTACATTTTTAGAGGTTTCCAGATTTAGGCCTAAGTGTTTATAAAACTGGTTTCAGCTTTTAAGAATGTATTTCCTGGCTTTGAAGCTAAGAGGAGCCCCTTGACTTCATGGGACTTTGGATGGGATCCCTGACTGTTTCTGGAGCTCCAGCACCAGAACGGTTCAGAGCCAGGGTTGGCACCCACAGCTCCTCCATCCACACTGTGCCAAGGATGGCAGGGCTGTCCCTGGCACCAACCCCACCTTTTTAAGGGTTATTTGATTTTTAATGTCAGTCCATAGGAGAAAAAATGCTGTACTGTTTTCCATTCTCTGAGGAGGCTTCGGCCAGCCCTGGTCAGGAGGCACATTTGTGTTCAGCAGTGTAAGCGCTAAAACCTGCAGCGTGTCCTCAAAATCACAATGTGGAGAAGTAGGAAGAGAGGAGGGAAGAGTCCTGACTTTGGACACCAGTGCTGGATTGCTCCCTGATATGAACTCCTCCACTCTTTGTCCAAACCTACTATAAGTAACATTAAAAAGCCCCAGTCTAGCCAGTCCAGACTGGCTTGTGTAGCAGTGTTTTAAATACATATCCTGTCCCTTCTACCCTCTTTGGTTCTTTGTGTCTTATGTGAGTGCTGAGAGCCAGTGTTAATCATAGAGTCACAGAATTGTCAGGGCTGGAAGGGGACTCAAAGATCATCTGCCATGGGCAGGGACACAACACTAGATCAGGTTACTCAGAGCCCCATCCAGCCTGGCCTTAAAGACCTCCAGGGATGGGGCTTCACCACCACCCTGGGCAACCTGTTCCAGGCTCTCACCACCCTCACGGTGAAGAACTTCTTCCTGAAGTGCAGTCTGAATCTACCCATTTCCAGCTTTGTTCCATTCCCCCTAGTCCTATTGCTGCCCAACAGCCTGTTATATTTTACTCTCCTTCATTTCAACATTTGATCTATCTCCATGGAAAGCTTCAGTTATTCCATAAAACCAGCTCACTGAGGTAAATAAAGGCAATCTTACCCCACAAACCTGCTGAAATACATTAAAAGATGAAAGCAATCATCATTATTAGTATCAATTACAAGGAAACAGAACATTAGCTGAATCAGTTACATTTAAAAAAGGATTTTTTTTTTTCTGAGTTGGTTTTAATTTCAAATTAATAACAGGAAGAGTTTTTCCAGGAACATGGAGGATAGTTTTATAACATCAGTCTATCAGAAATAATGCCCCATCAGCTCTGTTCTCTGGCATGGATGCTGAAGTGTTCATAGAATCATAGAATCACAGAATGGTAAGGTTGGAAGGGACCTAAAAGATCATCCAGTTCCAACCCCCTGCCATAGGCAGGGACACCTCCCACTAGTACAGCTCACTCCTCCTCCAACCTGGCCTTGAACACCTCCAGGGAAGGAGCAGCCACAACCTCCCTGGGCAACCTGTGCCAGTGTCTCACCACCCTCACTGCAAACAACTTCCTCCTAACATGCAGTCCAAATCTCCCTAAACCTGCCACTTCAAACCCATTGCCCCTTGTCCTGTCATTACAAGACCTTGTCAGTAGTACCTCCCCAGCCTTCCTGTAGCCCCCTTCAGATCCTGGAAGGCTACTCTAAGGTCTCCTGGAAGCCTTCTCTTCTCCAGGCTGCAGAGCCCCAACTCTCTCAGCCTGTCTTCAGAGTAGAGCTACTGCAGCCCTCTGAGCATCTTGGTGGCCTCCTCTGGACCCGCTCCAACACTTCCATGTCCTTCCTGTGCTGGGGGCTCCAGAACTGCACACAGTGCAGTTCAGACTCTAAAGTGCTGCTTTCTCTTCTTCAGATACAAGAGGAAAGCACTGATAATGAACATTTCATGAAAGAAGAGGGACCTTTATCAAAGGAAAAAGATGCATAATGCATTTTCAACGTTGTTATTATTACAGTACTTGCTTTTAAACAATTATTGTTTGATGTCTAGGTTTGCTTGAGAGGAACATCTAAAAAAAAAAAAAAGATCTGCTAAGTCAATTCCAACGCTTTCAAAAGGCCCTTAATGAATTTTTCTTGCTGTGTTTACATTGAGAGGTTATTTATTTCCAGATCATTTGTCATTTCTTGTGCAAAGTGTTTGGGTTTTTTGGGTAATTCTATTAGTGAGATACTTGTGCAGTGGTTATGTGTTTTCCCACAGATGCAGTCCTGCAGGAGCTTCCTGCACGTTGAGTTGTTGCTTATGAAAAATAGGTCAGTCTGGCCTCCCTGGAGACCATTTTTTCTCTTAATCACTGGAGATACAGACACAGCCCTCTCTGAACTTGCCTGATGTGCACACACAAACCTGGGTAGCCTCACAGAGTCACAGAAAGGTCTGGGTTGCAAGGGACCTCTGAAGGTCATCTAGTCCAACCCTCTGTGTGCTGCCAGTACATTAAGGGCTTTGGAGATGCCTTTTTTTGACCTCTCTTTTCTGTAGGATCCTTTGGCACAAACCCACGGTGGTTAGGCAAAGCCTGACCTCCTGAAACACCCATCACCCATCACCCATCACCTGGGCTGGGGGGAGCTGGGTCCTGCTGCTTCACAGTAATATTACAATTCAGCCTGTGTAGGAAATCTAATCTTTGGGGGTTTTCTCCCTGTAGTCGATAGAAGTTTTCCACTCCCTAATTTCCCAAGGAATTCCTGAACAATTTCCTGAGGAATTTCATGCTGGAGAGGACAGTCACGCCAGGGCAAGGCAATATTTTGTCTGAATAACACAACAAACTCTCAACCCCACTTCACCCCTCCCACATCACGACATGAGAGCCAGGAGGCTGAGGCCATGCCTGGACCAGTCTGCTCACTGAGCTCTCCCCACGCCAAGGCAAAGTCAGTGACAGCAAAGCCAGGACGGGAAAGGCTGGATCCTGGGCCTCCTCCAGCCTCCCCAACCCAGCACCCAGCTGCTTTGTGTCCATCACTGTGTGGTGGTGGCCTGCTGGGACAGGCAGATCATTTTTTACCTGGGAATTCAGTTCAGGCTCTGTCTACATCACTCCAGCAATTTAATTTAATTGACAGAACATTAAACCATGTCACATTAGTATTAAAAATAAATGGTACAGACCAGACCTCTAAAAATCAGGCAGAGAGAAGGATTTTAAATTATTTTATTTTTTTCCCCCCCACTCAGAGTCTGTGTTTTAACTCTGCAAAGGCTGTTGGAGCCAGAGCAGTGAGTAACACAGAAAATGTTGCTTTAAAATGAGGAGTTTATCACTTCAGCTCTCCTTTCTCTCTCCTCCCCGGCCAGTTGGTGTCTGTCAGCACAACCCCATCTCTCATTAGCAGCAAGGCAGGAGACAAGGCAGCTCTTGGGTGATCTGATGGTTCTGGCCCTGGTTTTTACAGATTGCCTTTAGCAGCTGAACTTGTCAAACATTTTGGGTAGAAAGAGCAGAGATGAGTAACGGAGGCATCTGATTATAGCCATAAAGTTTACCCGGCCCTAAAAAGATGCATAGCTGCTCCAGAAACCCCAAGTAGATATTTTCAGACATTTGCAGACTCCAGGGCTGATGAGGTGGCTGCCAGCAGCAATAAACTCCTGCGATGCAATCTCAGTGTATGCCCAGCCTCAGCTGCCTCTTTTATTTGGGCAAGGAGCAGAGGGCAGAAATTCCTCTTCTTTATTTTCACTCCCAATGACAGGGACCGTGCAGAAACAAAACTGTTCAGGGCTCTTGTACAATCTGAATTATCACCATTCCCTTGGGGAATCATCATGAGTGTGGTCCTCTGCGCTCCTTGGGGTTTCTTTGGGGCACAACAGTGTTTTGAGGTCTGCAGGCTGTTGTTGCATAGTTTTGCTGGACACTTAAAGCTCTGCCTTTGACAAGCAGGAGTGGAGGTGGCCGGGAAGCTTAGGGACACCTTATAATTGCCTTCCAATACCTGAAGACATAGAATCACAGAATGGTAGGGTTGGAAGGGACCTCAAGGATCAGCTAGTTCCAACCCTCTGCCATAGGCAGGGACACCTCCTATTAGTACAACTCACTCAAGGCCTCCTCCAACCTGGCCTTGAACACCTCCAGGGAGGGAGCAGCCACAGCCTCCCTGGGCAACCTGTGCCAGTGTCTCACCACCCTCACTGTAAACAACTTCTTCCTGACATCCAGTTTCAGTCTCCTCTCTGCCAGTTTAAACCCATTGCCCCTTGTCCTGGCATTGCAAGACCTTGTCAGATGTCCCTCCCCAGCCTTCCTGTAGTCCCCCTTCAGATCCTGGAAGGCTACTCTAAGATCTTCTGGAAGCCTTCTCTTCTCCAGGCTGCAGAGCCCCAACTCTCTCAGCCTGTCCTCATAGGAGAGCTGCTGCAGACCTCTCAGCATCTTGGTGGCCTCCTCTGGACCTGCTCCAACACTTCCATGTCCTTCCTGTGCTGGGGGCTCCAGAACTGCACACAGGACTCCAGGTGGGGTCTGAGGAGAGCAGAGCAAAGGGGCAGAATCCCCTCCCTTGCCCTGCTGCCCACACTGCTCTTGCTGCATCCCAGCACACAGTTGCAGTCTGGGCTGCACTCACACTGCAGGCTCATGTTGAGCTTTTCATCACCCCAGACCCCCAGGGCCTTTTCCTCAGGGTTGCTCTCAGCCATTCCCCACCCAGCCTGCAGTTGTGCTTGGAATTGTGCCAGCCCTATATCCTACAGGAAGGGCTGGAAAGAGACTTTCTGTAATGGCATCTAGCAATAAGACAAGGGGGAATGGCTTTAAGCCCAGATAGAGTAGCTTTAGACTGGTTCTTACAACGAAGTTCTTCAATACAAGGGTTGTGAGACTCCGGCAACAGACTTCCCAGGAAGGTTGTGGATACCTCCTCCCAGGGGGTGTTTGAGGCCAAGTTGGATGAGGCCTTGAGCAGCCAAGTCTGGGTAACACATGTCCCTGTCTGCAGTGGGGAGCTTGGAGTAGATGATGTCTGAGGTCCCTTCCAACCTAAGCCATTCTGTGAGTATGATTCTGTCACAGTGCTACAGCATCAGCTCCTCTGCTCATTACAAGCCAACCTGGTTTTCTTGAGGTGTGGGGCTCTGAAAGCAGAGGCATTGCTCATTCTGGCCTGAGTTTTACCTTTTGCCTGAATTTTGACACCACTGACAGCCGTTTTGCACTTTGCTGTGTTACTGCAGCAACCAGAAGGCAATGGTTTTATGCTGGGGAAGCACATTTCTCTTCCCATGCTCAGATCCCTATGACTGGGCATATATGTCCTGGAAGCAGAAGGATGGTCCAAACCCCAAGCAGTGGTGATACCTGCACAGACACACAGAGGAACATCATACAGATTTATGGTACCCGGTTCCAGGAGTGCACTGGATCGGCACCAGACTCTACCCTCAGTTTCTCCACCAAGTGGCATGGGCACATCTCCAGCTGAAGGACAAACTGACCATGTAAAATGAAAACAGTGAAGTTCACCGAGTTTGTAAACCAAGAAGCTGTAAGACAAGGCTGCCCAAACCAGAAACCTCATCCCTGACAGCCTAGCTTGGTCAGCCCTTGATGACCCTGAGACAGCAAACCCTCCATTTAACCATGAAACATCAGATCCTGTAACCTTTCTTGGTCATCCCAACCAAGGCCAAATTGGCATGAGGAGTCTAATGCTGAGACTGGGTGAAAATTTTGAGAGGCTGAGGACACTGGAAGGGGGAGATCCAGGCCTGGCATGGAGCAGTGAAAAACTCTTGGCTTTTAATTCTTCTCATTTATTACTTGGAACATCATCTTTCAAGGGTTTTGTTTTCCCTTCTGCTTTATTGTGATTGCCCCTGATTGTTTCAAACTATTATTATGCAAAACCAAAACATGTTTATCTCTCTCCAGTATTTTTCACAGGTGTTCTCATCCAAACCCATCCAGTGAGCCCAGCCTGAATTAACTGATCTGACTAGGCAGTTTTAGATAAAAGCAAAAGCAAGGAGACACTCCTGCTTTTGCTGCTGCTCGCTGGTGCCCACCAGGCACCTCATGCTGCTACTCCCTGAAAAGAATAGGAATTGATCCCAAAGAATTAGCAGCTGCTCTTGCTGGACCCCTCCTGCCCATTTATCAAAGCATGCCCAATGATATTAGCAACAGCAGAGCAGTGCTGGTTTGTCCCCTGTGGTTTATATGCAATTACAGAAGGGGCAGTTCGTGACCAGCCACTGCCGAAAGCGATGCCCGCTCTGGATCCTTCGCCCTGCCAGCACCCACCAACACCTTCTCTGCCTTCAATCAAAGGGAAATGTGAGGAGCTGCTTTGCTTGATCTGAAGGAAGCTTTTGACACAGTTAACTGTAGCATATTAATTAACAAAATCCAACACTGAGGATCCTCTGATGCAGCTCTCACAGGGTTTCAAAGCTGTCGTGTGGGAGGAGGGAGGCGATGGTGGTTGCCGTGTACAAGGAGGCTCATGTCTCTTGGTTCTCCACCATCCTGGAGGTACAGCATTCAGATACAGGATCAGCAGCTGGTGTGGTGCTCTAGGCTGCCGGGAGGATGAAGTTCCAGTGGGCTAGGGCTGAGCATCCACCGGCCATGCAAGCCAGCAAGGTCACCTTTGCAGCCCAGATAACCTACAGAGGGATTTTTCAGTATAATGTGGCTCTGTGAAGTTTTAAGGAGATAAGGAAAACTCAGGTTTAGAGCAACCTCTCTTCAAAATGCCTGTCTGGCCACAGGGGCTACCTGGCTCCTGCAGCACCACATCCCAGCTTGGCTGTATCCACATTTGGACCTGTTGTGCTCCCATGGCCCTCAGCTTCTGCAGAAATCTGAGCAGAGGGAAAACTGGGACAGTGGATGATAGCAATGTCACCACGGCCTCAATGCATGGCGAGAGCAGGCCACAGAAATGGGGTCATCTGCTTCTGGTGTAAATCAGCTGAAGCCAGTGGAGTTAAAAGACTGGAAGAAAGACCAAAATTAGGTCAATCAGATGCACAGCTCCTTTTGTGCAGCAATATAACCCTCTTCCTCCTTCCTACTACTCCTCTCCACAGTCAAGTAGGTCAGAAGTATCTCCTGTCAGGCAGCTGGATCCACCAGGGTAGCTCTGAAATACTCTCCAAATCAGCAGGATATCAGGAAAGGATGGATGCCAGGTGCCCGCCTGAGACACTCCATCACTCCTCCTCAACTGGACAGGGGAGAGAAAATACAACAAAAAGCTTGTGAGTCAGGATAAGGACAGTGAGAGATCACTCACCAATTACCCTCATAACAGAGACTTGACTTGAGGACAGAAGCTTAATTCATTCACAATCAAATCAGAGTAGGGTAACGAGAAATAAAAATAAATCTTACAAACACCTTCCTCCCACCACTCCCTTTCTCACACCTCTCCTTGGCTGCAGTAGTGCAGTTTTCTTTTTTTATCCCTTCTTAGAGGCACTGTCAGAGGAACTTCCACCAGCACTGCTGGGCTCGGTCCTGGCCAGCAGCAAGTGTGTCTTGGAGCCAGCTGGTATCGGTTCTATTTGGCATAGTGGAAGCTTCTAGCAGCTTGTCACAGATGTGGCACCCCTGTAGCCTTCCCCTCTAACAAAACCTTGCCCCACAAACACTATACAGGCATCCCTGTCCCCTCCTCCCACTGCAGTCTCTCTAGTTGCCCAGATGAGCACTAGTCTGAGGGGGAAACACACTCTCAGGTAGGGGCTGATGAAGAAAAGTCTCAATGTGGGCTTAGCTAAAGGTAAACCTTGTTTCCTGTGCAAGGTTTTGCTGTGGGCTGTGCTTCATAGAATCCTAGAATGGTAAGGTTGGAAGGGACCTCAAGGATCATCCAGTTCCAACCCCCTGCCATAGGCAGGGACACCTCCCACTAGTACAGCTCACTCAAGAACTCCTCCAACCTGGCCTTCAACACCTCCAGGGAGGGAACAGCCACAACCTCCCTGGGCAACCTGTGCCAGTGTCTCACCACCCTCACTGTAAAGAACTTCCTCCTAACATCCACTTTCAATCTCCCCTCTGCCAGTTCAAACCCATTGCCCCTTGTCCTGGCATTGCAAGACCTTGTCAATAGTCCCTCCCCAGCCTTCCTGTAGGCTCCCTTCAGATACTGGAAGGCTACTCTAAGGTCTCCTGGAAGCCTTCCCTTCTCCAGGCTGCAGAACCCCAACTCTCTCAGCCTGTCCTCACAGCAGAGCTGCTGCAACGCTCTCAGCATCTTTGTGGCCTCCTCTGGACCCACTCCAACACTTCCATGTCCTTCCTGTGCTGGGGGCTCCAGAACTG
>VWZE01023768.1:45865-65555 GCA_013396675.1 Eubucco bourcierii
GAGGACAATCAGAGGGCTGCAGCAGCTCTGCTATGAGGACAGGCTGAGAGAGTTGGGGCTCTGCAGCCTGGAGAAGAGAAGGCTTCCAGGAGACCTTAGAGCAGCCTTCCAGTATCTGAAGGGGGCCTACAGGAAGGCTGGGGAGAGACTATTGACAAGGTCTTGTAATGACAGGACAAGGGGCAGTGGGTTTGAACTGGCAGAGGGGAGATTTAGACTGGGTGTCAGGATGAAGTTCTTTACAGTGAGGGTGGTGAGACACTGGCACAGGTTGCCCAGGGAGGTTGTGGCTGCTGCCTCCCTGGAGGTGTTGAAGGCCAGGTTGGAGGAGGCCTTGAGTGAGCTGTACTAGTGGGAGATGTCCCTGCCTATGGCAGGGGGTTGGAACTGGATGATCCTTGAGGTCCCTTCCAACCTTACCATTCTATGATTCTATGATAATGGAAGTAGCTATTTGACTGGCAAAGAGTTTCAGACCTATCAGCTGTATTATGAGTGCTTAGCATTTATTCAGATGTCTTTGTCAGAGTTTCTCAAAGCACATGATGAAAGTGCTTATTAGCCCTGTTCTAGATTGTTCTGCCTAAAGCTGAGCTGGAAAGCTTTCCAGTTCAATTCTAAACCATCCCCATCAACAGGACTCGGTGCATACCACATGTACAGCCATGATACAAAGCAATTTCTCACTTCAAATCTGGGCAGCACAAACTGGCTACAGCCCCCTGGACAGGACAGAGTGCTGCACCAAGCATCAAGAGATTCTTCTCTGTCATCATCTTCCCTTGGGGCTGTTTGCAGTTCTCCTCATAGTACCGTTTTTTCTCCCCTCCTTTAGGCTGCCAGGTTTGTTCAGGGTGGAAATCCTTTGGAAAACACACAGTGACCTCCTGCTGCCATTGCCACTAATGTTACAGGGTGGCAAATCATTTCAGAACAGGAGATGGAAGAAAAAAATCCCAGTCACAGGATGTTAGGGGTTGGAAAGGGTCTCTGGAGATCTTTGGGTCCAACTCCCCTAATCTTTGAACAGCAACAACAATTCACTTTTCTGTTAAGATAAACTCATCCAGAGTTCCTGTTCTGGAGAACAACTCCCTGCATGGAGAAATTCATATCAAAGCAAATGTTCAGTGAAATTATTCCAAAATAGTTCTTTTGGGATTTTGGTCTCAAGCTGTGCCAGGGGAAGTTTAGGCTGGAGGTGAGGAGAAAGCTCTTCACTGAGAGTCACTGACCACTGGAATGGGCTGCCCAGGGAGGTGGTGGAGTCACCATCCCTGGAGGTGTTCAAGGCAGGTTTGGACGTGGCACTTGGTGCCATGGTCTAGTCTTGAGGTCTGTGGTATTGGGTTGGACCTGATGATCTTTGAGGTCTCTTCCAACCTTGGTGATACTGTGATACAAATCACTACTTGAATGACAGAATGTTGGGCACAAGCTGGACACAAGTGAGACCCTGCCTGGAATACTGTGTGCAGTTCTGGAGCTCCCAACACAAGGACGTGGTGAGTCCAGTGGAGGGTCATGAAGATGATCAGAGGGCTGCAGCAGCTCTCCTACAAGGACAGGCTGAGAGAGTTGGGGCTCTGCAGCCTGGAGAAGAGAAGGCTTTGAGGAGACCTCATAGTAGCCTTCCAGTGTCTGAAGGTGCCCTACAAGAAAGCAGAGGAGGGGCTACTTACAAGGTTTTGTAATGACAGGACGAGGAGTAATGGGTTTAAACTGGATCACAAAAATCACAATCATTTTTTTGTGAAAGCACTGCCTGCAAGCATTTTAACAGCTCTTCAAAAAAAAAAACCAAAAAAACAAAAAAAACCAACCAACCAAACAAACAAACAAACCAACCAAAAAACAAAAACAACCAAACAACACAAAAATTACTCATTGGTCTGACAGAAAAGAACGACTCCTGCAAAACATGATCAGAAGCAGCAGTTCTATTAGCAACCGCCTCTTCAGTATCACAGCTATGTAGGCATTGCCTGAGAGAGGCAGGAGGGTATGTGTTTGTAAAGGAAACCAATTTTTCATGGGTTACTCCCTCCACAGTGGGAGACCACAGAGTGAGAAGAGCTGACTACCCTTCCGGTAGCAATAATGCAATTACGCTATTCATAGCGAGAGAGGAGGAAAAACACTGCTGATTTTCTTTGCATCATAGTCTGGTAACCTCAGAATTAACCTTGCTGGACACAGATCTGCTAACTTCTACCATGCTTCTCCAAATAAACTATTGAAGTCTGAGACAGAAATAGCTACCCAAAGCTGTCATGGACTGAAATGTTTCCTGATGGTTCTTGGTACTGCCTACAAAAAAAACCCAAAAAACTGATTTTATTCTTTGCCATGAAGTTAACCTTTTTTTTTGGTTGTTGTTGTTCTTCTTCTTTCACTATTTTTTATAGTAAACTGATGGTATGGGACTGCTCTTCTTTGCTTTGCTTGAAATGGAGAGCAGATACACTGCTTGAGTATGCTCCATAATGGTAACTTAGAATCATAGAACCATAGAATAGTAAGGTTGGAAGGGACCTCAGGGATCATCTAGTTCCAACCCCCTGCCATAGGCAGGGACACCTCCCACTAGTACAGGTCACTCAAGGCCTCCTCCAATCTGGCCTTGAACACCTCCAGGGAGGTTGTGGAGCACAGAATCAAAGATCACGTTGGGTGATTCTGTGCACCACAACCTCCCTGAGCAACCTGTTCCAGTGTCTCACCACCCTCCCCACTGTAAATCCAAGTGTTCTTCTGCCAGCTCAAATGATCTTTTTTTAAAGAAAAGCTGTGCTTTTGATAGCAGGAGTGGAGGTGGCCAGGAAGCTTAGGGACACCTAACTGCCTTCCAATGCCTGAAGACATAGAATCATAGAATGGCAAGGTTGGAAGTGACCTCAAGGATCAGCTAGTTCCAACCCCTTGCCATAGGCAGAGACACCTCCCACTAGTACAGATCACTCAAGGCCTCCTTCACCTCTAGGGAGGGAGCAGCCACAACCTCCCTGGGCAACCTGTGCCGATGTCTCACCACCCTCACTGTAAAGAACTTCCTCCTAACATCCAGTCTAAATCTCCCCTCTAACTTCATACCTGCTATTTCTGGTTCAGAAAAATGAAGGGTGGAGGGTGCTTGCAGGGCTGCATAGCTGTAAGTGCATCAAGTTGCACTGAAGCATTCATTGGACTTCCAGTGCTAAAAGATGGGTACAGATCTTTAGATCTCCTTTGCCCAATTGGTAATGACAGAAAGAAAGGGATAGAACCACCTGGGGGCAACACTCTGCAAATGCCTACTCAGAGGCAGTGGCAGTCGCAGTTTCAGTGTGTGTTCAGAATGGAAATCCCCAAATCTGCAAATGGCAGAAAACCAGCAGAAAATCCCCAAATCTGCAAAGCCACCTCTGCAAACTGGGGTTGTGCATTGCAAGAAAATGTAGCTCTTTAGAAACACATGAAATGGGGTCTCTTGGATCTGTCCCACACCTGGTTTGGGGTCTAGATCTTTAGAAACACATGAAATGGGGTCTCTTGGATCTGTCCCACACCTGGTTTGGGGTCTAGATCTTTAGAAACACATGAAATGGGGTCTCTTGGATCTGTCCCACACCTGGTTTGGGGTCTTGCTTCCAATGGCTAGCCATCACGGCTGAAGAACACTTAAGCATTGGCTCAATGTCACATCTGCAAAGTCAAGCTCCCACATATCTTTTTGAGCACTGGTTGACAATTTAACTTAATTACCAACAGCCAGATTATATCCCTGGGACATAAAGCACAGTTATAGAAAACGAAGTACAGGAAGACATTTAAAAGTGAGAACAGCACCAGCAAAACCCACCGGAACTGCTGACTTGGCGGCAAAAACATTTCTACAGTACAGATGAAGCAACCCAGCTGCCAGGATCATCAGCACAGCCCTGGGCAAGGAGACACCCAGGCACAAGGGACTTGCCACAACCTTCTTGAACTACAAAACACAGAAACCTGCCCATTCATGGGGCCAGGCAGAAGTAGTGGCACCCAGAGAGGGCTGCGTCACTGCAGGGCATCCTGGGGTGGGAAACCCACCCCCACCAGATTCACGTGCCCCACTCATACAGCTGTGTCCTCTGCTGTCTGCAGGCTGCCCCATGAGTGGGAGTCACTGGGCACCCAACTGCTTTGCCAACCAGCACAAAGCCAGCCACAACTCTCCACCCGCAGATGGGCTGTTGTGTAATACTGATGTGACTCAGTTTTCTTTCTCCTAACCTTCAATGTTGCCTTGATTCAGAATAAATGGAAGCGTTGAGTGTCTTCAAAAGCTCCAGATAACTTGTGTTTTCTCATCTTATGCCCCCTGCTTCATCCTTGGCTCTTTTGTTTGCCTTCCTTTGCCCTGCATTTGGAGGAGAGATTGCAAGTTGCACCATCAGCAGCCAAGCGAGGTCTAACCCACAAGGAAGGATCTGAGTCATCTCCCCCAGAGAGTATTTTAGCCATACATCATTGTTTGCTTTCAGGCAAACCAGTACAATTATGCAACATGAATTCTTTTAAAGCATTTGGGACTTCAGTTCAATTTAAAGTCCTGTAGGCTTTATGGCCAAAATGAGTGATTACTAAGTGTGTGCATATAAATGAAGGCTCGGGCCATGGGGAGGATTAAAGGGCATGTGGAGCCTCACAAACACACTAGGCAAGTTCCAGCCAGGCTGTGGCAGAAGATGGGAGAGCTGAAGAGTCCATGTCTAAAGGTGTGCTATGATACTTAGGTCTCAGAAGAACAGTTTTGCTCTCCCACTGTAGTGAGCGTTTCCTTTGAGCACGAGGCCTGATTGCTGTCTCCTGTGAGTGCCTTTCCATGGGCTTCAGTAGAGTTGGGTGACTGCCTAGATTAACTCTTGATTCATGCTGGTTTAAATGGGGATGAAAATCTGATCTCTTTAAAAACAAGCCTTTGTTACAACAGAAATGGAGGAAGACATTAAAATGTCTCCAATCTCAATATTTTATTGCTCCAGGAAAGCATTAAGCCTCTTTAGGCAGGGAGGACAGCTGAGGTGGGGACACAGCCCTGGTACCCTGGGCCCATTCAACTGCTTGATCTGTTACAGAGCTGCCATTGGGCTGTAGAAAGACCACAAACATTGCTGAGATGGTTTTACCACTATCCTCTGCCCCTTTCCTCTCTCAAGGCAGGGGCCCGCATGTGGGTGTTGTCCCTTTGACCTCACATGTTAGCTCCTGTCTTACCTTCTTTTTCCTTCACTTTAATATACATATGGGAAACAAATCCTGTGCTTCCAGCACAAACTCCACACAATCCATTCCTGCATGAGCAAGACACAAAGCTCAGGTGTGTAACCTGGAAAATGGTTTCCACATCCATGGAGCTCCGAATCTGAGCTGAGTGCCTGCACAACCTGCTCAGAACTGAACAGAATTACTAGTCCTGGAGCTAATGGGGCAGGAGGTAACTTGAAGGAAACATACACCCAGCCTGTCTCCTCCAGTGTCCAGCTCAGCCTGGTCACTCATCAATGCTGCCTGCTGCAGTGGAAAACACACACAGCTATAACACATGACCAGGAATATGATGAAAGAACTTAGTAATTCAGTGCCTGCAAAGAAAATCAAATTATCCTAAAAAATGTTTTTATTATTGCCATCATCATCATCATCATCATCATCACTACTATTTAAAGACCCAGTGCTCATTGCTATGCTGTTAAATGAGACTCACCCACCACTGTACAAACTTGGCCTCAGCCCCTGTGAACTGCAAACCCCAGTGAGAGAAACAGAAGCTGGAGACACCACAAGCAGAAAATAAAGAAAACGATCCCAAAGCCTGGCTTTACATGCTTCATTTAAAATGTACTCCCAAATTTTGGGAGGCCTGGCAAATAAATGCAGCTTACAATGACAGCTACCTATTTATTTATTTCTCCTTCTGTATAAAGGAGTGTACAGTACAGTATTTATTTTTTCCCCTCTCTCTCTTCAGGGGAATATGCAGACAGATTGGATTTCTCCACGTTCATTTTTTACTTGCACAGTTGCAAACTCCACTAAAGCTGGGAGAATTATTGACAGCTGATACTGAGGCAAGGCAAGGCCAGACTCTGACCTATTGATTTCCCCAAGATTGCACAGGACATATGCAGTTCATTGCAGAATACAGCCTTTGTTTGTTTTGTTTATTACTCAGTATATAGCAATGTGGAATAAAGAACAACGCCGAACTGGAGAAATGCCTGAGGACTTCTCTTTAATTGAAATCAGGACTGGGAACATCCTTGTAAATCAAGAGCAGTCAGCCTTTGAGAAAACTCACTGCTTTTGCAAAGTTTACTTTCAAAGGGAATTTAGTTTTAACTCTTTGTCTCTCACACTGCCTTGGCTAAGTAATTGTTAACAGTTTCTCAAAGTGACTACATGCTGCTCAATAGTCACTTCCAGGCACAACAGATGATGGGCAGGGTCCTTATTTATACTAGAACTGTGAATATTGTTTGAGAAAAAAAATCCAAAGGAACAACAAAAAAAAAACTCCACAAACAAAAAGCAATAAAAACCCCACCCAGCAACACATGTAACTATCAAAGGTATTTCTGAGATTGGTCCAAATCCATATTTTTTTTAACAGCAGGATTTTGATTAAGTCCATTAAGAAGCTAAGGACTCTCCTTGTAAAATTATCTAGACTAGATCTGAGTTTTACTGAAGTTTGGTGATGCTTTAGATCAGCTTTTAATTCCTAGCCCTGTAATTGCCATGCAGTGTGCAGGCAACAGAGAGCACTTAACTCCACCAGCAACTTGGCTTCAGCTCCAGCCCTCTCTGAGAGCGTTTCAGCCCCTGACAAATGGGTGCCAACCACAGTAAGCAGAAGAAACATCTAAGCTCTGGTGTCCTAATTAAAGTCCCCTTGTTTCCCACATTGGAGCTCCCTGTGTGTTATGAAACATCCAAACAAGAGTGTTTCTGCTTAGCTAAAGATTTCACAATGGGACTTTCCTTCTTCAGCTGTATTTTTCCAAACTCACATTTTCAGAGGCTCTCAATTCAGTGTGTTTATTGGATTGAGATGTATCCTAATTATTTATAACAAAAGGGTTAGTCCTTCTAGCCTGTTGTAAATGGGCAGCACGATGAGCACTGAGTTAGCAGCAGGCTGCAAGAGGATCAGGCTATTAAGATTAATGCAACAAATTTGAATTCTTCCATCCCCTCTCTTCAGTAACCCATCTGTTTGTGTGTGTATGTGTGTGTGTGGCTGGGAAGGAAAAGAAAGGGCTCCTATGCTCCAGGATAATAGTGAATGCTGCTGAAGAGGGAAAAGGAAAACACTGTTTATCCCTAGCAGGGAGATAATTGATCTATAGTCTGCACACAACTGGTCTCAAAGCAGCCAGTAGCTACACAGAAGAAACCGTAGCTAACCAGAGCCCAAACTAGCCTGTCAAACAAAAGCTTTATAGGGACACCAGGGAGAACAAAAGTAGCAAATTTCATTCCTACGTAATAAATCTTCCATCTTTATTGTGCAGAGATGTTTTGCTCCCGAGCACGCCGTGTTTCAGAGTGGGGCCCACCCTCGCCACCCCCACGGACCCTGAGCATCCAGCCTGAGCCAAGCTGCCTCATCAGGCTTTGGGGTTTATTTTTGCCGTGCACAGCCAGGCCCAGCTGTTCTCTACATCCTCAGACAGCAGCAGCTCTTGGGCTCCAGCTCTATCACTCTCTGGTTTATGTGCGTTAAAGGTAATAAAATAACCATTTCTAAATTTAACTAGCATTGCATAATGCAGCTATTTATTATGTAAAGCTGCTGTTTACAATGCCCAGAATATTGATCACTGTAAAAAACGCCGTACAGCTAGAGCTCATATAAATTAATGCTGCTGTTTTCCTTTCCTTTTGTTTAAAGGATCAATCAAAGGTCTAATTTGTTCTTGCGAATTCACCTCTCTGCAAAGCACCGAGCAGCGCATTGTTTACTGTCAGTCAGGCTCACGTGCAGCACTCAGCTCAGAATCTGGCAGAGGATACGTAAAGATAACAATTTGTTCATTATCTGAACCAGTGGAAAAGGCAAATAAAGCACACTAACCTGCTTCATTTCAAATCAGGTCAATTATTTTCTTTTTCCTCAGCTATAAAGCAGCATTGGCAGCCACTTAAGAATTCCAACATTACGACTGTATATCATCATTATCACCTACAGTAGATTATGAATAGGTATTTTCTTACAATAGCACATGAGAAAATGAAAGATGTTTTCCTATTCTTTAGGCCTTTGGGGGGTAGAAAGAGGGATGGAAAAGGAGAATTAAATATTAACAGAGCGAGCAGATCACTAAGCAAGAAACAATTAAATAGCACAGCATCCATTCAACAGTAATACCAAATCATGATGCAACTGCTGAGCATGGGGTGACATGCTAATTATGGATTAGAGGGACTGATTTGTGTCTCATGAGTATTCATGGGCAAAACCTGATCTGTGCAAGCTGATCTTGGGGAAACATGTTTGGTGGGAAACATGAGGTTAAACCAGCGTCTGAGCAAAATGATAATGGCTTTTCTCGACTGTGCCTTAGGGACAAAGGAAATATTTACCTTTTCATCTCCCTCTACCTTTTTTTTTTTTCCCTTCCCTTTCTTTCTGCAGAGTTGTTTTCTTCCTCTCTGCAGATTGAGACACAAGTATTTTCCCATCCACCAGCCCATCCTTGTACTTGTCTGTACAAACAGAAAAAAACACTCCCATCGTTTGAAGTCATCTAGAAAACCCAAGGTTAGGATGAGGCACGGAGCACGCCATCGTGGGTAACACACGTCAAACAGCATCCAGTAGCCAGTGTTTCTGAAGATGAATCACCCCTATAAACAGAGAACAAGATGGTGTAAATCCAACTCCATGCCAGATGTACTGTCAACAACTATACATGGCTCATCACATGGGGAAGAGGCCACGGGGCAGCAAATAGAATGCCCTGCCTTGGTGGAAGCATCTCTTCTGTACCACTAGAGCTGCTTGGCTCAGCTTCAGTGGAAAGAACGCTGTTGGTCACACAGTGCTACACAACCTTCTTCCAGTTACCTTCACTTCTGGTTCCAGTTATGGTCTCTTGGACAAATTTGCCTCGTGGGTCAGAGAAGAGCCCAAGAAACAAGAGTCCAACGAGTACTGCATTGAGAAAAGGTCAAATTTACTAAATAACTTCCTGCTCACTCTACAGGGGTGAAGAAATTCACATTCCCCCTCAGGAAAGCCACAGAGCTCTGTATCTCTTCCAGGATAAGTGATGCCTTCTGCTCCTACTGTTCCTGGGCCTTGCTTCATAGCTCTAGGAAGGACATGGAAGTGTTGGATCAGGTCCAGAGGAGGGCCACCAAGATGATCAGAAGGCTGCAACAGCTCTCCTATGAGGACAGGCTGAGAGAGTTGGGGCTGTGCAGCCTGGAGAAGAGAAGGCTTTGAGGGGACCTGATAGTAGCCTTCCAGTATCTGAAGGGGGCCTACAGGAAGGCTGGGGAGGGACTATTGACAAGGTCTTGCAACGACAGGACAAGGGGCAATGGGTTTGAACTGGCAGAGGGGAGATTGAAAGTGGATGTTAGGAGGAAGTTCTTTACAATGAGGGTGGTGAGGCGCTGGCACAGGTTGCCCAGGGAGGTTGTGGCTGCTCCCTCCCTGGAGGTGTTCAAGGCCAGATTGGATGAGGTATTGAGTAACCTGTACTAGTGGGAGGTGTCCCTGCCTATGGCAGGGGGTTGGAACTAGCTGATCCTTGAGGTCCCTTCCAACCTTACCATTCTATGATTCTATGATTCTAAGTCTTCTTCTGGCCTCTAGCCACTGTCGAAGCCATGGGGTAGCAGATACATGAGGATTAGAGCTGCCCAGGCCCTGTCAACTCCTGGGGTCAAAGATCAATGTGCCTTCACTGTTCTGCTCTTTGTTCTCCACTCTCACATTGCTCACTCAGTATCCATGTACCTTTCCTTAGCCTCCTTTCATCCCCAGGAAGGAACAATCTTCCCTGGTGATGTCTGAACACCAACTATTGCCTTGTAGATAGGGGGACTCTCAGGAAATTATGCTTTGCAGTGTTTTCCACTAAACAGCTGCTCCAAAACAAGGATGAGGCCACTAGTGACCTCAGTGTCACTGAGAAGGCTATTACTGGTATCCTAAACCACATGACTTACAAAGCCCCAGCCCTGGTAGAGCAGAACAGTTTCTTTTCCCCATTTTACAGTTTGGAAAGTCCCCAATTCCTCCATCCACATCCTCATCTCTGACATCTATCAACAGTGTCAGTGCAGGACTCAGAACTGAGATTGCTTCTCTCAGTCAGCCTCTGAGCAGTTGTCTTCCTCTTGGAGTAATGAAAAATCCAGCAGCTAAGGCAGAGCATTTTTATAACATTAATGGAGATCATACTTTAAAGTTTAAGGAAGCTTAAAGAGTGGGAAAGCCCCTGTGGAAAATCCAGTGTTTTCATATGCAAGTCAGGTTTCTGGCTGTGTATTAGCTGCTGTTATTTTCAGTAGCCAGTGTTTGATTTCTGTTCAGAAGCAAATGTAAAAAAGCAAGTGAGCAATTTATAATGAAATAATCAATGGTGGTGGTGAATTGGCTGGTGCCTGTGCACTTAGCCTTGCCTAGGATCAGAAATTTCTCTTGGGGGCAGCATTTCTTACAGAGATGGATGGATTTATTTTCCATCTTTGAAATGTTTACTAGCACATCTAGATTCCCTGTTCCAGCCGTACTGCTGGTTGAGGGCCAAGAGCTCCCCCTGCTAATGCCAGTAGGGGAGAGTAGAGGCATTGTGAGGTGGAACGACAACCTAAAGGCAGGCCACTGACCCTTTTCCTTGCCCTGACACCCACTCCTCCAACGCAGCAGCCTTGGGTGGGACATTCACAAGAAAGCTGCAGTCCACCCAGCCTACCCTCCATGAAGATTGAGAGCCCTTTCATCCTCCCCGGGATGGGCTTCCTGGGAGAATCAAAGCTCAGGCTGCCTGCAGTGACACCAAGCACCAGAGTATAACCAATGCTGGTGACTGGCTGAAGCATGAAGTGGGTGAAGCATATGGTGCCGACTTTAGGCCGCCAAGAGCCCTAAGTCACCTAACATCTGTCCACAATGCTCTGCCTCCTGCCTTAAGCCTTTAACGGGCTTGTTTTAATAGTGTGGGATGCAGGCAGGTCTGCTGATGAGTAAGGAGGCTGGGGACCACGCCAAGGTGATGCAGAAAATGCAGCCAAGTCATGCTCTGTGTAGGTCAGAAGCAGGACGCTGCCCCACACACACGCCAGGTTACAGAGCTATAAATGTTTAATTGCTTTCCGCCTATCAGTCCCAGTAGGTGAGTGAAGCCCTGCAAGGTGGGTGGGAGAAGCAGATGCAGTGTTTGCTTTAATGCTCAGGACTACAGGCTCCCAAGCCCTGCTGGTTTCTCAGGAGTATGCATCCAAACTAGGTGAAAATATAGCTGAGGACAGCTAATTAACTGTGTGGTTGTTAGCAGTCGGTGAGGATTCAACTCTCCTGTGAACTGTGTGTGAAGAATGTGGCTGAGGTTCGACACCTTGGAAAGGAAGTATTGATGAGAGAGGTGTGCTGCGTAACTGGAATATTTTAATAGAGAAAATTATATTATAGTCTGAGAAAGGAAAACAATGGTGATGTATACTTCACTCATAGGCTGTAAATATATAAGGATTGTGTTTCTGTATTCCCTTTAACTTGTCTATGTCTGTAACTATTCCTGTCTATAGTGTAGATCTCTGCTTGTACATTGTGCTGAGCTGTAAACAGAGCTTCAGTCCTTAGCTTCCAGCTGGCTGAGTTCTAGTCTGGGTGATTTTACAAAGTGTGGGGGGGTGGGGAACTCCCAGACCATCACAGGAGGTTTGAAGAAACCAAGCAGTACCTTGTGACAGAGATAAGAGTAAGAGCAGAAGGGTATTCCTGCAGGGAATAGTACCAGAAACCTGGATGATTACACAGCACAAAATAAACTGAGGAGCTTTACATCAACAAATCTTCACAAAATTTGCTAGGCAGGATGTCAGGAGTTCAGTATTTATCAACAAAGTGGTGGGGACAGTTGTACTTACAGTTAATCTAATCACAGGAGCACCAAAATAGATGCTTCAGAAAGCAGGCAGAGCTAAATCCAGGCCATTTTTGGAAGCCATCCTCTTCTTTTTTCCCTTTCATTAGCTCCAGGCCGTCTGGAAGATGAGGTGACTGATTTTCATCTTGCTTATGTGACCGTAAATCAGAAGCGAATTCTGCAAAGGCAGGAAGGTGGTGTGGGTGTAGCATGCTGGAATGCCTGAGAACCGTCTTTATTGTTATTATTAAGCTATAACTGGATGTGGGACTATAAATCACCCCACCCTGCTGATAATGGAGTGTAGGCAGCACTACACCTTCTGAACCAGCCTGAGACTAGTAGGGTTTTGTGGCAACACACACTAGTGAATATCTGAGCTCCTTCTCTGTTAGGAAGAAATGAAGCATAACAAACTGTAGCCCACCTGAATTATGGTGGATGTGGCTGGTAATCTCTACTCACTGTCCCTAGGTTTGAGAGGATGAGAATCTTACTGCAGAGATGTACACTTCTGTTTGGTGCTGTGGAAGACGCTTCTGGTTTTATACTCCTCTCCCACATCCCTCCATCACAGGGAAATTTCCTCTCTTTTGTCTTCTTGCTGAGAATATCCCCATTCCTGTTGTGCACAGTGCCTCCTGCTCATGCCAGCAGCATCAAGGGATCTAACCTGGGGTACCCCAGTGTCAAAACCACAAGTTTGAAGTAACTGATAAAAGTCCCACTGGTCATAATCAAGCAAGTGGTGGTCTTACAGATATCTCTGCATGGGGCAATGACTGGTGGCTGAGACAAGATGGCAGGCAGAGAAGGGTCCCTTGTATTCTGCTTTCTGGGACCACAAAACTATCTGTAAATTCTCCCAGGACACTCCCAGGAAGGCCTCAGAAGCATAGGTCAGACCTGGCATGACTGGATGTTGAAGAGAGATCATTTTGAAGCCTCCATACGTCTTGTAAGCCAGTGGTCTCAACTTTATGGCCAGTAAAGAGGCCTCTTTTTGCCTGCTGTCTGCTTTTGCATCCTTCACCTCAAATACCAAGGTGCTCTCTTTCAGCTGCAATACTCAGTCAGGTCTTGGGGGAAGGGACAATAGGTCCCTACCTGTAGTACCACAAAAAGGACCTACAGAAAACCTCTTGAAGTGTATCTAGCCCTCTCTCTCTCAGTCTACATATGTAAACATCCTCACTTAGGTGTGCCTTTTGCCATATTAATAGTTACTTCCCTTTCTGTAATCACTGAATTATTGCTAAAGAAATTGCAGCAACATTAATAGCAAGTGACCCACAAATGCAATCCTGCACCAAAGGTCAGGAAGTTATCTCATGCAGCAAACTTACTTTTGATGAAATGGTGCCATTCCCTGGAATGTTATTACAGTAATTTTAAGAGTCATAACATCTTGCCACATGCTACTTCAACTTTTTGACACGAAGATAAAAATAGCAAGCGCTGCAAAGCCTGGGAGAGCAGCTTCACGCTCAGATCTGAGCTGAAAATCCCCAGCCTTTCAGGATGTTCGACTGAGTGTTTTGATTTCAACAGGCCACAAAGGCAAGGTTAAGCTGAGATGTTTGGATATGAGTCCAGAGCAGGAAGGGGACAGGCACAAAAAGTGGGTGCCTGCCTTCATCCTATTTCTATTTAAAGAATCTCAGTATCAAAAGCCTGGCAACTGATCTGAACACAGAGGCCAACTCAGGATGATAAGTGATTACAAGCAGATGCTGCTCAGGCCTGGGTTGCTGTGCTGTTTGCTGTCTGCCTCACCATGCAGGTGCAGTCCCTTATCTAGGGCCCTGCTCACCCACCACGCAATGCACAACACTGCTCTTTTGCCTTGACAGATGGGTAAAAGGGCATATTAGTCACTTCGGTTTTGCCAAGCACTTTGAGCCTGTTGGATGAAAAGTGCCATTACTGCTGTTATTGACTTCAGTGATTTGCTGGCTCTCTCCTAATTCACCACCCTGCTGGGAAGGTGGACTCCTGAGGAGTATTTTTGCTCGGAGGAAAAAGAGGCGCTTAGCAGGTGTGTACCAGGAGGCCTAAGGAGTGAAGAGTGGTGTGAGCTCTGCATCCTGTGGACCCACAGAAAGGCAAGCTGGGGCTTACAGCCCTTTCCTATGCCCTCCCTGCACTGCCCTGACTGTTTATCAGAGGATCATGTGATGGTTCATGTTGGAAGGGACTTTTACAGGTCATCCAGCCCAACTCCTTGCAGGGAAGAAGGACATCTGCAACTAGATCAGCCTCCTGCAATATGAACTTGAATGTTTCCAGGAATGAGGCTTCTATCCCTCTCTGGGCTAGCATTTCACCACCCTCAGTGTAAAAAATTTCTTCCTTATATCTAGTCTAATTCTCCCCTATTTTAGATTAAAACCATCACCCCTTGTCCTGTTGCAACAGGCCCTGCAAAAAAAATATTGTCTCCCTTCTATAGGCCCCATTTACGTACTGCAAGACTGCAAAAAGGTCTCCCTGGAGCCTTCTCTTCTCCAGGCTGAAAAATCCCAGCTCTCTCAGCCTTCCTTCCAAGGGCCTGGCTAAGGGAGGAACCCATGAGCTTCTAATATCTGATCCTGAGAAAACGTGGAAGCTTGGACCACTTTGGTTTGTGTTTCCATAACTTCCCTCCTGCTTTTCTTTGATTTGGCCTGGCAGTAGGTTATTCCAGCCCCCTGGGAAGTGGGGTGACTGCATCTGAAGCAGCAAGGAGAAGGCTCTGCCTTGTTTACGTTTGAGAGCACGAATGCCAGCCTGCAATCCTGTGGGCTGTTCTGGTTATCAGCCACAGTACTGCTCTGCTGGCAGCTCCCCCATCTCAAGCTGCAGCGAGCGATGCGACGCGACGTGTTAGGTAATCCGCAGTGTGGGAAGGGTGAACACCCTGCCATTTGCTGGTTATTTATACACCCAGATTGGCTTTCTCTGCCTGCCTGTTTCCTTTATTTTTAAAGGGGACAGTGAAAATTCAAAAAAAGAAAACTGCTCTGACTCCCCTTGCCTGGATGTGACCAAAAGCGTTTTCTCCTGTAGTCTTTGCCGTTCCCACCAAAACCTCCAAGCCACATTACCATGCCAAAGCTGTTGTGAGGTAGCACTTCCACCACTGGGACATGAGGAGAGAGGAAGACTGAGGATGAACAGAGTGGCTGGAGAGCAGCCAGGCAGAAAGGGACCTGGGGGTGATGGTAGATAGTAGGCTGAACATGAGCCAGCAGTGCGCCCAGGAGGCCAGGAGAGCCAATGGTATTCTGCCTTGGATCCGGAACAGTGTGGCCAGTAGGATAGAGGAGGTTATTCTTTCCCTGTGCTCAGCACTGGTCAGGTCACACCTTGAGTATTTTGTCCAGTTCTGGGTACCTCAATTCAAGAGAGACGTTGAGGTACTGGAATGTGTCCAGAGAAGAGCAACGAAGCTGGTGAGAGGCCTGGAGCACAGCCCTGTGAGGAGAGGCTGAGGGAGCTGGGGGTGTTTAGCCTGGAAAAGAGAAGGCTATGGGGTGACCTCATTGCTGCCTACAACTACCTGAAAGGAGGATGTAGCTGGGTGGGGGTTGTTCTCTTCTCCCAGGCAACCAGCAACATAACGAGGGGACACAGCCTCAAGTTGTACCGGGGAGGTCTAGGCTGGATATTAGGAGGAAGTTCTTGACAGAAAGAGTGATTGGCATCCGAATGGGCTGCCCAGGGAGGCGTTGGAGTCACCATCCCTCAAGATGTTTTAAAAAAAAAAAAAGACTGGGTGGGGCACTTAGTGCCATGGTCTAGTAGACTGGCCAGGACTGGGTGATAGGTTGGACTGGATGAGCTTGGAGTTCTCTTCCAACCCAGCTGATTCTATGATTCTTTGAACAGGAGTACTACAGCTGCAGAGGAGCCAGGCAGTCCAGCCAGGGGGAGAGCTGCACAGCCTTTGTGATTTTTGCAAGGGCTTAGGAACTAGGGCTGGAAAATCAATCCTTTCACTAAAGCTCATGGACACATTTTGCCCATACATGCTGTGATGCCTGGGTGGAGAGGTGTAGATATTTTTTGTCACGTTTGGGTCTGCTGCTCTGCATTTCTTGCCATCCATGGGTAAATCTGATCTGTGCATGCACTGTGGATCCTAATCATTACATCCTGGGCAAGCTCACACATCATATTTTGCGGTAAGTCAGCCCAAACTTATGTTGCATTTCCTGGGCTGTAGATGGGAAGAAAGACTGTCAAGAGAGATGTTGTCATCTTCTACCTGTCTGCCCACTTTTCCTTTTTAAAAAGGGATTTCTCTATCATTTCTCTCACAGAATATTATCATGCAACCACCACAGGAGAAATGACAGCAGAGCGAGTCCAACACTGCCCTGGTCCTGTCGTTAGACGCAGGCTGGGTATCCAGGCTGCTCTTTTTGTCCACAGGAGGCTCTTAGGCAGAACTAGTGACATAGAGAGGAAAATATCCTGCACTTGCACAAAGTCTTTTGTGCCAGGAGCTCTCAGGATCACACCCACCACAACGAGCCTGGCTTTACAGTGCTCCTTTGGGGAGGATTAGCACAATCACACACTTTTTGGATGGCTACGTTAGGGCCAGTTAAGGTCAAAACCATTAATTCCAGTGTGTTCTGCTGCTTGATAACTGGGTCGGTTCATCAAGGCACCTACTCTGTGGATTGTAGAGCCCTCTTCCTGGCTGCCCACAATGCCTGTGTGAAGCAGTGCATGCTCAGGTGCTCCCTTAAGCCTTTTCCCAGGATCCTGCATGGCAGAAAGCGATTAGCAGGCTGAGCCGAGAAGCTGGAGAACCTGACAAATTCACAGTTTCTACTCATGGTCCCTTGAGGACCTGTATGGTAGGAAAAGTGGCCTCCTGTGTGACTTTGCTGACAACTGTGGCCCCACTGGAAGAGGACCTGTGCGCTGCCAGCGACTCCCATGGGGTCACGTCACCAGAGGGCATCACTGAGGCTCTCAGAGCCCAAACTCGGCTCTGGTTAAACCAAGAGTGTTATAGGGACTATAAACAGGAGCATTTCATGCATTTCACTGTTAACACCATAAACACCACCCTACAAGTGCCCTTTGTGCCTCAGGCTCAGGGCTGCCTACAAAAGAGCAGCAACAGTTGAGACTGTGCTGGTGTTGAGGATGGGACAGGAGTTGTATAGGCAGCACAGGCTGGGGCCTGCATCTCCTGATTCTCCTCATGGCCTTGTGGCCATTGTCCCTCTGCAGGGATAGCAGCCTAGGAGAAATTAAAAGTTTAAAAAATAATAAAGACACAAAGAAAATGATTGCGTAAATAAACACGGATCCTTGCAATGCAAATTATGGCCATATTGCAGGAGAAATAGAATTTGAAGAATGTAAACAGCCAAACAAACAAACAAGAAAGGAAAACCAATTATTTTTTGAGAGAGTTACAAATGAGTAAACAATGGATGCCTCTGGCCTCCTGTATCCAGGAGCTGGCACTATCAGCACTCCCTGAGAGTGAGGCCTGGGCTTCCTTTTGGAGTCACTCCTGCCTCACAGCGATGCCCCTCTAGCATGAGGCTTGTGTGTCTTGGATTAGCAAGATTTAATTGCGACACACGGCTTTGTCTGATGGACCTTGCAGGTTTTTTTGGTTTTGTTGGGGTTTTTTTTTGTTACAGCCATACATCAGATAAACTTCCAGAAGGATAAGGATTTCTTTGTAGCAGCCCAACAAGGTTTCCCTCTGTCCTTTGAAAACCAGTGTAGATGGTCAGTTGACTGTAAGAAACCACAGGGAGTTTTTTAAGCTGTTACATCGCAGTTTCCAGCTTTCGTTATCACCAGGATGCAAACAGACAATAATGAGATCAAGGGGGTTCTGGAGATCTCCAGATCACTGTTTCCAATTAGGAAGTGACTTCATTCCACCGCTGCAGCCAACCTTCATTGGTAGCGCAAATTGTTCAAATCCTCGCTCGGGCTCTGATTCAAGGGAACTTCCCTGCTCAGCAAAGCGCTTCAGCACGCGACCCACTCCTGCAACTCAACCAAGCCTATGCCAACGCTCCAAGAAGATCAGCAACTTCTCAGCCTTCCTCAGACTAGTGTCTTCCAGTCCGCAGGACAGAGGAGGTGAAGGGAGCTCCTCAGTTCCCACTGCATGGCTTCAGTGCTCCCTTGCACCACCTCCAAGCATACCAGACTTCTTGTCTGCTTGTACTTTGATCCAAGTTTAGCTTAAGCCTGGGCCATGCTGCTGTGTTCAGGGCCTCATTAGCCAAAAGGGCAATTATGGTCTATGCCTGTATGACTCCACTGCAATGATCCAGCCAGCGATAAATCCACATTTACCCCACTTCATGGCTAATTTTATTGATTCTAGACAGGGATTATTCGCACTTTCTATCCCAGTACTATTCCACATCAGTTCAGATGGAGGGATCTGGTCTTCATTTATTGCCCTTCCTAGTTTACTGCCTTTGTTTCTCTTTTCGCAGATTAATTACAAACATCTCTCTCTGTGAACTCCCACTGTATGGTGGTGGTTGTATGATCTCAGCACCATGAATTATAGATGCCTGACATATCACACCAAGCTATTATGGTTTTTTTTTTCCACAAGCAAGCTATGAATTATGAAGAAGATCTATTAAATTTATAATATTCTCTTTCTTTGGTAAAGGAATGGGAAAGCACAGCCTGATGATGCCTTTATATCACACTCCCCTCCCCCTCTGGGCTCAGGCAGAGCAGGCAAGAGTTGCAATACAGACTCTGTGGATTTAGGAAAAAATATTTCAGAAAGGTATTGGCCTTGGAGTTTCTCTTGTTCATCGAAGGAGTTTATCTCATGGGTTTTCTCAAGTTGCTGGGAGCTGTTGTGAGCCCGTGACTCCCTGTGTGAGGTGGCAGCGACCCCCAGAAACAACACCGGCACCACCCGTAGTTGTGCCAGCTGCTTCCCCACGCCTTCCCTCGGCTTATTTTGTGGGGGGGCTGGTGGCAGAGGGAGGTGTTTTAACGGAGGAGTGAAAGAAGCTTTTGCCGGGGTATTGTGAACACCGGAGGTAGCACAACAAGCAGCTACAGACATCCAGGGACTAGAGCAGCGACCCTCTGCCATTGCACTTCTGTGGCCCCTCTTCGGAGGCGTCTCCCCTTTGGGTCTCCCCTCAACCATTTTCCCTCAGCCACTTCCCCTCAAGGCTCTCCCCTCGGCCATTTCCCCTCCGTGGCCCCTCAACCTCTTCCTCTCAAAGCTTTCCCCTTTGCTATGTCCCCCTGTAGAGCTGTCCTTTCAGCCATGTGTGTCCCCAGGGCTTACCCCGTTACGTGTGTCCGGGGCTCTCCCCTCAGCCATGATCGTCCCCCTGTTTCCAATCTCCCCTCACCCATGTGCGTGACCCCTTCCCCCGGGGCTCTCCCCTCACCCAAGTGTGTGTGACCCCTTCCCCCGGGACTCTCCCCTCACCCATGTGTGTGACCCCTCCCCCCGGGGTTCTCTGCTCACCCATGTGCGTGACCCCTACCCCCGGGACTCTCCCCTCACCCATGTGCGTGACACCCCCCCGGGGCTCCCCCCTCAC
>VWZE01023770.1:0-26162 GCA_013396675.1 Eubucco bourcierii
AGTGTGGGGGGTGGGGGAACTCCCAAACCTTTACAATTGCCCGAGTAATTTTGAAGTTCTTGGAGGCTAATGCAGACTATCCACTGTATGAAATATGTGGATAGCACTTTTTCTGAAGATTGTACTTGATAGTAAGGATCTGAGATTCATAGTTTAAGTAGTGTTAAGTCTAAAAGTTCAGACTTAATGTGACACACCTATTTAGAGATATTAAAATTCATGGTTTACATACTGAAAATGCATAAATGTCTGAAGCACAACTTGAGAAACTAAAGCATAAAATGCTACTTCTTTATCATTTCATTTCTGAATGACTGCAAACCCAAAATTTGTTTATTCTTAAAGGTGAATTGTTTTTAAGGGGTCAGGTTTTATGCAGGAAGCAGTTTCAAGCTGTACCAGAGGAAGTTTAGGCTGGAGGTGAGGAGAAAGTTCTTCACTGAGAGAGTCATTGGCTACTGGAATGGGCTGCCACCCAGGGAGGTGGTGGAGTCACCGTCCCTGGAGGTGTTCAAGGCGCGTTTGGACATGACACTTGGTGCCGTGGTCTAGTCTTGAGGTCTGTGGTAACGGGTTGGACTTGATGATCTTTGAGGTCTCTTCCAACCCTGGTGATACTGTGATACTGCATTTTAGTTTGCTCGGTTGGCATTGCTCAGAAGGCAACTGTCCATTTTCCACAAAGCCCTGAGCTGCCCAAGGTGCTGTGTGTTGAAAACCATGACAAGCTTTTCACTGGTAAGGAGGATTCAGGGAGATCTTCCTCATGATTCAGGGAAAATCTTCCTCAGACCACTCCTGCACAGCATAGTTCATGACCTTGGATAAATAACACAGGGCCACACTTTCTTTTGGACCTGTTGCACCCTCTCTGGTCAGATCAGGTACTCTTAAATGGAGTGATTTCCATGAAGATGTCTCTTCCATTTTGTCTGAAAAAATGGGACAGTATATGTCTCTAGCACCAATTTAAGGCACAAGTGTTTGACGAGCGTTACATTGGATGTAGTTGGTGTCACCTGTATATTAGCCTTTATAATTACAAACCATTAGCTCTTACCAGGGGAAGATATGATGACTAAATGGAGAGATGCATCATTAGAAGGATCCTCACTTGCTTGGCTGAAGGCAAGCACTAGTGTTTAAGATGCTTCAGGGCCTATAAAGACACTTTCTCAGTATTGCCTTGCAACATGGAGTCATCTGTCATGTTCCTGCAAAGCAGCCAAGTTTGAAACTCTTGGTGGAGAGTATGGCTGCTGGACCTCTTCCAATAGGCAGAGTAGGGAATTGGGAAGAGCACATTAAACAGATTTTTTTTTTTTTTTTTTAAGCCTTGCATTGGTTTCTCAGGATCCTTTGCTTGATCTGTTCCAGGTTTCCACAGAAGTCTGGGAAAATCCGCAGACTGGCTTGTTGCAGTCTGGACATGTTGTGTGCTGTTTGTATCCAATAAACGAGTGCAAAAATTAGGATATCTGCAAATAGAAAAACAGAAATGTACAGTTTCATGTAGCATTAGACAAAACTGCACAAGTCTTTCATAACATGGGTGAATTTGCTTTTCTTTAAATTCCATGTATTTGTCATGGGCTTGACATATTGTACCTGTCTTTCATGTCTCTCTTTTGATTCATCTGCTAGGCTCTGAATCTCCTGCCAGATGGATTACCATATGTAAAAAACTTGACTTTGCAGTAAGAGCAAAGTATTCTTACTGGCATTTGTTACCTACAAGTCATGACTAAAGCAGGACACCTAAGGTTAGTAGGTCCAGTGTAAATTTGTCCACTCTTTGTCTCTAAACCTATATCTAAATTCTATGCCTGATAGTGTTTCTTTACATTTAGTTGTGTCTATATATATATGCTTGCAAGCATACACACTTTCAATAACTTTGGGTTTATTTTTGCTGTGGTGGGAGAGGTCTTGGACTAATAAAGGCACATAAATATTTCACAGAGGGGAAAGGAGAATAAAATAGCATACCATGTCTGAAGAGGTTACTCCAGTTGGTAACTGTCAGTGATGCTACTTACATAATGGAATAATCCAGTATGAAATGTGCAAGAAAATTTCCATTGCATTCTTACTGGGAGTTATTACAAACAATGATGAGAAGAGGATTTCAGCTATCTTGACAGAGTCTAGCTAAATCCTTAAGCTCTGTAGAGATGCAGTATCCAAATGTGTAAGAATATTTTTATTTATTATACATTCCCATTAAAGATGGGGGAGTGGGAGAGGGTGTTAATCCTAAAAAATACTTTTAAAAAACATTTTAAACGTTTAACAAGAAAAAAACTGTCAAACTAATGTCAGGTGATACTGTGACAGGACAAGGAATTTGAAGGTAGCAGTAGGGGGCCTTAGATCAGCAAGAACTATTTCTGCTCTTCCCTCCGTTGCTTCTAGTTCAGGAAACACTTGAGTTGAAACTTGAAAGGCTGTCCAGGCTGGGGAAACTGTAGTCCAGCCAGCCATGGCAAGTGTGGCCTTTGGGAATAGGCAGCAGCAGGGCTCAGGGACTGTCAAAGTTTCAACAGCCAGCCTAGGAAAATGCTCTGTTTTTTGCCAGCTGCTTCTACTGAACCAACTAAGCTAGCATAGACCCAAATTAACTATTTAATTTTTATATCTATAAACATGAATGCAACTATATCTGGGACAGGACAGAGATGGGTGTATCATGAGACTGGTACTGACAAAGAAAAATGTAATGAGGCAACAAAACACATAATGTTTAAGGAATCATAGAATGGCAAGGTTGGAAGGGACCTCAAGGATCATCTAGTTCCAACCCCCTGCCATAGGCAGGGACACTTCCCACTAGTACAGGTTACTCAAGACCTCATCCAATCTGGCCTTGAACACCTCCAGGGAGGGAGCATCCACAACCTCCCTGGGCAACCTGTTCCAGTGCCTCACCACCCTCACTGGAAAGAACTTCCTCCTAACGTCCAGTCTAAATCTCCCCTCTGACAGTTTAAACCCATTGCCCCTTGTCCTGTCATTGCAGGACCTTGTAAATAATCCTTCCCCAGCCTTCCTGTAGGCCCCTTTCAGATACTGGAAGGCTACTATCAGGTCCTCTCAAAGCCTTCTCTTCTCCAGGCTGAAGAGCCCCAACTCTCTCAGCCTGTCCTCATAGCAGAGCTGCTCCAGCCCTCTGATCATCTTTGTGACCCTCAACAACAAATAGTTAAATAGGCAACGAATAGTTAAATAAACATATTTTCATTTTGCCTGATGCCTCAAATCTGACTCGTGAAGATCTTTGCACTGCCTAAATTGATATAATGCTTCCCAAATGGCTGATGATTCTTGTTAAAAGATGTCTTGGTTAAATGAGCAGCGTTGGAGGATACATCTTCTCTTGCCGCACAAAGAAACTAGTTGCTGCAGCATGCAAAGTGCTGCCTGATCAAGTTAGGCAGTAAAGCATGGAGACAGATGACATGTTTGAAGAGATGATGGCTTCTAGGTCAGTTTGCCTGAGATGTCTACAGAGTGTCTATAGACGCTTTTGAATGCAAAACCCCAGAAAGTCATACTTCACTCTCTCTGATTTCCCATTTCCTGGCATTTCACAGTTATTTCTTTTTACTTTTGCTATTATACTGACCTGCTGTCTGCAGGTTTTTTGAACCTTGAACAGTAGCTGTGACTTTGCTGGGAGAACTCTGAAACTCATTAACAGAAGGAATTGGCTTCTAGCGAATGTCACATCACATTAGAGTAATTCTCAGGCACTAGCTAGCTCTTAGCTTGGCCCATTCATCTGGGCAGAGTTCAAAATGCCTCCTTGCTACATCACAAAGATGTTCTGATGATGCCAATTACTTTTGTCTGCGTCTGTTTTGATTGATAACCCAGGCAATTATTAACATTTTGCACACTGCAGGAGCTTTTCTTGGCCCTTGTCAGTGTAAGAGGACAGTACTGAGGAAGGAGGGAATTTGTAAGCAGTATCCTGGGGAAAATAACCTACAGAGTCTGCAAGTACTAGCGAGAAGTGCTACAACAGTTAGATGCTGTGCATGTGTACAGTACATACATATTGCATTAGGAGCTTCTTGGGGTGCAGCATTGGGATCTCACAGTAATCAAGATGAAGGTATCTGAGGTGTACCAGCAGCCTTCCACAGCATTACTTGCATCTGGTTTTATGGGGGGAAGGAAAGGTAAAACAGAGCTTTGTCGTTCTCACATATAGCTAATGAATCCCTTCTAATGGCTCTTCATGGGATACCTGTTAATTCATCATTTATTAATGATGCAAACTAATATTCTAGACTGCAGAAATAGTCCAGAATATTAGTTTGCAGTTCTCTGTAATGTTACCCTTAGAGTGTATAGAAGCATAGATCTTAAAATAGTAGAAGAGCAAGAAGGGAATGAAGGATACTAGAAGGTACAATGGTCAAAAATCGCTTGGCATGCTTTATAGCCTGTCTAGAGGCTGCTTGCACAGCCTCTTCCTCCTCCCAGTTTGCATGGGAGGTTGCATCCATCCCCAATGCCAACAGTCTGGAAAAGATCGATTCAACTGTTGTATCACAGGAATGTTGAGATCATCATGGCAGAAAACTGAAAAGCAAAAAAAAACATAACTGTGGTTCATGTATGACTAAGTCTAAATTTCAAAGCCCTCTAATGTCTGTCAATAATTGCTTGTTTAGGGCCAGGAGCACTACTGAAAGTGTTTCCAAGTTCTTAGTGCACAGGAACAACCGAGAAAGTTTTAAAAGCTGGTTGAATACATAAATAAGCAGCTTTTGATCCTGAACTGCAAGTAGTAGATAAAGCAGTGAGTGTGTTTTCTTGGCTATGGTAGGTGTGCACAGTAAACAGATAGGAAATGAAAGCAGCAGGGTCAGCTTTTCTGGGAATTTGAGCAATTAGATTGAGAATACTGAGATTATTTCTAAAAGAAAGCTTAGTATTATTTTAAAATTTTCTTCCCTGACTGCAGAGCTCTGTTACTTTGTATACAGTTTATGGTCCCAGTTGTGTCATCGAAGTTACACAGCCATCTGAGAATCGAATGCAGTCAGTTCTATCTGATTACTGACTGGTGTGGTTGCAGAGTCAAGGTCTTTGTTCCTCAGTCAGGGAGTAGAGACTGATCTCTTGAGTATGGCAGACTGTGAAGAAAGGGACAGGTCTAACCAATGAAAATAATATGTGCCTCAAGGAGGTTGCCTTGGATTTGTCCAAGGAGCTTCCTTCCAGCATAGTTTAGCAATTCCAGAGGTAGCCTAACAGCGTAGTGTGTGTGTGATTCACACAACCCCTGTGCCTCATGCAGCCCTTGCCTGCTTCTGTGTGTCACATTTTCCTTCTTGAGGCAAAACTGGACCTAGAGTTACACAAAGACTCAGCTTGAAGCACAGACTGCCTCTGGTTTGCCAAGTGATATAAGTCACTGAGACTGGAGTTCATGTTTCTTGCTAACTCAAACTCTTGACAGCTCTGGGAAACACAGATCTCATTTGTGATCTTATTTGAACCTGTGAAGCTCAATGACAAGGGTATGGCTAAAATCATATCTGGTTTTATGGAACATAATATGATCTGCAAATGTTTTAGTCCAGACTGGGACTTATTTGTTCAGTTACATTTGGAAATCGCTTGGCTGAGTGCAATGGATAGAAAACAAAGCAACCAGATCCTTTCCTTTTATGTTATGTAGCAAACATGGGAGAAAATATTTTCTCCTACATGATCAGTTCACTCTTTCTTCACATACAACTGCACAAATTCTGCTAGTGTTACTGATAGTGATGAAAAGGCATAACAATATCATTTTACTCTGTAAAATCCAGGACTTGTATTTAGGGGCATAAGAAGGGCATGTCCAAATGAGGCTCGTGTCTGAGACGTTTGTGGACATCTACTGTTGCTGAATGGATTATACATGGTGCACCTGCAGTCCAAAGTTAATGAAAGGGCAATGAGGAGCTCATAAAAAAAAAAAATTAAAAACAATTTTTTTGGGGAAAGGGATTTAGTGTGTTTGCCATTGGTCTGAATTTTAGGGGTCTCAGGTGACAGTCTGGATGAGTCATTGATGTATCATTTCACTAGGGAAATTCATACAGTCAGATATCAATTTCCCTTGACATTCACAGCCCTCATAGGGTTTCTGGTATTGGTTATTTGTTGCAAGGCAAAAAGAATTTGATTTTCATACTCTTTAAGTGAGACAAAGTTGGAGAAATGCTTAAGACAAACAAGGTCATCTGTGCATGGCTTTGTTAGATTTCATTTCACTCACACAAAAAGTAATAACTGGCTTTCTTGTTTTGTTCCAGCTTTTCTTTGCCTCAAGGTTGTTTTTTGGGTTTTTTTTTAAAGCAAATATGAAAGACACAATAGAGATGAATCAAAAAAAAAAAAAACTTGCACAATTTGCAGAGTGAACATTAATCTCATGATACAGGACTGGTGACTTTTGTTTGGCTTCCAGCTTCACAGTTACAAATTGATATTGAGATTTTTTGGCATTAATACCAGTGCTAACTGGTAATTGCATTCTTATGTGCCAGAGTAGGACCACAAGATCACAAGATGTCAGGGGTTGGAAGGGACCCAAATATATCATCTAGTTCAACCCGTCTACCAGAGCAGAACCATAATCTAGACCAGGTCACAGAGGAATGCATCCAGATGGGCCTTGAAAGTCTTGAGAGAAGGAGACTCCACAGCCTCTCTGGGGAGCCTGTTCCAGTGTGGTGTGACCCTTACAGTAGAGAAGTTCCCCCTTCACACAACATGAATGGTATCTGAGATAGTGAACAGTGAGATTGAAGTCACAGAATTCTCCTCAGAAATGCAAAGCGACATGTCGAGCAGTTGGATTTAGTACCACAGTTCCTCAGGCTTTCTCTTCACTTACCGCTATGAGGAAAGTATCTTCAGTCTTCCAAATAAGCAAATTGCTTTGATCTGAGAAGTGTCAGATAGTATTAGACATTTCTTAGGAATTAATCTAGATAAATGAAAAACTGTCCTAGGCAGAGGAGTCTTATATCTATAACCTACTGCTCTTCATTCCACATGGAGCATTTCAATATCTGCACAGTCATTCCAGTGACTTCCCCATACTGGACATTAACAAGTCACACTGAAGTTTGTATATTCATAAAGTGGAGCTGCATAATCTGAAAAACTGAAAACCATATCTAGGCACTTCCTCCTAATTTACTGACAGGTCCTCAGTTCAACCAGGAAGTCAGTGTATAAAACAAGCTCCATTGTAATGTCAGCATTAGGTGAGGTGTCCAGTAACAACTCTGTGAGAAGCAAAGATGGAGGAGCTTTTTAGAGAGGAGCAAAATGAGATTTGTGTCTTGAGGCCCCAGATGCTTTCTGTAGCATCCTGTGGTGACAAGCAGGAGCCCCAGTAGGCTGGGGAGAGAACTGCAGCAGTCACACAAGGACAAGGGCACACCTCATGTTGGCAAATATCTCTAGTGGTTACTTTTGCACGCTAGTACTATGGTGGTCACAGTATGCCAGCACTTCAGAAACAACAGTTGAGAGTTTTGCTCTCCCATTTCCCTTGAGAAATCACATTCCTGCTGATATCATCTGTGGTCTTCTCATTATTTCTCCTTCTAGTTGGACTGGGACACAACCTCTCCAGGTTTACAACACCCTGTTGTGACTAGAGCCATTGCCTCAATGCTGATAAGAATTTACTGCTATCAGATTACTACTTGAAGTAGCAGACTGGTTTTCTGTTTTTTCTTCTTAAAAACTGTAGATAGTGCCTGTAAACACTGCGATAGAAATGCTGTTGTTCCCTGAAGGACAGAAGAGGTTTTGTTTGTAGAACTCTGAGGGTTTTTTATTTTCTGGTTGGTCAACTGGAGATAGAGGATAGTTCTCTCACGGGCCCTTTGTTCACTGTAGTGAGCTGGTTTTGATCAAATATTGAATTGGGAAGGATACAAGGAATGCACAATGGTACTTAGCTCAGGCCTTGCTTCTACACATTTTCTGGTGTAACCAGTTCAGCAAACCATCAGCTGTCTTGGTGTATGCCTTCCTGCTGCTCCTTTTTGTCAGGCGGTCTCCTTGGGCAAAAGGAACTTATGCTAACATTAGAACAGGTCTCTGGAAGGAAAGCAGAGGCCAAACCAAGGCCTGGGCCCTTGGCTTCTCACCTTCTATGAGGGTGTCCTAACCATCAGGCTGTTAGTCCACTTCTATATGTGAAAATTGTTTTTGTGCCCAGTAGAGGAACTGGCAAATTGAGAACTTGCACCTTAGTGATTTGCCATTTAGTCTCTATTAAAGGAAACATAACCTGATGTTTCTGCTGAGGAGCAAAGATAAATCTTTCAGTTGGAGCTAAGAAGCCAAAGTACTTCGCACACCAACAAAACAAGAAAAGTAAACTTCTCCCACACAACAAATTTCTCTCCACACAGAAGTAACCTGGCAGTCACATCTCCTCTTAGAACAGGGCCTCGTCTAAAGAGTCCTCACCAGTCCTTGGTGAGTGCATACAGATACGTCCTTGTAACTGTGAGATTTTCCTTTTGTGAGTGCATGCATGCACGTTTTGGCTCATCTCTCCCTAGCAGTTTAACAAGCTGTGCAGCAGTATATACCCAACTGACATCTGAATTTGTAATTTTACAGAACAAATTGCAATAAATCTACAGTTTTCAGGGGGCTGTTGCTGTCTGGTTTGTGTGTGCCTCTGTGAGTACTCCAGGTGAGGTCTCACCAGAGCAGTCACAAAACTGCCTCTTTTGGTCTCCAGACCATACTGTTTTTGATGTAGCCCAGGGTACAATTTGCCATCTGGGCTGCAAAGGACCTCACTCATTATCCGTCTTCATCAGACTTCGAGGCATTGATTGCTACCCTCTGGATGCAACCTTCCATCCAAGTCTTTATCCACTGAACAGTTCACCCATCAAATCCGTATCTCTCCAACTTAGAAAGATGTTGTGGAGGACTGTGAAAGGCATTGCAGAAGTCCAGATAGATGATAGCCTTTGGTCTTTCATTGTCCGCTGATATAGTCATTCCACTGTAGAAAGCCATGATGCTGGTGAGGTGGGACTTGCCCTTGGTGAAGCCATGCTGGTTGTCTCTAATCCCCTCCCTGTCTTTCATGTACCTTATCAGGTCTTATAGGAGGATTTCTTCCATGATCTTCCCAGGCACAGACATGAGACTGACAGGTCAATAGTTCCCATGGACCTCTTTCTTACCATTTTTTTTAAAATGGGTGCAATGGGTGGTCACCAGGGACTTCACCTGACTACCAGGACTTTTTCAGATACCATGGAGTGGCTTGACAACTACATCAGTGCCCTCCCAGGACAATCAGCCAACTTCTTCAGGATTCTGGGATGTATCTCATCAGGTCCTATAGACTTGTCTGTGGCACCAGAAGCTAGATTCCTTACGTTCCTCCTGGATTTAAGTAATATGCAAAATACTGTTTTTATAATTTTTGTGAAAGGTTTTTTTAGCTGCAGTGTGTCACTTCCCCTCTTGGCTCAAATGAACTCCATTTTCTTACCCTGAAAGCAGAGACACCCACAAGATCCACAACTAAGGGAAAAGCCTACCTCCCAACACTAAGATTAATCTCTTTCCTAGGAAGGCAGTGTTTGAATTGAGAAGAGTTATACTTCACTGTATTCCCCTGCCTTATTCCACACGCCACAAGAAATCAAGAGATGAGGCAGCTGCTAATATTGCTATTACTTATATGGTCATGAAGACAAACAGCTCTTTACAGGCAGTTGTGCTATTAGTTTGGGAGCCTTGGTCACCTGTGGGCCTGGGATTGCTTGTTTATTTCTTACCAAGCCCACACTCCCATGTTGCTCTCCTGCAGCTCAACACCATGCCAAATTAGATAGAAATTATCTCTGTGATTGCACAGCTTATGCTGAATCCTCGTTGCAGGAGGATCCAGATCATCACTGGAACAAAATACAAGCTGATAATAATCCCTGCTATTAGTCCATTTAAAATGGGTCAAAAAGACCACCTAGACCACCTAATTGTCATAATTGCCTTCTGGCATTGCCTGTGCAACAAACCTTTTGGCTGTATGTGTAGACATTTGTCCAACAGTAGACATTCCTATACCTAATAACTGAGCTCAAAGATTAATACTTCCATTTCACATAGCCACCATCTGCTGCAGCTAGCGTTGTAGACGAAGAATCTTGATCACTGTTCTCTCGAACGACACCGGTGTTGTCCCTCTGTTTCTCAACGTTACTTTTCTGAAAGGATTTGCTGTGATTGGAATGGCATGAATAAACCAAAATACTCATAGAAACAATCTACTAGGTGAACATAGACATTAACTAGTTCGTTTAGTCCATACTTTGAGGTGGGACAACATAAAAAGGCAAACTGTATGCTGTGTTCATCTGCAGAATGGCAAAGTACAACTTTTGAACAACAACACTATTCTGAGTGGTTTAGGCTTGATGCTGTCACCTGCAACAATTGTGTGTAGTTTGCTGATAGTGACATTGAAATGAGGGAGGCTATCATTTCCCTGAGTTCTTTGTAGTCCTGGCATTTGTGATGAGAAGATAGGATAGTGCCTTTCGAGCCAAGCCCAAAAGAACTCAGACTACATTTAGCACTTTCTCCTGCACATTTTTGTTTACATTCATTCTTAGATGTGGGGGTACATGTGCTGCTACCTGTCCTCCTATGGGAACTCTGGGCTGCTTCCATCTCAAATAACCAAAATTGAGCTTTTAGCAGACTGTCATAAATTTCATATTGTCCTTTTGATTACTGCTCAAGGACACTGTTGTTTGAATTGGGAGGAAGAGAAAGTGTGAAAACTGCTTCCACCCCTCCCTGGGGGCTTGAAGTGGGAACAGCAAAAGGTGCTTTTCTCCACATGTGTACTGACCCATGTGGAAGCCCACACTGGGAATTGGGCTGGATTCTTTGTGCCCAGTATAAAATAGCAAACGGACTCTTTGTCTAGAAAACCATAAATAGAGCAAGGGGAAAAGGTGCCTGTTGCCTGCCTTGACAGAGTTCCTGCTGCAACAGAGTACTCACTTACGAAGTTCCCGTTTTGGACCGTCCCTGCTTTTGGATGGCTCCTACCTTTTCACGGCTCTCAGTTTTTGCATCGTCCCTGCTTGGATGGTTCTCCCCACTTTTGTACCATTCTGTGCAAATTTGCAAGCTTGGCAAGTTCTGGCATCCTTTTGAGAGAGCTGCCAGCAGCACCCGGATCCAACTACACTTGGACCATACCGCAGTTGACTTCTTGGCTGCTATTCCAAGATAGGAAGATGCTAATAGTTTGGCTTTTCCCTGCTACTGAGGTAGCATCGTTCATGATCATCCCACTTGTGGAAGAAGTGCTTGACACACTTCTGAGTTTGGCAGCTTTTCCACCCACTTTGGACTTTGATGTTTGGATCCACGATTGGGTACTGCTTGCAGTATCAGAAGGCTGCTTCCGCAGGGAAATCCAGTAAGGGATCATTGCTAAATGCCTGTGTCACCTTAGTGAGTCAAACCTGCTGGTCACTTAATTCTCTGCTCAGCCTACATTTTAGTGGGGTAAAACTGTGTTTGTAGCTTAGCCTTTTCCATTTTCTGACTTCCTAAATCTCTAAATTTGCCCATAACGTCCTGTGAAGAATTCCTGACTGAATTAGAGCCTGTAAATAAACCTAACTAATTTTGTATACAGTTTGGGGGTGAGGTTTTCAGGAAAACAAAATAATTCTATTTTTATAATTTCTGACTCAACCACCTTGATTCCTTGCCTCCACAACAGACATTTAAACTTAGAATCCTTGTGGTCATGAAAGCAGACTCACATAGGTCCTACACCACAGTGTCAGAAACTCTTTGGCTGCCCTCTAGGGCTAGCAGAAGTGACACATGAATACCTCATGGCACAGACCAGGTCTGGAAGGAGGTGACTCTGGACTGGGATATTTGAAATGTTTTGGCATTTCAAACTACCCAACGCTTTGGGCTGAGCAGTTTGAGTGGCAGATATATATGTTCTATACTAATCTCTGAAAGCCAAATGGAGTGGATTTAATGTCAGAACACATTTTCCAGGGATCAAAGCAGTTTATAGAAATAATTTATTTTTACCTTTAAATGAAAAGAGATATGACAAATGTTAAAATGTCCCTTAATTCATGAGCTTTACATCCCTGGGGTATGATTATCACTAGATAGCTGGATCTCCCTGCTGTGCCTTGTTGCTTAGTTACGCTACACAAGTGCACTGTGCTTTCATTTTCTGTCTTGTGTGAGCAAAACCAGTGTGACATAAAAGTTCAAAAGAGTGGAAGACTCTGAGGATGCTCTCAGCTGTGTTCCAAATTGCTTGGACTCCAGTGACGCTACATGCACTGTACTTGCTGTGAATGGAAAGAAGTTATTCTGATCATGGGTGTAAATCAGCAGACACTCTGCTGCAGCTGCTAGAATAAAGCAGTGCAAGCAAAGTCAGAATCACGGTCAAAACATGGATCCATAAGGGGAAATAATTTGTTTTAATTAAGAGAGTAGGAGAGATTAGCATAACAGTGGTATGATACATTTAAAAGGCCCTGGAAGAGCTCTTGTTTGCTCTTAAGCAAATATTGATTCCTAAGAAAAAAAATTAGCACATTGCACATTTATCTCCTAAAAGAGAACTGCCTTGAAGAGCTGGAAACTTGAGGAAGTACAGTGTGTCTTTCTTCTTGCCTGTTCTATTAGTGAGGTTTGGCTGTATTATGTAAAAGCAGAATTCACACGTGCTGAACCTCTCAGAAGCCACTGGGTCTGGCATAACTCAGAAATCTGAGGGAAGCTCTGTGCAGAAAAATGTGAAGGCCTGTGATGGACAGAGGCAGGCAGGAGTTGGGCACGTCTCCTGGACATGTGAGTTGCAGAATGAGACTTCTGTTCACCCAGGAGATCTTCTGCTGACTGTATGAAGTACTACTACATGTCTTTCACAGCTCTCTCTCACTGTCAAAATACTTTCTATTTTATTGGTCCTGCTAATGAATTCTTAAACACACACACACAAAATTCTCATAGGAATGAAGAGAAAACACGATCCTGCTTGAAAAAATTATCTGGCAGTTTAAACTGTTTTGTATAAGTTTGGGAACACCTGACTCTAAATACATGTCTGCATGATGAAAGCAGTTTCCTTGACAGACTGCAAATACTTTTTTGCCCACAATAGTTACAAAGCCTGTAACAGCAGCTTCTATTTGTTCTTTTTCATGGATGGGTATACAATTAAAAATTAGAATGAAATAGAGAGGGTAATATGTTAGTTAATTCCACCAGACTAAAATGGGTCAAAGATCTCCAGATCCTTCTCCTGTAGTATTTTGGTTAGTTTTTTTTCTGTGTCTCTCTTTTTTCTTTTTTTTTTTCTGTTTTGATAGAGGACATGGGGAAAAGATGCCTCAAATTATTTTTACAGTAACACCTTTTCATGGTGATTTAACAAGTGTTTGTGAGAACTTAATTTCCCACTTGCACCGGGGATGCAAAGGAATTGCTGATGTAGTAAGGCAAAGAAGTGGCAAACAGGAAGATGGATATTCATAAACCGGTAGTATGGTTGTTAGATTTTGAATGGTGAACAAAAGAAGGAGTTTTCTGGTAAAGAGTTGGCTGAATGCTCTCATTCCTCATTGCTTCTTAAGAGTTCTGTCAATCAGCAATTATTTTCTTCAGAGTTTTGAGTGTTCCTAGTGCTGCAGTTGTTTCATGAACTGGATGGGAATCACTTCAGCAGAGTCCAGTGATCAAATTCAGGGAATCTGGGGGTGTACAGTTGTTATTGTTTTCCTTCAACTGGCCAGTGATAGATGGTATCTCCAAAGTGGTAATTCCAAAGCAGTTGGTTTCCAACCATTACCATTTTTATTTTCTAGTACTTCTATGTTCATAATAGATGTGCTCTACCTCAGATGCAATCTTTTTATTCTCAGCAACATTTTACACTGTGATACTTGCTTTTAACATCTCTGTTTGTAAAGGAGCCAGCCTTCCTGTATCAATAGACAGATGCATACTTTACCAGGTGTAGTGAAAATTGTTTCACTATTAATGATGATATCAATTTTGATATACAGGCAGAGATTGTTAATAACTATGAAAACTGTTTATTAACATTAAATCTCACCAGAAACCTTATTTACAAGGTTCAAAAATGCACAGTTTGGAAATTTACACATACAGGGAACAGGTAAGCTGGAACACTTTAAAGGCAATAGCATAAGCAAACATTTTTACTGGCAGAGAAGGTTTGTGCAGTCACTGATACTGCTTGCAGTTAGTTATCCTGCTTAGCCACTGGATGGACACAGGAAGCTCCTTTCTGCTTATGGCAGAAGGCAATTAATGATTACAAGAGGCTTGAAATATTTACTCACAAAAATATCATGGGACAATACCCAAAGCATGTGGCAGGCTGCTGCCGGGTCGGAAGCTGTTAGAGGCTTTGGAGTTTCCTCGGGCTCCTGGGTGGCTCAGATAAGGAGGCAGACATCTCTGAGCTGGTCCNACAACCAACCCAATGTGCTACCTGCACATCCTTTATATCCATTCAGTTCAAGACTGATAGGCCTTTGTACATAGATTAGCCAATCAGGATGGTAGTTTGCCCATATTAGGTGAGGCTGGGGCTTTTGTCCTCTTTTCTGTGGCCACCAGCCCCAGCACAGAGGGAGGGGGAGCAGGTGAGCATGCCTGGGCAAGCCAGGACATGTACAAGCCCACCTGTGGCCTATTCTGGCCTACCACAACACCAGGAAAACAGTTCCTTTCCTGGTTGCTTATTAGTATGAAAGAATATTTACTTTTATTCTAGGGAGCCAGTCATTCTTTCCCTGTTACCTACAATAGTTATGGTATTGCTTATTTAGCTAGAAACGCATAAGGACAGGAGATCTTACTTTCACTTAAAGTATCTCCAAGGCAATCATCATCAGGCTTCTTGGTTGAGAGCTTTAGCCTGGTTTTCAGCTGACAAGACAATAAACTTGCAAATGTGTGGGAATGCAAAGGTCTGATTTAGTCCAAGAGGATTTGATATATTAATCACATTAGGTAGAGACAAAGGAATCTGTCCTTTTTTTCAGTTTGGGATTTTTTTTTACCTGTTTGCTGTGAACACAACCAGCCAGTAAGGTAACAATTAACCATGTAAAACCGTCAAATGAAAAGAGAGAAGGAAAATGCATGTAGTACTGATTGTTTGTGGGTTTTTTAATTATTATTATTTTATTTTGTTTTCCCTTAGTGGAAATCTATATATTTCTTTCTTACTATTTTAATATGTTTTAGTACAGTGACTTCCTGTTTAGAAAATACGATTGGTGGAGCATTCAGTGCATCATTAAAAAGCATAACAAATAAGTACTTACAATAAATTTAAAAACTCATCTAGAGAGAATTTTTTTTTTTTTTTAAACTAGATGCATTGAAATAAAGTCTCTGTGCCTTCCCACCTCACCACAGAGAGTTTGAGGATGTGCTAGTGGTTGCAGCCTGGCCATGCAAGAGCTGCCTGGGAAGAGGTATTCTAGGTGTTCTAGCTTCCCTGTGGCTGCCTGGTCAGCTGCTCCATCAGATGACACACAGGGCTGAAAGGCCCATACCTTGTTTCTGCTTAGAGAAGCACCAGAGCTCATGGAAGGGAATTCCACCAGCTCCATGTTTCCTCTCCAAAGGACTGTGACAGCCCAGAGATCTCTCATCCAAACAGATTTCCAAGTCCCTGAGCGTAATGACAAAAGAAAAAAAAAAAAAAAAAAGAGGATTAGACTAACATATTACAACTCCACAACTGTAATTACCACCCAAGAGAGGTGGCAAGGTGTACTTTTTAAGCAATATATCCTTCCTGAGATAATACACAAGCTATCCAGCAAGTATTTGATTTGCCTTCCTGACTAAAAGCCATTCAGAGAGAAACCTGACAAGTTGGAAATGCCTAGACAGCATGAGAGTGCTTAAAACAGGAAGGATCACTCCTGTCTTGTATTTCTTTCCTGATTAACATCAATGCAATTTAAGATTGTTTTAAATCAATATGCATGATAATTAAATATTCTGTTTGAAAAATTAAACATTGATTTTCACCAGGAGGATATTTTAGTAAGGTCAGTAGGGTGATGGCAATGAGTAAATCAGCTTTTGTTCACAGTTTACAGAATCTCTATTGCAATAACTTAGATTTGTAAATCTAGTTTCCCTTGAGGGAAAAGTAGTATTCAGGACCTTCTCCAGCAAGAGGAGATTAGCTCTACAGCTTCTATCAATAAGCACTAATTGACTTTAAAGGAGCTCTGCTGACTTACACCTGCCAAAATCTGGCTCTTTGAGACTTCTCTAACTGTAACTGCTTCTGCTTGCTACCTTAGACAGCACTTGGTTAGACATGAACTGGTGTACTCTGTCCTGCACAGATATCAAAGACCCTATGGCACCTTTGCTGAGTGAAAAGCTGTGCTCACTGGTCTTGAGCTAAACCTACCCTCTGCTCCATTGGTCTTTGGCTAAGGATACCACCTGCACCATTCTGCTGCCTGTATGCCACTTATTCCTTCACTAGCAATGACCAGGTATAGGCTGCTCAGTTTTGAAGCTCTCCTGTAATATCTGTAATGTCACTGCCTATAAGACTGTGCTTATAGTTTTTCAACTTTCTGACTCATCCAAGCTTAAGAAGTTTTAAAAGCCATAGATGTGGTTTGATGAGCTAGAGAGGTATGAAGAGTTGCCTATGACTCCCAGGTTCCTGCATCATTTTAAAAGTTTACAGTGCAGAGCAATCTCTTACTAGGCTTGGACAACAAGGCTATATGCCTGGTTGAGAAGATGGCTGTCTTGTCAGAGTGGTATGCCCCATTTTCTTCCGAGGGTATGGGATCTCATGGGATGTGTTCATTCCCCATGATAAACCCTCAACCCAGCCCAAGGGTCAGAGAGAGATTCCATGAGCTAGTCCTGCTGTTGGTAACAGGATTCTGAAGTCATTTCTTACCCTTTTTGTGATCCTACTGCTTGAGATCATTGGAATGTATGGCATTTGTTACATGTGCAAATCTGGACCTAAATTCTGGTAACTCCCATGGCTTCCTTTAGACACTTACACTGACCTAACAGCCATCTATATCAAGGTATGTGTTCATCGAGCAAGGTTTATGCTCACCAAACTGAATTTACAAATCTGAGGAGAAAGTAAAATTATCCAGGTCCAGTTTTTCATGAGTAACCTTAAACTCAACCTTTCTTAACGTATCCATTTTCAATTTTATCACAAAACTCACTAGATTTGTTTTATGTTTTCCTTAAAACTGCCTTACTGCCATCACAGTCTGAAGGGAATTTTACATTTCACAAAATTCCCCTAAGTAATTAGAAGCAGTTCTAGAAAGAGATTTCTTTTATCCCTGAAGGTTTCAGAAACCAAGGATTAGTAATAAGAAAAGTGTAGGTAATGGCTTCAGAGAATACTATGATTTTTGAAGAAATCTGAGTAGAACTGATCGATTTGAAAATGCTGAGGATTAGCAGGGTCATATTCATTCTATCTCTGTAGCAATTGTTCAAGTGGAGATAGCAGTGGCAATGACAGCATATTTTCTTCTAAAAGATCTCACAGGAGAAAACCTTTCTAAAAGGTGATTGTAACATGGGGAATGAAGATCAAGGAGGAAAGGTTGTACCCACTTAGCTTAATTAGCTGGCCTGGAGCTGCTGGCAGTAGGTGATGACTATAAATAAACCCGGTGTAAATAAGGAAACAGAGTAGGTGTTACCTCCAAAGGAGGAGCTTCACAGAAATCCTAACCAGAGAGTACTTGAAGTAATTGAAGTGACTGAATTAATACTAGTAATGAACACTAGATGAGAAAACTGTTCTCAGGGACAGCACTGACTTAGCTATATTTTAAACCTACAGTGGCTCTTGTCTTGCAAAACTTTCTGTCTTTGTTCACCTCCTAACAATTTCTTCTTCACCTAGTATACTCCAAAATACGTTTCACCTTCTCTCCCCAAACACATATGTACATGCACTTGAAAATTGAAAAGGGCCTCTTAAAGTTCTTTCTCCCAATCTAGATGTGCTGTTCAGCTTTCTGAAGCACTTGGTGGCCACTTGAGAATTTAAACTCTTGCACATGGAAGCGGATTTTCAGCTCTGACAGCCATGAGTGTGAGGCGGAGGTGTTTGCATCCTCTCATCCTCTCCAAGTTAAGGGATAGTTGTATAAGGTACCTCTTTGTGGTACAGGTGTTCATTTGATTTTAGCAGTTGCTCATGTGCAACAACACCAAGTGCAGCTCCTGGGAAATTCTGTCAACTTTGGTAGATTTACATTGGTGTAAATCAGGAGCCAAATGACAAAAGCAGCCCATGTGTTCTCCTGGAGTGCTGATTATAAGGGAAAAGAACTGGATCAGAAAAAAAAATATTGCACCCAGACTGTTTTCAGTGTGTTAATGACTAGCTTAAGGCAGCAAATTAAAACAGAAACAGAGGTGATTTATATTTATACTGAAACCTAAACAGGTCTGGCCCTGGGCATTTACATTTTTCCCTAACACTGTGGCTGACTTCAGACCTCTTGAACTGCAAGGAAATTGCTGAAAGAGGGAAATGCAAGCTAGGTTGTGTAAGACTGTCAAGACCCTTGGATACAACACAAATGAGAGGAAAGATCATATGTATGGGAAGAATTGGGGCACAGAGAAGGTATTATATTTGCATGGAAACTACTGCTGCTCATGGGAAATGCACATCTAAGTGAAGGCAAGAATTACAGAGCCATTTCCTCAGGACTTGGGTCCCTTAGGTGTTTGTATCCATTCCACAGTTTTAGCTGAGTGGGAAGGGAAAAGGACTAAGACTTATGACTGTAAGAAGTTTTGTAGTCTGTCCTGGTCTCTCTTTTTCATCCCTGCCTGGCTCAAAGTCCATCCTCAAACAGAAACCCTGTTCCAGAGTAAAAGCAGTATTAGGGTAGTTGGCACTATGCGTAGCCAAAACCAAGCTAAGACTAGTCGCAGCCTTAGCTAGCTAGCTGCAACCAGCTTAGTTGCAGACCACTAAGGGAGAAGCTGAAGTGTTTGAGAGAACAGCTGTTGGCACATATTAATAGAAAAGCTCTCTTTCTTTCTATAAGCAGTGCTTACCTTTGAACCTTTTCTTTCTCTGCTGACAAACAGCCTGCTAGAACCGTTGTGACTGTTTCTGGCTCTCTATACCAGTTTTGCCACTCTGAAGTCTAGCTTTGCTTATGTTGCTGAAAAGCTTTCTGACTGGGCCTAGTGATGAGTCTAAACACCACAGTCATTACATCAGCATGCCAGGTCTCAGTTCATCCTGCTTGGGTATATCAACATCCTTTAGGATCATGAAGTTTAGAAATGCTATGTAGCTGGATCCCCTGAGCAGGGAAAGCTGGCTGAAGCCCCTTCTATGCAGGCAGTGATTCTGTAGCAAAATCAGCATATTTAATGGCTCTGTATATACACTTGGTAGAGAGTATGCCACTCTTACATTCAAATACACATGCAATAGTCAAGTCTATTCTGCTCATCCTCACCCACTCAGTGATGTGGTGTAGGTGTTTCAGTGACACACTGTTCGTATTTCAGAGCTTCTTGTTAATGTATGCTGCAATAGAAATCTTATTCATGCATGACCCTGATCTTATCACAGATATTGATTCATTGAATTGAGCTAGGAACATTAGTAATGAGTTTTCCTGCAGAGTCCTTTGACTCTGGCAACTGATTTCAGTGGGATAAGCTAATGCTGGCTGATGTAGGGTCGGTGGTCTATGGAATTTTGAGATTTTCAACTGAGACTTCTCTGAGCGCATACTGTGTGGGTTAGGAGTCAGTATTCTGCATCAGAGAGACTCCTAATTTCTTTTTCCACCAGTTTTTGCTGAAGTCTAAGTGTGTCTTTATTACGAAACAGCAGATAAATGAGGCAGAGGGGGAAGAGTGAGATGAACTGTTTATATTTGCTGGTTTCAACCTGAATGACTCTTCCAAATGAAATCTGTCATTAACAAATTCCACTTTCAAAAGTTAGCCCCAGAAATCAGTTTGGGATCTATTGGAACAAACAGTACTGGGAAAGGGAACAATAGAGGGTGGAAAGTTTCCGGCTTTGTGTTCATTGGTCTGTTTTCATGCTGCTTGGAGAGTATGGGGGGAAAGGCTGGAATTTGTGGTGGGCAGAGAGATTCATAGTGATCGTGAGGCATTTTAGATATTTAAGTTTTGTGATCTCTAGATATCCAAGATTCAGGTAGAAAACTAAAGGCTATTTAAGGAAAGGATGACAGTTCCCTTACTGTACAAGTCAAACCTGCCTGAGCAGGGCTCATGGGAACTTGCTAGCCTTTGTGAATCCTGTTTTCCAGGATTCTTTTTAATCTGAGAATTCCTTGATGCCAACAGAAGCTTGATCACCCTCAGGCTTTTGCAGAAGGACTGAGTTCTTGACGCATTTCTCTTTACTTGCGTATTTCTTTCAATTTTAGTTTATTGTCATCTTTGTAAGCAGGCAAGCATGTCCTGTGGCAGCAGTCTGTTGTCTTCAGTATTATTTAAATAAATAAATAAGCCACACAGCAGCCCCTGTCAGAAAACTGGAGGATATGGAGTCGGAGAGAGAGAGAGAGAGATGTAAGAGACAAGGTGCTGTAAAGGACAGCACCATCTGCTTTGTTGACAGTCACTAGTGCAGAAAGGACAAGGCACTGATTAATTTGTCAAGGACTCATCTTAAGAGCTGTGAAAATAAGGCAGATAGGTGTATTCACAATAGATGGGGCAGGGGGGGAAATGAAATGGTTGTCAAGGTAAGAGAGAAGGGTGATCTGAACCTTTAAAACGGGCAGCCGGACATCTCATTTGGAGAATGGGACAAAGGCATCAAGTGACACAGTTTTGCTAGCTGTAAGCTGTTGCTGAGCAGCAGAACATAAGTATAGGTAGTTATTTATAGTGCACAATAACATATGAAAGAGAAAGTGCAGGCTGGCTGCTAACCCTTCGTTGAAACCTATGAGGAAAAAGGGCTGTGATGATCTCCACTAATTGGCAGTGTTGCTGCCAGGTTCAACATACAAAGGACTGAAGAAGCAAGGAGGACGAGTGACTGACAGGGAGATGCAAAGGAGGGATAAGACATAATGGTGGTCAATGGGAGAGTTTTCATAGCTGCAGCCCAATCTGGGCTTTTTATTCAGGCTCTGTGTTCTCCTAAAACTGTGCTACAAAATGTAGGCAAGTCATCTAATTAAGCAAACCAATCTAGAGGCATTTTGGTCCTGTCAGCTTGGCTAAAAGACAAAGACAGGCCATACTTCTCTCAAAGGAAAGCTGCTGAAATAGAGTAGTGTATTTGAAGAAAGGGAAAATTGTCTTCTAACAATTGTTCCTAGCACTTTAGATCAATAGAGGAGTAAGATTAAATAAGGATGGAAAAGATTCCAAACTACAGGGAGACTTTTTGGAAGGCAGAAAGTTTCCAGCAGATCATAATAATAACCTCACCACTTCTAACAATAGTTTAAAAATCATCTCTAAATATCATAGAATCATAGAATGGTAATGTTGGAAGGGACCTCAAGGATCATCTAGTTCCAACCCTCTGCCATAGGCACAGACACCTCCCACTAGTACAGGTTACTCAATGCCTCCTCCAACCTGGCCCTGAACACCTCCAGGGAGGGAGCAGTCACAACCTCCCTGGGCAACCTGTTCCAGTGCCTCACCACCCTCACTGGAAAGAACTTCCTCCTAACATCCAATCTAAATCTCCCCTCTGCCAGTTTAAACCCATTGCCCCTTGTCTTGTCATTGCAAATTAAATTCTTTAATAAGATATCTTTATTAGCCCACACTCAGTCTAGTGTCTGTCTGTGGGCCATCCTGCTTCTCACTGCAATTCTTAACCAGCTGCAGAGCAGCCCACACCTCCCAGTGAATACTTGGTTATATATGAGATGAGTACCTCAAATGATAATTATTTCATTGCATGACATGTAGTAAATTCAAAGTAGTATTTGTTAAGGAAAAAAGTCCAAGAGTCTATGCTGTTATATAGATTGCATTAATAAATAAGATTACAAACCTAAAAAAAATATTAAGAGAGTGTTAGACTGTCAAGGGATGGTTGAAAAATAATCTCTAACTAAATAATATGAATGTAATGTATTTAATTAGATATAATCTTACAGCATCTTCTTAAAAGTAGACCTGAGAGATAATTGGTGTTACCTGTTGGACAATTCAGACTTGCCCAGTGATAGTTTTGGTTATCTATGGATCAATGCAAAAATAACAGGTGAAGATCTCTGATTGACAACAGCTCAGTTGGGCACAGTTCAAGACTTAGCAGTGAAAGACAGTTTATGGCACAAGTCTGTTGCTGAAATAAGTCTCATCTGGCATGTCATATTTGAGTCCTCCAGAGAAGCTTCTATATGGGGACAAAGAAGGATGGAAGAACGGTGTTCCATCCATCCACTGCACATTTGGCAAAGGAAAGAGTGCCACAAGTGCTATTCCATCCATCCATGCATACACAAGAAAGGAGAGTAAAACTGTATATATAACTCCATTTTTGAGAACTCCAGACTAAGACTGAACATACAGAGATCTCAAGACAGGATACTTTGACCTTGATATGAACCCTTCTTAGGTCTGTTGCAGTTCAATAGTAGTAAGTATGATGAAGATGAGGAAGGAAAAAACTCTTTGAAGATCTAGTCTCCTGAAATGTCCATGTGTTTGTTGCCAATATAAACTAGCAGTGCTGATGCTAGGCAGAGACATTAATGACAGAACAAGTGTAAATTAAAGTAAACTTTCAATTTTACTGATAATTGTAAAGGTATGGAATGAAATGGAGAATTCCATTTTGAATTTCTTTTGAGCAACTCAGCAGAGCAATACAGTTTGCTCTTCCATGGGCAGCAAAGAAGAATTGAAGCACAGATCCCTTTCATTCCCTCAAAAAGTCGTTACTAATCTCTTGATTATAATAAAGGTTTAGTCAGTCATAAACTCTCACTGAGACTTCTGATATACTGCCCAGCAACAGGACTGACATTGGATCTGTGGAGACAGGCTTCTGCCAAAGTATAATTGCAGGATTGGGGACTTATGTTAATCAGAAGTTTGTTCCCAAATCTGTATAAATCGTGGAAAGACTCCCAGTGATTTCCAGGGTTTTGGATTAGGCCTTCATTCATACTATACAGCTAACACATATCAGGGAGATTTCTAGCCGCCCAACTTGGTAGGTTGTAAGTTGTTAGTGTCCACCTTCTTCAAGGATATAGACAGATGAATGTCACCTGGGAAAAAGAATTCCATAATTTCTGTGAGTCTTCATTATTAAAAAAAAATTTAAAAAAAATTTTTTAATCAATCGTATAATATTTTTTCCCCTGCTGTTTTTCCACTTTCACAGTCACTTATAGCTCACCAAAGCCACTGAAGAAATAACTTTCTAGTGCCACATACATTTGTTCCTTGCTTCCTCTGAACTGTTGCAAGTGAGGGTAAAGGCAGAGGGTCTGGAAGACTTGGTGCCACCAATGAATGTGAAGGAAACACAGAACCGTCATACTACTTCAACCTTACCCTGACCTGGGCGTTCTGTGGAGAGACCTCAGTGACATTCAGATCAGCTTTTATCTGGTTAATCACTGCAGAAAATCATTCTCTGCAACAGAATATTTTATATCCTGAATTACAGTTGCTGGTTTGCAGTCACTTCCTCTCTGTTTTCAAGCATCAGCAAACAGCCTGAAGGGAACTAATTTCATGAGCATTAATTCTGAAAAGATTTTTCTCTCTCACCTGCTTTTCCATTCTTGCCTTCCACTTTACAGCTGACTGGAGAAGGTCTCCTCTTCAGATTACATAGGCACAAGCAAGATGGGTTTCTCCAGCCCCCCTTTTCCTTTTGCATTTCATATTCCTCACTGATTATGCTTTGCCTCCCAAGGCCCTTTTTCCTCTTTACAAAATACAAAAGAAAATATGTAACTTTTAAGAAAGAAAAATCTGTGATGTTTGGGGGGAAAAAAAACCAAAAACAAAAAAACAGTGGTTAAAAAGCATCCTGCATTTTGTGAAGTGGGTGTGCTGGGACAGTTACTTTTAAAGTATGCTGGTCACCTGGGAAGCACAGAAGTAAAGAACAGTAGGAACAGGGATTTCTGTAATTGTTTCATTCTAGGCAAAGCCTGCATTTTGAGTAAAGGGGGGAAAAAAATATCATTGTTAATTTTGAGGATATGGAGGACAAGGAGTTGTACTCCAAAGCTGTGCCAATAGCAGAGTTCTGGTGGGCAGGTCTGTAAAATAGTACTATCCATTTCTTCTCTTGGAGAAGTATGTTAGAAAATTCCAAGTGGTTTCCTAGACCCTACAGGGTCATAGAAAATGACCGTCTGTCCTTTGCAGAGTGTTCTAAGCATACCCAGCAACTGCTGCAGGGAGATAATGATATCAATGATAGCAGGAGGAAAAGTGATGTTACCGGGCAGTATTTCGGAGGTATTTTAAAATAATCTGTGGAGAGTGGATTTCATTTTAGGTTAATTTCTCTATCTAGGTTGTTTTGTTTTAATCGTAGAATCAGAGAGGGTTGGAAGGGACAACAAGGATCATCTAGTTCCAACCCCCTGCCATAGGCAGGGACACCTCACACTAGATCAGGCTGTCTAGAGCCTCATCCACCCTAGCCTTAAACACCTCCAGAGATAGGGCTTCCACCACCTCCCTGGGCAACCCCTTCCAGGCTCTCACCACCCTCATGGTGAAGAACTTCTTCCAAACATCCAGTCCGAATCTACCCATTTCTAGCTCTGTCCCATTCCCCCTGGTCCTATCACTACCTGACATCCTAAAAAGTCTCTCTCCATCTTTCTTGCAGGCCCCCTTAAGATACTGAAAGGCCACAATAAGGTCACCTTAGAACCTTCTCCTCTCCAGACTGAACAACCCTAAGTCCCTCAGTCTCTCCTTATAAGAGAGGTGCTCCAGCCTCATGGGCCTCTCTTGTAATAGGTGCTTCAGAACTGGACACATTACTCCACGTGAGGTCTCACCAGTGTGGAGTAGAGGGGGAGGATCACTTCCCTGGCCCTGCTGGCCACACTTCTCTTGATGAAACCCAGGATCTGGCTGGCTTTCTGGGCTGCAAGAGCACACTAAGGGCTCATATTGAGCTTCTTGTCCACCAGCACCCCCAGATCCCTCTCCTCAGGGCTACTTTCAAGCCAGTCACTGCCCAGCCTCTACTGTTACTTGGGATTGCACCAACGCAGGTGCAGAAACTTGCACTTGGTCTTGTTGAACTTCATTAGGTTGGCTTGGGGCCACCTCTCCAGCCTGTCAAGGTCCCTCTGGATGGCATCCTTTCCCTTCAGCATGTCAGCCACACCACACAGTTTTGATTTGGTTTTGGTTGGTCTGAGGTTTTTCTTGGGATATTTTTTCTTAAATTTTGCTTATTAGTTTTCTTTCTCTTGTTTAGTGAAATTCCAACTGACAAAATGCCTTATGAGATATCTCAGACAGTTCACTCTGTTTTACTTGCTATTAAAATACTTGATCCAGCCTGTGCAGCTGTTTGCAGTCAGGTCCCTTACATCCTGAGTATCCATGCTCCCAAGTCACTTTTTTTTCTGAGACCTCTCCTCATTCATTGTTGACAATGACAGATAATGGAGAAAGAATATAAGTGGATCCTTATGGATGGAGGTGGGAATGGAGCTGCCTGATTGATTGTCCACAGAGAACAGGTGGGTGCTGAACTGATCTGCAGGGAAGTCTTGCCTTGGAGAATGCAACCCCAAGGCAGTTGGGGTTTGCCCCTCTCTGAAACATTTTACTCACATAGCTGGATAATGTGTGCTGTTTTTCTTTTTGCCTCTGTACCAGATAATGCATGAAATATGGATAGGAATTCCGAGTTGATGAAAAGCTCAACATAAGCCTGCAGTGTGCACATGCAGCCCAGATAGCAACCGAGTCCTGGGCTGCATCAAGAGCAGCGTGGCCAGCAGGGCAAGGGAGGGGATTCTGCCCCTTTACTCTGCTCTTGTCAGACC
>VWZE01023770.1:26483-37564 GCA_013396675.1 Eubucco bourcierii
TTTTTTTTTTTCCACTTATTTCTCATGTATTCCTAGAAATCATGAAGGAAAACTACATATTGGGTTGCATTTATCACTCTGTGTTCTTCAGACAAGCCCTGTTTGTGCTCCACAAAAAAAAAAAAAAAAAAAAAAAAAAAAAAAAAAAACACCCAAAAAACAAACCAACCTTAGTGTATTTTACTGCATCCAGTATTAAGCCATCTAAAAGTGTCACCACAAACAATTATACCTTGGTGATTTCTGCCAGGTTAAACAGGAAACGGTAGGGTAGACTTCTCCTAAATAGACTAATATAACTCCACATTTCAAGGAATTATTGCTGCATTGAAAACAGTTGATGCAAGATTACAACCAGGGAGTCAGTGTGACTACATGGTACATCCCTGTGACCTGTGCAGTTTGCTGCTCAGCCTCCTACCTCAGAACACAGATGACACCCCTGCAGTCCATGAAACACGGACCAAACAGTGTCACATGGTTGCACCCATGATGTGCTTCACACCAGAAAAGACTGACAAAGAACTGCCATAAAGCTCCTGGATTTAGTATAGCAAGCTCCTCCAGCAGGGAAAGAAGCTGGTATACCTACAGCAGCTTGTACTTTCTCTCAATATGTGTTATCTCTTACCTTAGATGTGCAGTGGGAGACAGCAAGGTGGTTTTGTGGTTGCACAGTTATTCTGACAGCACCCATGGACTGTACAGTCCAGCAGGACCAGGAGTGACTCCGTGGTGATAAGAACCATGAAGTGAAGGAAGGGTGCTAGATCTGGGCCAGCACTGCAAGGACATCATCTTTCATGCCACCTCTACATGAGGCTGACGATTTAAGCTTGCCTGGAGCAGCACATGGTGTGAATTGACTTCCAGCGCTGGTACTCAAGTCCAACTCTGTCACACATGGCAGGATTTTTTAAATTACATATGCAAGTATTTCCATGAAAACATTGCTGTATTTCCCTAACACATAGCTAAGAGTAGCTTGTCAGGTGCACAGTCAAAAAGAAAAGCAAGAGAGGAACCGCTGTCACAAAGCTACCATTTACAAAGCATGTCTGAATTTGTACACCTGAATTTGTTCATGGGGCAGCTGGTGATTTAATATCATTGTTCAATTTAAAATGACAGTGTACTTGGACAAAATTTAAGAAAAGCCTGGGACCTTCAGATAGGGATAGACAAATGTGGATGTAGATTCTGATGACAAGGGGAAGAAGTTAAAGTGTTTAGCTCAGCTGAGCACTAAGACCACATATTTCCCTGTCTCCCACTTTGTTGCAGCACTAAGGTTTTCAGGTGCAGTGCAAACAATTGCCTTATCAGAGAAGGGTGCTCTGAGCATTGCCTTTGTGATAGCAAGCTGAGTTACATGGCAGAACCCAAAGTAACACAACATTGTGTTGTGTCCTTAGCAGAGTCAAGCTGACAACAGTTTTATCTGTTAGCTTAGATGTGCCCTCCTTGCAAAAGAACTGTGTGTAGAAGAACAAGTAAATGATACTCAGAACAGATGATTCAGAATCATTCCTTCTCTTGGGAAAGACCTCATGAACTATCAGAGTAACTTTGGTCTTTACACTGGCACTGACAGAGAGGGGCTGGCAAATCAGACACATTTCTGATGTAGCATGCATTTACTTTTCTCTGGGTTGGAATGGCTGTTCAGCACAACATGGAGTCTGGTACAATTCAGAGCCTCTAAACCAGAAACCTACAAGTTCCCTTTTCTAACCAGCTACTCAGATGGCTTTGGCATAGAAGCATTCTGTGCCTTTGCAGCAAATCTATGAGCCTACTTTACTGTTCTGGAAGCTGAAGCTTTTCTATTTTGATGTGTTTCGTGATATTTGTTTGTTTGGGAGCTGGAGAGTCGTGGGGTTTTTTGAGGGGGAGCAACCTTAGGTGATCTGACATTCTGCATTTCTCTGTGGTGGTCTTCCTCAAGTCCAAACGTATTTCAGTAAATCAGTTAGTCCTCCTTCTGTTTTGACAGCTTCAAGTGGTCTATCTACTCAAAATAATAATAGTTTGGAAAGGAGCTTCATATTTTATTATTTCCTTTAGAGCTATTCATTCTATCTACCTAGTAATCTAATAACGTACCTTCTGCTTACATCTAGGTTAGTGGCAACTCCTAGCCTGAATCATTGGGCCACCTCTAATGTGTTAACAAATTGCTGGCTATCAAAGGAGTAACACCACTTACTTAGACTCCCATATGCACCAAATCTGGAATAAGGTATGAGAGAAAGAAAATGAGAGTGAGAGAGTAATTTACTCTTTAATCAGTATGCTATTAAACAACAGACTACAACCCAGACAGGACCCATTACTTTTTAAAAAAAAAAAAAAAAAAAAAAAAACCCACAATTGAATATTGAATGTAATAAATGTGATTAAATTGTCATCTGGAAAAAAGCTAATGTTATAGCCTATTTCCTTCTAAAATGATCAAAGGAGAGGACAAGTGAGTAGTGTGTTTCTCTTAATGGTTATAGGAAGGTATGAAAAGTTGTCTTTTGTTTCTGACACTTCTTTATGGAGAATTCTGTTTGTCCATTTGACTGTTACACTGTCCAGGTGTAAAATTATTTTAGTGCCACTTAGCACCTTTACCATACTAGCTCAAATGAAGCAGTCTATAGAGTACTGTGGGATTTTTTTTTTTTTCCTCAGCTTATCTTTCCAAACGATGAATCGTTTTGCCTTTTTAGTTCTACATCCATTTTTTCCTTTGAGGATACCTTAAATTGAAGTTAATGCTTTAGAAGTTACTCTGCTTTCAGATCTCCAAGTTCATCTCTTACAATGACCATCTAAACCAGTTCATTTGATTCTATTCCATTCTGTTCAGAGTTTTTCTTAAACTCCATTCTTGGAATCTGAAAATCATGTAGGAATCTTTGTTCTTACAAAACCAAACATTTTTAGTCTCACACAGAACATCTGAAGAACATTAAGTGCAGTATATATAGATACTAGGAAAACAGAAAGAAACCTGCAAAATAACTTTGTATTCTGGTGGTTGATGTGGGGATAAGGGAAAAGGATAATTTATGATCTTTGAATTATTAGGTTAAGAATGAGTTTTAAGGTCTTTTTTGGAATTAGTTTTGGAGGCATTCCTTTTTGTTTCTAACTTTCCACAGAACAGTACCAATTCTTACTTCTGTATTTTTTTCTCTCCTGTCTGAAGGAACACAATGAGGCGCTTCTATTTATTTAGAATCTCCTAAACTGAGATACATAGCCTAGTGCTCCTGGTGAGTTGCATAAAAGACCCATATATATGAAACAATAAAGAAATGCATCCAGATTGATTAAGCACTGGATAAGACAAAGGTAAAGGAGAGCTGGCGCAAATCCACTTTAAATTTGGTACAGGTCTGAGTTATGCTTCATCTCTCCCTGCCTTTTCCTGCCTGCAGCTGTAGTCCATTGAATCTGTTGTCTAGGATACAGGCAGACTTAGTTTATTCAGCTCATGTTTTAAATGCAAAAAAGGAAGCATGGTCTGGTGGCTACAGCATGACTGTACTACAGACATCCCATATGGCATCAAACAAGTCACTTATTGTTACTAGAACTGCCCTTATGTTACAGGTGGGAAGATTTACATAGGCATTTTGAAAACACAGTGATAGAGACCACAGTAGATGAGAGAAATGGACAATATGCTGATGCTCGTATCCTTTAACTATACCTTTCTTTGTTGTGTGCTGGTGTCACAGGACTGACAGTAGGGATAAAATCCTCAAATTAATATGCTTACTTCACTCCAGTTTAAAACTTGTTCTTCAGGCTTCCTCTCCTGCTCTCCTGGATAGTTCTAGAGAAGTTGCAGGCAGTTTCCATGTACAGTCCTGGGCCACAGGATACAAAGATCTAGATCTGTAGCAATGCATTATGAGTGTGTGGAAATTAGAAAAGTGCTGTAATCCTATATGCTGTGCCATTACTGAGCAGCTTTCCCCAGCAGTAATGACACAACCAGTATGCTAAGAAGAGGAATGCTCATGTTTTTCTGCTCACAGACTTTCTGAGTTGCCCTGCTATGTGTTTACAGTGAGAAAAGAGAGGCCCACCATTTCCTGTTTGCTTCTGCTAAGGAGAATCTCAGAGGTTCTGATAAGACAGCTTCTGCCAGGAGACCCTTCACCTAAGAAAACGAAATATCTTATATCACAAAACCTCATAAAAGTACCTAAAAGGTGCTATAGCAGGTGACTGATTTCCTATGATAGCAGGGGTGAAGACATGAGGTACTTCCCAAAAGTTTGTGTGTCCAAGCTAGACAAATGTGGCAAGTCAGCCTTTCCCTCCCTTTGATGCAGTCATTTTCTATGGAATGCAAAATAAACTTCAGAACTGTGGTTGGTTTGAGAAACTACCCCCCAAATAAAACTTACCAGATCAGCTCAGATGGCTTGGAAGTAAGACAAAACTATATTTCACAGCAAGCTAAATTTACAAGCATATATAAAATATATATTTGCATGTATTTACAACTATATACAATTATTTACAATTTAGAAATAATACAGAAATCAAATCCTCCCTCCCAATACAAAGAAAGCCCAGAGGGGACCAACACCACCTTTTCTCCTTCTAGACAGAAAATCAGCAAGGTTCATCTGTTATTGGCAAAAGGTTAGCACACATCATGTAGGAGTCAGAGAGGTGAAGGTAAAGTGACAGAGCCAGTGCCCAAAAGCCAAGAGAGTGAAATTGTTTGTACATTGGCTTTTTATATCAATTAGCAAACCAACAAATGATATAGACTTTATCATTATTTTCCTTTACAACCAGTGCCCTGCTCATTCACTCTATATTCAAAAGAATGTCCAGAGAGTTCCTCTCTCTTATTTATAATTTAGAACCAAAATAGAATGTTAACTCTTAAACTGCTACAAGAACAAAGCAAAGGGAGGTCATTCTCCCCCTGTACTCTGCACTGCTTAGGCCACACCTTGAATACTGCATCCAGTTCTGGGCCCCTCAATTTAAGAAGGACATTGAAGTGCTTGAATGCATCCAGAGAAGGGCAACGAGGCTGATGAGAGGCCTCGAGCACAAGCCCTATGAAGAGAGGCTGAGGGAGCTGGGATTGTTTAGCCTGGAGAAGAGGAGGCTCAGGGGGGACCTTCTTGCTGTCTACAACTACCTGAAGGGTGGTTGTAGCCAGGGGGAGGTTACCTTCTTCTCTTAGGCAACCAGCACCAGAACAAGAGGACACAGTCTCAAGCTGTACCAGGGAAAGTTTAGGCTGGAGGTGAGGAGAAAGTTCTTCACTGAGAGAGTCATTGGCTACTGGAATGGGCTGCCCAGGGAGGTGGTGGAGTCACCGTCCCTGGAGGTGTTCAAGGTGCGTTTGGACATGGCACTTGGTGCCATGGTCTAGTCTTGAGGTCTGTCGTATTGGGTTGGACTTGATGATCTTTGAGGTCTCTTCCAACCTTGGTGATACTGCAAATTAGCCAGCTTCTCTAGAAAGTGGTGCTCTGTCTTTTTAAGAATGTGCATACAGTAAGGTAGGACTTTCTCTGAGCTACAGGGCATTCATCAACATCCTGCACAGGGGAAAATGCAGGAAAATTCTGTTTATATTATTTTACTCCATTACTCTAAAGAGTAGCAGGGAGGGAGGGAAATAAAGCAACAAACAACAAATCTCCAATAATCACAGCTCATAAAATCTTCATCATGTGAACGGCTCTTAGAAAGAAACATCTACCCAGGGAGGTATGCAACAGCTTCTGGGCATGAAATGCTACCCTCTATGTGGCCTCCAAATTGCTGCGTACACTACATAGCTCTTTGCTGATAGGCTGGGCCGGTTAACAGGAAAGAGCTCTTGACAGAAAACAGGCCATTTTTATCCTTCAGAGCAGATCTAGTTTTTTATCACTGTGTTTCATAGTAATTTGGGGATGTGCAGTGTGCCATCCCAGCATCATTTTTTTTATCTGTTTAAAAACCATACTCTGAACCAGAATTGCAGTGTCTTGCTATTCTACTCCAAAGGTAGGAGAGCAGGGGTAGATGTGAAGAAAACTATCTGTTCTTGAGCATGTCATAAGTAAGGTTATACTGCCAACTGCAGTCAGTACCCCTGCAGCAACTATAGGAGAGGCATGAAATTTAAAAAAATCAAGATGGGGAAATGCATTGACTTTTTTTTTTCAGCAGTGAGTTTAACCTGAGTTTAATGTCATTCCAATTTAAAATATTCATGAGGCACTGCTTCCTAATCCATTTGCAGAGCTGTATGAAAGCTCCTTTCTGTTATCTTTGGAGTGTGTGCAAAATCAGAAAGATTTAATGCTGGAGAAGTCTCTGCTGATGTTCCCCTCTGCCTCAGAAAGAAGACCAGTTGTCTCAACATGCCCAAGAAGGAAGTTGGACCATTCTGAAATGTTATGAAAGCAGCATTGGAGGCAGGATTTGCTGCTGTGCTGAGGCTGAAATGTTCTCCCTACCTAAAGCTTAGGGAAGAAAAGTGTGAAGAAAAACATCCTGCAATTACAAGTGAGCTGTGGATCTGCTTTCATAGTTACTACAAAATCTGGAGAGTTTGAGTTATGTTATTCATAGTGCTGTTGTGACCTGGTCTTCCATGTCCAGGCATGCACCAGTAGGTTAGAGAGGCTTTGGAGTAAGGTCAAGGGGATAGACAAATATTGTCTGGCACTACTGATCCCCCTCCTTGGCAGGGACCAACAAATCCTGAGGCAGAGAAAAATCAGTAGGCACTGGCAAAATGTTTGGCTTTTTCTTTTTTGCCTCACAGTTTTCTCAGGGGTATAGGTCTGGCCTTAACCTGCCTGCTATGGAAATCCAGGGAAGTGCTTAGATCTTCTCCACTAGAGAAGAATATGTTTCAAGACCATATAAAGAACATGAAGGTGCATCAGGTCCCCTAGGCTTCTGCAGGTCCTGAGAGAACTAACAGATGAAGTTGCTAAGCTAATATCCACCGTATCTGAGGAGTCATGACACCGATGTCATGCTCCCACTGCCTGAAAAATGGGGAAACATTATCTCCATTTTCAAAAAGGGAAATAAAAAATACCTGGGGCGGCATAGGCCAGTCAGTCTCACCACCATACTCAGCAAGATTGTGAAGCAGATCCTTCTGGAAACTATGCTATGGCCCATCAAAAATAAGGACAGCCAAAATGACTTTACCAAATCCAAAATGTGCCTAAGGAATTTGGTAGCTTTCTATAATGAGGTCATAGTGTTGGTGAGTAAGGTTAGGGTGATATCATCTACCTGGACTTGTACAAAGCATTTGACAATGTCCCGCACAATACCCTTGTCTCTAAACTGGAGAGACATGGATTTGATGGATGGACCACTTGGTGGATAGGGAATTAGCTGGAAGGTTACACTCAAAGAGTTGCAGTCAATGGCTCAGTGTCCAAGTGGAGACCTGCGACAAGTGACCAGTGACCTCAAGGGTTGGTACTGGGACTGTTGCTGTTTAATAGCTTTGCCAGCAACATGGACAGTGGTATTGAGTGCACTCTCAGCATGTTTGCCAACAACACCAAGCCATGTGGTATGGTTGACATGTTGGAAGGAAAGGATACTATCCAGAGGGACCTTGACATGCCTTAGAGGTGGGTCTGTGCAAGTTCAACAAGGCCAAGTGCAAGGTCCTACACCTTGGCTGTGATAAGCTGATTGAGAGCAACCCTGTGGTAAGGGACTTGGGTGTGTTAGTGGAGATGAAAAACAAATATGACCCAGCAACATGTTCTCTCAGCCCAGAAAGTCAATTGCATCCTGGACCACATTAAAACAAGTATAGCCATCAGGTCAAGGGCAGTAATTCTACTGTTCCCTGCTGTGGTGAGACCCAATCTTGGATATCATTTTCAATTCTGGGGTCCCCAGTTGGAGCAAGTCCAGAGGAGGGCTACAAAGGGGTTGAGCACTTCTCCTATGAGGGTAGGCTGAGAGAGCTGGAGTCTGGAGAAAAGAAGCCTCAGAGGAGACATTGCAGTACCTAAAGAGACCTACAGGAAAGATAGGGAGGGACTTATTACAAGAGCATGTATTGGTAGGACAAGGCATAATGGCTTTAAACTGAAAGAGGGTGTGATGGAGGGTAATAATGATGTGAGATAGGATTTTTTTTTAATTATTTATTTTTCAAAATTAATATATTTTATTAACTTTCATATTCAGGACTTTCACCACCTGCCCAGTAATTTTTAATAATAATTGATTCTTTGCACAGTCATGAAAACATTACACAAAGGAATAACAGAATCTAGAACAGTTAAGAAATAACTAGTAATAATACAACAAACATTAAACCATTAGAACTGGAAAGAGGATCTTGTGGTTAATTATAGGGCTTACCCACCAGATAGACTTGGGAAGCTCCTTTCTGTTTAAGGCAGAATGCACTTGCATTCAATTAGAGAAGTTTACAGAGTTTTCTTAAAGAGGCTTTTGAGTATTTACTCACAAAAATTGTATCTTCAGATTCCTGCAATGACAGGACAAGGGGCAATGGGTTTAAACTGGTAGAAGGGAGATTTAGACTGGATGTTAGGAGGAAGTTCTTTACAGTGAGGGTGGTGAGGCACTGGAACAGGTTGCCCAGGGAGGTTGTGGCTGTTCCCTCCCTGGAGGCGTTCAAGGCCGGGTTGGATGAGGCCTTGAGTGAGCTGTACTAGTGGGAGGTGTCCCTGCCTATGGCAGGGGCTTGGAACTAGATGATCCTTGAGGTCCCTTCCAACCTTACCATTCTATGATTCTATGTTGTGAATGTCACATCCCTGAAAGTGTTCAAGGCCAGCCTGGACAAAGGTTTGAGTAACCTGGTCTAGTGAAAGGTGATATTTAAAGGTCATTTCCAACACAAGGCATTCTGCAATTCTGTGATAAACACATCAATACTTTAGCCATGGTCTGTACAGCACAAAAGCAGCACAATGAGGACAGAACAAACCCGTCCAAAAAACCCAAGTATGGGAGAAAACCTGGTATCTTTCTGCCTATGTTTATCTCACTTGGAGTACGAGTGAGAGAGACATGAAGATGAAGAGAGGCTAATGGGTATTCTAAGCAGGTAATAGAGTACAAAATGAGCTTATGGAATTGGTCATGAGAGAAGGAGCCCTGTATTTTGGGATCACTGATTCAGCCCCTGCCAAGAGAAGCAGTTGCTCTGGGTTAGCTACTTGCTCTTTACTTATTTCTGTGCATCTCACAGGGAAAGAGGAAGAGACATTTTTAGAGGTGCCTTTTTCCTCCCTCCTGGAGACCAACTCAGCCAGGAGCTCAAGGATCTCAGTAGGGCTGGTCATTACTCTCACTAAGGCAGGATACATTGCTTCTACACCAAAGCCTGCATACCTGGATTCCTTTCGCAGCAGGCTTTCATCAGTTAATTTACTCCACTGCTTTAACAGCAATAGAATGAGTTACTAAGACAGGAAGATGGCTAGGTCATTGCTTAGTATAGATAAGGGATTCAGGAGTAAGGGTGCTTTTTGTAAAATGATTTTCAGCAGGTCCAGAGTATTAGTGCTTCCATAACACCTGTTAGGGTATTTAAGACAGAGTCTTGGATCAAATGAGATAAGGCTTTGTTTTGTTCTTTTAATGCTTTCAGAAGACTCCTGAGACACCAGCCAAGAATTCTGCTCCTTTAATAAATGAGATACCAAATTTTGTTTAATATTGTCTGTCTCATAGAAGGCGCTTCTGGCAGATGCTGTTTATTGAAACAAAAGCTTGATGGGTTTTGCTAATGATGGTGTATCTTAAAAAATATTTATGCTCTGGGAATACTCTGAGTTGTGATCTTTTGGTGTCAGTTTTTATTGATGCAGTCTAGTACCCCATAATGGCAAATTTATTCTTTCTTTTGAGTTATATGTATTAAACCTTTCTGCTGTCATTAGTTTTCCTGTCTTCAGAATGAGGATTAGCATTGCACGATATTATGGTATGGGTGAAAAGATGAATCGTTACTCTTTAGAAAGGTAATTAACCTCCAAAGGCAGCTGCCAGAGAGCTGCCATTATAACATCAACTGTACTCTGTTTCAGTTTTAGCCTTCCGCTGTCCTCCTCCAGCTCTCCGAGGTGTGTTGTTTATCGGCACAGTTCAGTGAAAGCAGGAAAATAAATACCTTCAGAAAAATACCTGCAATAAGCAGGGTTTCAAATCTCGAGCCTTCAGCAGAATTAAGACCCTATGTTTTTCTCTCTCCCCATCGGGATGCACAACAGGGCTGTGACCTTGGTAGTGCACCTTGGCAAGTGTTGGCAACATCTACTGATACTGATTAATTGTGCTCACTTAGTGCAGGGGGAGCTGCTCGTTAATTAAAGCCTGTGTAAAGTAAATGGGAGACCCTTAGGACAGGGTCTTTAGGCAAGATCTGCTGGTCTACATCAGGGAAAGAACATTTATAGAAGGTACACTGAGTTTATGGAAGAGAAAAGGGAGAAAGAGCATCTCTCTCTCTCTGTCAGTTCAGGTTTGAATCCTGGTATGGGTGTGCTGTAGTGTTGATAGAGAAATATTTATCCTGTCTACAGGTAGTTGTTTGCTAGTAAACAAGAAGCATTGTTCCAAACAGAGATGATTAACAGTGACAGAAAAATTTAGGAACTGGGTAAAAAGCTGTATTCCACCTTGATCACAACTACCCATTATGTCAGTAGGGTCTGATTTTTCAGACTAATGGTAGGTGTACACTTGTACAAGCATACAACTGTGCACTGATCTTGCCCTTAAGGGGCTGTGGATTTATCTGTAATGCTGTCAGATTTATTTACAAATGATAGAGTACATTTACAAATGCTCCACGGCGCTCTGTTGCTTGGAACAAAGTGAAACCTGGTCCCTGTGGATATAGCAAAATGGGAAGGAAACTTCTGAGGATTTGGCCTCTGAAATCAAGTGGTCATTAATTGAAATCATTACTGACTTTCTATTGGTATACACAGACGTTTCAGGGGTTTTTTTTGTTTGTTTAAGATTGTGACAGACCTAGATTATTTTACTCTTTTTTTTTTTTTTTTTTTTTTTTTTTTTTTTTTTTCACC
>VWZE01023770.1:37832-65989 GCA_013396675.1 Eubucco bourcierii
TGGAGCAGCTCTCCTATGAGGACAGGCTGAGAGAGTTGGGGCTCTGCAGCCAGGAGAAGAGAAGGCTTCGAGGGGACCTGATAGTAGCCTTCCAATATCTGAAGGGGGCCTACAGGAAGGCTGGGGAGGGACTATTGACAAGGTCTTGCAATGACAGGACAAGGGGTGATGGGTTTAAACTGGCAGAGGGGAGATTTGGACTGGATGTTAGGAGGAAGTTCTTTCCAGTGAGGGTGGTGAGGCACTGGAACAGGTTGCCCAGGGAGGTTGTGGCTGCTCCCTCCCTGGAAGTGTTCAAGGTCAGGTTGGATGAGGCCTTGAGTGAGCTGTACTAGTGGGAGGTGTCTGTGCCTATGGCAGGGGGTTGGAACTAGATGATCCTTGAGGTCCCTTCCAACCTTACCATTCTATGATTCTATGAATACAGAAAAGTTGTGTTTAAAGACATGCAGGAGAAGATATGGCATATATGAGTCCTTAACACTTAATATAGATACAGGAGGCATAAGAGTTCCCCCAAAACCTTACCCCTGAACCAAGCTAAAACCACCAAAACCCTGGTGCAGGTTTTCTCCTCCCCCGCCATTGTCTCCCATTTAGGGCTAAAGCAGGCCTGGATTGCACAGCTAGAATCACTGCAGAGGCAGCCTTGAAGGTCGCAGGCCACAGGTGCTCCTACATAGTTACCCAGACAAGAATCCCTACAGAGACCTGAAAAGGAAGGAAGAGAATGAATTGACTTTGCCCACTTCTAAGTGCTGGAGAGATTGTTGCATAGAATAACAAAATTACACTATCTGGGATGACCGGTCCGTCCCCTGGGGTGGTCTTGGTCTCTGTAGTCTTTTTTAGGGAACCTTGGGCCCCCCTCAAACCACTACAACAGAAAAAAGAAACCGCAGTGAGGATTTTGGGGAGAGTGCCCTGTAATGAACATCCATTTTGTTGTGATGGTAGCAGTGATCAACTTTTGTGATAATGACAGCAACAACAATTAGCATGTTTTTTCTTAGTGTTGCTGTAATGCATGTTTGCATATTATAAATCTGAATCCCTGTCATCCTTCAGCGACTATCACTGCGATTTAGCTAGTTTAGATTTTCCCAAGAAAACTACAAAGATGGTGGAGACAACTGAGAGACGTCTCAAATAAAAGAGGCCCTACCATGCCTCCTGGATGTCTAACTGGCAATTAATAAATGTTTCTCATTTATTTTCCTATGTACTTCTGTATCCTAGATACTTCTTTGTGACACTGCCTAGCTGGGTTTGCAACCTCTAACTCTGAAGAGAACATTTTTGCTAGTTCAGGGCAGATTTCCAGAAAGTCCGAGAGCTTTCCTTCCTCTTCTGCTTGTCTATTGTGGCACATATCACAGTATCACCAGGGTTGGAAGAGACCTCAAAGATCATCAAGTCCAACCCATCACCACAGGCCTCAAGACTACACCATGGCACCAAGTGCCACGTCCAAACGCGCCTTGAACAACTCCAGGGACGGTGACCCCACCACCTCCCTGGGCAGCCCATTCCAGTAGCCAATGACTCTCTCAGTCAAGAACTTTCTCCTCACCTCCAGCCTAAACTTCCCCTGGCATAGCTTGAGACTGTGTCCTCTTGTTCTGGTGCTGGTTGCCTGAGAGAAGAAGGTAACCTCTCCCTGGCTACAACCACCCTTCAGGTAGTTGTAGACAGCAAGAAGGTCCCCTCTGAACCTCCTCTTCTCCAGGCTAAACAATCCCAGCTCCCTCAGCCTCTCTTCATAGGGCTGTGCTCGAGGCCTCTCACCAGCCTTGTTGCCCTTCTCTGGACACGCTCAAGCACCTCAATGTCCTTCTTAAATGGAGGGGCCCAGAACTGGACACAGTACTCAAGGTNTCCCTTTCTGTTTGACTGCTCTCCAGCCACTCCCACCCCAGCCTGTAACTCTGCATGGGGTTGTTGTGGCCAAAGTGCAGCACCTGGCACTTGGATTTGTTGAATGCCATCCCCTTGGACTCTGCCCATCTGTGCAGGCGGTCGAGGTCCTGCTGCAGAGCCCTTCTGCCCTCCAACCCAGCAACATCAGCCCCCAGCTTAGTGTCAGCTGCAAATTTGCTGGTGACTGACTCGATGTCCTCGTCCAGATCATGAATGAAGATGTTAAAGAGGATGGGGCCCAGTACTGATCCCTGGGGGACACCGCTAGTGCCCGGCCTCCAGCTGGATGTGGCACCATTCACCACCACTCTCTGGGCTCGACCCTCCAGCCAGTTCCTAACCCAGCGCAGAGTGTTGGCATCCAAGCCACGAGCTGATATATATCCAGATATATCCACATGTATGCACAGGCGTACATCCCTTTGCCTTCCTTATCCATAAGGTGGATGGACCTTTCTCCACAAAGGCATGTGAATCTCTGTCTGCAGAAACAGCAAGACTTCTTTTACAAAAAAATCTTCCTCTGAGGCACACTGTCAGCAGATAGTAAACTCTCCTTAACACTTGGTGCTTCAGTAAGACATCCAAATGCTGCACTGAGACAAATTAACACCAGCATGCAGACACTAGGAATGCACCTCAGCACCTGAAGATTTTAGATGTGGGCAATTGCATGAAAGCAGTTGTTTCTAAATACACAAGTTATTCACTAATAACAGTTAAGTTACTGTTCATATTGCATTAAAACTTAAAATGATGCATCTTTCAAAGTGGAGCATTCATTTGGATCCCTGAATTACAGCCTCCCACAGTCAATAGGAGTCCCTGCACTGATCTTGGCAGGCTCTGGACAGGTATAGGCAGAGGAAACTAGCTTTATCTCTAGAACATTGAGTAAACTCCACCTTTCTTCTGTTATTAAGAGCTTAACTCACGCAGTCATTCTCCTCAGGCTGTTGTTCCACTCTAGGTAGGAAGTAGATTTCATATGTGCATCCTTACATCCTTATGCAATCTTTTCCTGATAGCAATGCTTTGTACAAAATGTTCCTTTGTCAAAGCAGTGATTTCCCAGAGCTCTGACTTGGAGTTTTTGCAGGGGATGTGTTTCCTTCCAGTGTTTAATCTCCTGACAAATGACTAGTAAAAGAATTGTGAATTTGTGTGCGCTTGTTTCTCTTTGCTACCTCTGCTGCTTGAAGTATTCTTAGCAAGGTCAACTGACCTTTATCGAGCCCTGGCTGTTGGCAAGATGATATCCATAGTGGATGCACTTCAAGCAACCAGTGCTCCAGCATGAGCACTTAAACATCTGACCCCATCAGTAAAAATAGTGTAAGATAGAGAAGATAGTTGACTTCTTTTCCTAGAGGAGAGCAACTTCCAGCTGGTGTATCAGATAGTGTGTAGAACATCATACACATTTGATCAAGCTGGGTGAAAACCAGAAGGGTGATGGATCCAGTCTTTTGTTTAGTTCAACACAACATGTCTTACTGTTTGTTTTGATGTTTTTTTCACTGTACGTATGATCTGTAGTGCTGCCTGGGCAGATGCAAAGATTACAAGTCTCCTGTTATTGTCTGGGTTTGTTATGATCTCACTTGCCCTACCTTCTTAAGGAGAAGTATCTCCATTAAATTATAAATATACAGAATAGTAAAATGAAGACAAGTATCAGGATTCGGGCATGTAACACATACTTTTAACTACATGAGATAGTGAATATATCATCATGTGCTCCATGTTGACCAGAGTTTTTAACAGAACTCACCTTGTGATTCCTCCATATCATGATGGAAATATTTTCCCAGTAAAGTACTCATGGAATATCTAAGACAGTGCATACTTAGTACATTCTGCAATGAGGACTGTTTGAAAGGTGGCAACACGCAAGTCTGAGTCTTGAGGGAATACAGCAAGGCTTTGGGTAAACAAAGTGCTTCGGCACTACCCTTGCAGTTTATAATCCATCACTTCTTTTTCTCAAGCCAAAGAAAACAGACATATTAAGCCAAGCATATACAGACATGATTGTGTTACTGAAGTAACCCTTAGTCTGTGTTACTTAGAGTTTTTGCCACATGAACTGTCAGGCCAGCCAAGTGCAGTGTGCCACAGGCAAACATCGATGGGAAATCCCAGTTCTTCACTGCATTTGAGAGAACAAAAATGGGGAGATTCCCTCTGAAGAGGAAAAGCTCATGCATGAGCCTGGTGCCTTATTTTTAAGCTTGTACAAAGTATTAAGTATGGGATTTCACTCTTCTAGCAATAGTGTGGGTTTCTGTTCATTATCAGGGTTGTTTATTGCACTCTCCTTGAGGTTTTTATGTTTGGTTGTCTCTTTGGGGAGAAACACTTGAAATTTTGATATGGACTAGGTTTCTGGTTTAGTGTTGTCTAACACCTTTTACAAGAATTACCTCTTTCTCTTTGAACATCAAAACTTGGATCTGATGATGCATCATTTATATAGGGAGAGACCAACCATACCCACTTAAGTATCCCTATTTTCCCATTTGTACAGTACATCCAAATGTACTTCTGTTTCATGCTAAATTCATAACTGACCTAAAATGATCTGGAACCTTTGCTGTTGCACATTGTTATGAAGAGTAACTACAGAAAGTGTCATCTGCATTGATTGTTTGCAGTTAAAGCTCCTCAGCTCTGCTTCCCAGCGCCCTTATTCAGTGACTCTCCTGTGACGCTGGGTGTTACATGAGCTGGCTGCTGAGGTTTTGAGGCATGAATTCAAAACTGGAACAGCAGTGTCTTCTCTGTGCAGAATGTGTGGTTAAACAACAGAAATTTTAAAGTAAGATTAAGTCTTTAACTACATAGTCCTAGGTTTCGCTCATACCGTGTTGCTATGCAAGTGCTGCTGACTACTCTGTCCTGGGACCAAGCCAGCAGATGCGGTGCCCTGGAAGAGGGAAACATCAGAGCACTTGAACTAGAGACCCTAAAGAAGTGAGGTTCTTCTCATTTCCTGACCCTAGGGTACTCCTTAAAGTCTGTTGAATCCTCTGTCCTGCAAATAAACCAAGGCTCAATGCTTTAAGCAAGAGATGGAAATAAATGTGGTTAAAACTTACTAGGAGACCAGCATTTCTTTTGCCTAGACACACATTTTAAAATAAAAAGATTGCTAGCATCACAGATCTATGACTTTTTACATGCTTTTTGCAGGACAACCGTTTTGTCAAATGCAGGAGGGAGGATAAAACCAGACAAATTGCATGGTAACAGCTGTAACTAATGACACCAGTGGGAAATGCAGAACTCAATGAAGAAAAAAATCATAGTAAATATGTCTGCAAAAGGCCTACAGCAGTCACCTGGTGATGTTCCTGCCCTAATGATTACATATGTGTGTTATCTAGCTTAGTTGCCAAAGGAAATTCCCTGCTCGGAGTCTGTGTACTTCAGGATGGTTTGGATATAAACCAAAAGTGCCAAATGTTAATGTTTCGACAGCACAGGTTAAGGTCTAAAACGCAAATACTGCAGATTTCAAAGGCATATTCATATCTGATCCATTTGTTTGCAATGAGCACAAGCCCTATGAGGAGAGGCTGAGGGAGCTGGGGTTGTTTAGCATGGAGAAGATGAGGCTCAGGGGAGACCTTATTGCTGTCTACAACTACCTGAAGGGTGGTTGTGGCCAGGAGGAGATTACCTTCTTCTCTCAGGCAGCCAGCACCAGAACAAGAAGACACAGTCTCAAACTGTGCCAGAGGAAGTTTAGGCTCGAGGTGAAGATAAAGTTCTTGACTGAGAGAGTCATTGGCTACTGGAATGGGCTGCCCAGGGAGGTGGTGGAGTCACTGTCCCTGGAAGTGTTCAAGGCGGGTTTGGATGTGGCACTTGGTGCCTTGAGGCCAAGTCTTGAGGTCTGAGGTAATGGGTTGGACTTGATGACCTTTGAGGTCTCTTCCAACCTTGGTGATACTGTGATACCGTGCTGTTTCTCATCCGCTTCATTTGATTTCTATTTGATGTGAGCAGGCTTGACCTGTGGTTTGAGCTAGTTGACAGCCATGCTATTGTGTTAACATATCAAAATTATATATCCAACTGAGTCTCTACATAGCTTGTAGTGACTTGAAAGAGCTTGCATGCATTCACCTAGCTGAACGTACTCTGGTTTTTCATTTGAATGGCAGACATCTTCGCAGTATCAGAAAGAGCTCTCTCTGTTAACACACAAGTGCTGCAATCCAGGGGCAGAATTTTTAAGTCTATGGAACTTAATATTCTACTAGATGTTTTTCTTCCTCTCAGCAGCATTGATGGGATTTTGGTGTGTTATGGCATGTTGGGGGTGAATTTGTTCTGGGAGGCCTGTTTGGTTTTGTATGGAAGTCAGATGGATCTTCATGTGAAGGCATGATAACCCTTCTAGTAGCGATCTTATATTTACATTTAATCATTACATGCAGTGGGACTTAAATTGTTCTGTGTAATTTTGACAGCAAGGCTTCCAGATACTCCTTTTGAGGAATAAGGGATGTGTAAGAAAAGTAACAGTGGTGTGATAACTTGAAATACTTTCTTATACTCAAAAAATTATGAGCATTTATTCCTTGGTTTCTAACTCAGTGCTCATCCTGACTGAGAGATTCAAACTATACTTGTAAAGATATTACCAACTGCTACATTACAGAAACCTATTTTTCTGCTGTACCCCACATCTAGATAAACACAAAGTCAGAAGTTACTTGAACTCATTTCAGATCAAATGAAAGATGAGAAACTTGAAGAGATGGAAGCATTTCAGGGTGTTATCATGTATTGCCTGAGCACTTAGATTCCAAGGTGATACATGCCTAAAACCACCAAAGACATATGTATCTGACCTTATCTCACCCTCTAAATGCTTGGCAGAATTACAAAAAAAAAAAACCAAAACAATAGAGAAAAGGGTATTTCTTTTTATACTTCCACCTGTGGCAGTTACCCTTAAGACAGCCTGTCACATCTTTTGATAAAAGGTCCATCTTCAGTTTTAAATGGGAGCTATCTATGCTGAAGCATACGTTCAAAACCACTTTCTATAAATAGTCTCTCAGGATAGTTTAGCTCCCTGATAATATCACAACAACAACAAAAAACCCAAACAAAAAGAACACCAACAAACCAAGTGCTGAGTCAAGCTGTCCTTGTTGAAGGAGGTAGGTAACAAGCCTGGCAGAGGCTGCATTTCAGCATGTGTAGCTCTGAGCCTGGGTCCGCACTGCTTTGGCCCCTGGCGAGACACTCCCGTTTATCCCATGTGAGTGTGAAGGTAGGTTGTTTCCTCTACACGCACAGGGGGAGTTCATAGCCAGTTTGCACAGACAAAAATGATTCAAACCAGTGTGGAGTCGAGCACTGATTCTCCTCTCCTTGAAAATCTGGGGCAAGTCTGTGGAAGTAAAACGAAGCTGCACTCTGCTCTCACAAGCAATTTCATGGATATCATAGAATCATAGAATGGTAAGGTTGGAAGGGACCTCAAGGATCATCTAGTTCCAACCCCCTGCCATAGGTAGGGACACCTCCCACTAGTACTGCTCACTCAAGACCTCATCCAACCTGGTCTTGAACACCTCCAGGGAGGGAGCATCCACGACCTCCCTGGGCAACCTGTTCCAGTGCCTCACCACCCTCACTGGAAAGAACTTCCTCCTAACATCCAGTCTAAATCTCCCCTCTGCCAGTTTAAACCCATTGCCCCTTGTCCTGTCGTTGCAGGACCTTGTAAATAATCCTTCCCCAGCCTTCCTGTAGGCCCCCTTCAGATACTGGAAGGCTACTATCAGGTCCCCTCGAAGCCTCCTCTTCTCCAGGCTGAAGATATCAGATAAATTTATGTGGCTCAGAAGAAAAAGAAGCAAGAACTTAGGGCAGTTTCTTACCATGTAGCATGGTGCAATGCCTTGCTCTTCTAAGGAACTGTGCCCATTTACCCCACATGAGGACCTGTTCCCAAGTCTGCTGACAGCAGATGGACATGTGTTCCCTGACCTTCCACAGTAGCAACTACAGCTGCTGAGCCCGAGACTGTCTTTCCCCCCCCACTCCCACCATTTAGCATAGAGTGTTGTTAAGAATACTTGCTTGCAGAAAATGCATTTTGTTCAGCTGTGAAACCCCCTGAATTCTGCCAAAGGACACTCTTATTTTCCTTTGTCACAAAGGCACTGTGTCCAGTAGAGCTGATTTTAAATAAGTAAAATTGAAAAAAAAAAAAAAAAATTCAAGTGCCATCCAGAATGAATCTATTAAATCATTCAAGAAGGAGGGAAAGAAAAAGTCTGCATCATGCTGGTTGCTTTTCTGCACTGAAGGAGCTCACTGGGTCTGCAGCACAGCAGAAAGGCAGTGATGGACAGAGGTGTGTGTGAGCTGTGAGCATGGAGGGACGAGGATCTCTGTGTAAGGGTGTAAGCTGCACAATATGAAGAGAAACAGTGAGTAACCTGTATGTCTCCTTTGAGATAATAGACTTCAAAACATTTTTCTGAAAAGAGATGCCTAGTATAGATTGGGAGGAGGAGGGATTAGCTACCACCCTCTCCTTTGTAGCGATAAAGCGTGCTGGAACGGTGAACTCAATGCTGCCACCCAGAGTGCCTCTTTGCATAATACATGGTGCTCCGTGTGGATCTGGAGACAAGGAAGATTAAAGCAGATGATCTTTCTGCATGTAAAGCAACCGGAGACATCATGATGGATCGTTACCGAATACATTTCTGGCCGTGCATAACTCTGTTTTGATCTTCCTTGTTGAAGTACTATCACCATCTCTCTGCCAGACAGTATTCCTTAACTCATAAGAACCAAAAATACTCTTTACTTCCCTGTCCTTTGTCCATAGCTACCTCTGGGGTCAGTTGCATTATAATCGTGCTACTTCTAGATGTAGTAAAATGGCTTCTAAACATCCTACAGCAGTTCAGAAAGGTGAATCAGATAATTGGCTGCATGGAGGGTCTGAAAAAGAAGTGTCTGTTCAGATGTTTGAGAGGCATGTGGCTCATTTCTCTTTAACCTCTTGAGCTCATTTCTGCATCGCCTGATGAAATGGGGGGACGCTAGTGCAAAACAACAGAATGGGGGGAATCTTGTGTCATACAGTTCCCCATCATTTCTATCTGACATTTTATCATGCAGCTATCAAAATTACACCGTGTAGTGAATTTACTGGATAAAGGTCAAATTATCCCTAACACATTGTATATGGCTGCATAATACAAAGATTTAGTGTGTTATAAAGAGGGGGGGNAAATCAAAATCAAAGCAGCTGTGTGATCTGGTGCTGGGAGTTTCAACAGCCCTAAGATATAACTGCTGAGGCATAGGCAGGAGATCTTGGTCTGCACAGCTGAACTGCAGATCTCCTGGGGACAAGTTTTTAGGTGACATGGTTGTACCAGTGCCCTTGGTGTTGGTTAGAATGGATCATTACCTGCACTCACATCTGTGTCATGTCAGTTACTCTGTATAGACCGTAATTCATCTCCTGAATTAAACAAGCCTTTATTGTGCATGATGCCTATGAATATCTAGGGGCCTTCCACTTCTTAATCATTACCAGTGAGAAATGCAGAAATTTCCAGAAAATGTCCCTTCTTCCCTCAGCTCAGTATGGAAAAATTGGAAATGTGTGGACAGATTTAATTTTTAGGTTCAGATTTTCTCAGAAATACTGAGAGTGGTTTTGAAGTGAGATTTAAAATGGTGATATTACTGCTTCATTTATATCCCAGAACTATTTCAACAGAGTCTTTATTTTAACACTTATCACATTGGCAATTACTCATGATATATAGAAGTACAGATATACCCACAAACACAGTCTTCATTTTATATTCAGCAATAGAGTTGGTCCTTAATATTGTGCTGTGCTAATTAAGCTGTAATGAACAAACACACACATACACACATCTCATATTTGCTTTCCAAGTTGTTTTTTTTTTTCTCTAGAAATGTGAGAGGGTTTTATCAACATTATGACATTAATTCTCCATTTATATACTGTTACTGAGCCCTTTGGATATAACCTTCAAGGATATTGATGCTTTCAGTTTTCAACATTTTAATTTCTATCCTTAAAAAGAGATGTCAACAGTCAAAGAGTGCACTTTAATGTTTTATTATGCAGCTCAGCTCCATCTTCAATACTAAGAATAGTCACTTATTCAAAACTAAGGAATTCATGCCATAAATATACCTCATGGTATTTTTTTATATATGATAAATGATACAAACAATATGTTTTTCAGTCTCAAAGATGTAAATATGGTATAGTATGGATCAGTACATTGCAATTATAGTTTTTCTATAAACTATAGATATACTATTTAACTATAGTATATCTATAGTTTATAGAAAATGGCATCATTTTCTTCAATCCTTTTTTTTTCTTCAATCCTTTTTTTTTCTTCAATCCTTTTTTTTTCTTCAATCCTTTTTTTTTCTTCAATCCTTTTTTTCTTCAATCCTTTTTTTTTTCATTCCTTTTTCTTCAATCCTTTTTTTTCTTCAATCCTTTTTTTCTTCAATCCTTTTTTTTTCTTCAATCCTTTTTTTTTCTTCAATCCTTTTTTTTCTTCAATCCTTTTTTTTTTCAATCCTTTTTTTTTCTTCAATCCTTTTTTTTTCTTCAATCCTTTTTTTCTTCAACCCTTTTTTTTCTTCAACCCTTTTTTTTTCTTCAACCCTTTTTTTTTCTTCAACCCTTTTTTTTTCTTCAATCCTTTTTTTTTTAATCCTCTTTTTTTTTTCAATCCTTTTTTTTCTTCAATCCTTTTTTTTCTTCAATCTGCAATTATACTTCAATCCTTTCTTTTTCTTCAATCCTTTCTTTTTTTTCAATCCTTTCTTTTTCTTCAATCCTTTCTTTTTCTTCAATCCTTTCTTTTTCTTCAATCCTTTTTTTTTCTTCAATCCTTTTTTTTTCTTCAATCCTTTTTTTTTCTTCAAGATGTCTAGAATTCATAAAATAGAAAGAATAGCAGGTTGAACAGGACCTCAAGAATCACCTGGTCTCATTCCAATTTGCACAGGACTCAATGCAAAATGGCACATTAATACAAAACACCTGATTTCCTCTAGGCAGAAAAGATCAGCTTTTCCTACTTCAAAGTATTTGTCATGAGTTGCAGGGAAAGTGCATCTGGCTTTGCGCTTTCTCTGTCTCCCATTTCTCTGAGTTGTTCAGCAAGACACACAGTGTCCCTTGCTGCCCCCCAATTACACTGCAGTATGTTCAGAGCTGCTGGAAACTTCACGGCGTAAATCACTGCCAAACGAAGCAGTGGCCCAATTGCATGGGTTTGGTTTTGCTCATCTTGAAAGTGAGACCTTGGAGAATAAACTGCAGGCAGTTTTCACGAGAAAAGTTTTCCACAGTTGGTATTCGTATTTTACCTGTGCCAGTGTCGGGAGAGGTCAGCCTCACACCCTACACTGCAGCTGCACATTTCTAGGGAACTGTGATTTGGTATCTCCTTGTTGAGGAGAGTCAGCCAAGGTTTCTGATGTCTCCCTGTGCTGTATAACTTTCTAAAAGCAGTCCTGAACGTGGACCCTGGTGGATTGCATGCAGAGAGTATCCTTAAAAGTTGCAGCTTGCTGCAACATTGTACTTGGGCAGGTTGTTGTTCCATTTCTTAGAGATGCGGGAGGTGTCTAGTGCTAGCAACTGGAAGCTGCTCTTTGATGCCTTTGAGGCTAACACAATGGCTGAGGACTGCACAGGACATCTGTGAGAATCTGCAGAGTACTGGCCAGAGCTCTTCACACAATAATGGAGGAAGAAATGCAGGACTCTAAACCAAGCTCAAAGGAGTGATGAAACCCTCTGAACCCCTCAGCTTGAATTCAGAGGTTTGATCTCAGACCATTCTCTGTGCTAGCATGTGTTCTCTGAAGTTTTCCATTAGCAACATCTGTAGCTAAATAGAGATTTCTGTCTGTTTTTTACACTGGAGGGATATCTGGGAAAATTACTGGTTTAATACCACAGAACGATAATAGAGCTACATTAGAGTTTTTAACTAAGGGTTATGGATTGCCCAAATTGCTGTTTCCCTCAGAAATGATGGTATCTACAAGAGACAGCAGTCTGCCACAGCTTTTAGATGACTGACTCCTGTGTTTAATGGAAACCAACAGTAAGATTCTCCTTGTTGCAGAAATGTTCACCTGTAATAATTATAGAGAAGTCATAAGAAAGTATTTCCGGCAACAGATGGGAGTAAATTGTACTAAAAGCCAGACTCGATTTCCAGTTTCAGTAAAATTGGAAAACTTTCAACTAAATTTCTCATCTGAGAGATTTTCATGCCCCTAAAATGCTTCCCTTTGTGATTGGTAAGGTTTTCGTTGTTTTTTATTTTCCTTTTTCCTGTCAGCCACCTCTTAGACATAGACCTTTTTTTTCTTCTCTTGAGATTTTTTTAAGACAGTGCACTGAGGAATTAGTTCATGCAAGTCATCCCTGAGCACAACCAAAAAGCCTTGAAAGTGAAGAGGGTTTGTGTCATCTGTGAATGCACTGATATTTATCCCTATTATCCTTCACATTTCCAATTCAAGCAGTACATAATTTATCAGCTTTGTTGTCAAATACCACATATAATTGTGTTTAGTAAAAAGTTTGATGGGAGGGAGAGAAGAAGAAAGGAAGGAGAGATAATTATTCACTTCTTCCCCAGGAGAAGTGCAGAACAGCACCTCCTTAGAATTTGGTGGTCATCTACTCCTTTCAAATACTCCCATGGCACCACGTCGTAGAAGTGTATTGAGTGTAAGAAAGTAGCTGAGCAGGGTCACTTCCAGTAAATGTCTTACTGGAACAATGCAGAGCGTGAGACTGGAAATTTTTGGGGGGGTTGCCAAGCTGAACGGTTGCATGGCAACCCCACTGCTCATTGCTATCATTCTGGAAGTGAAGCCATTTGGATATAGGATGCCAGTGAACTGCAGTGCTCTCCTGCCAGTGCCAATATTCTGCTGCTGCTGTGATGAAACCATGACCCATGCACTGACTGACCGCAAAGGAAAAGTCTTGTGCTGTAGCTCCATACTTGAGAAAGAAAAAGGACAACAGGACATGTTGTGCTCCGACTGGTGTGCCAACCATTTGGGAGCGATAACAGTGAGGGTTGCCTGTCTTAGGAGGAACAGGGGATGTGCAGGATTTGAGCACAGAGGATTGCCAGGCTGGTAGTTTGAAGTGAGCCCTCGCTCTGCCAGAACAGCAGCTTGTCCCCTGAGAATAGATTAGCGGAAATGTCTATGCCTCTCCAGCACATTAACAGCAGTTTGCCTGGTTTGTTACATAAATAGATTAAGCTTTAGCTGTTCTTCCATCAGACAGATTTTCTTTGCTTTTTTATTTTTTTGCATAATCATCAGGCATTCTCATCAGTTTTGTCCTGCAAGCAAGGCTTTGAAAAAAAACCCTGAAGAGCTGACTGAACAGTTGCTTTTCTTTCAGCATCTGTAGCTGTTCAATATTTTGCTTGTCTGTCTCTCCAGGTGCACAGGGGAGACAGAACTGCTCTCTGCAGTCTGAATCAAGACAAGCAGAACTTGAGCAACTGGGGACGCAGGGTGAACTGCCACAACAATGCCAAAATTTCTGGCTCACGATCTTGAGCTCTGGTGTTTGTGTGTCAAAAATTGGAAGTCTAACTGGGTGAATAAACCTCAGACCATAAAATTCATAACTGTTTGGATTTCAGCCAGCTCTCCACTGGGGATTTTGTGGGTTCAGTTTTAATTCTTTCTTCCATTTGATATGGGAATAATGCAGTTTATGCAGTCCTGGAAGTATGGAATGAAGCACCTCTTTTAATTAATACTATTTTATTTATTTATTAAGTGCTCTCCTGACCTGTCACTTTTCTTACAGGATCAGAATGTTACAAATATTTAAAGCAAATCAATATCTAAAGGAGTCTGTTCTCTGTTTCTTGAGGCTGTATGCTTACTACATAAAGCTACACAGACTTACCATATATTAAAATAAAAATAAATCCTGCTATGGTGAGTTCAAACACAGATGACCTCAGTGACAGAGCTTTCTTTAAACAATTTTGCAAATAGTAATTGTTTCTTTCATGAAGAAATTGCTTTTTTGGGTTATGTTCCTATTTAAGAATCTCATATGAAGTTAAATTGCTACAGTGCTATTACAGTACTTCTCTCACAAGCTGAGTCCCATTTTGGACTTAGTATCTGCTCTTACTTTTAGCCTAATACATACTTCTTGGCAAACTCTTCAGGAAAAACCACTAGTGGATCCAAGAGATACATCATGCCTGAGTATGGAACTGATTTATTTCACTTAGGTGAATCCATAGAGCAGAAAGACAGGGAAGGAAACTGTAGTACAGGGTACTGACTGCATGTCTTCCTGGTGTGTACCTAGAATGATAGTGAAACCATATACCTACCTATTTATACATCTGAATACTGTGCAAGAACTTCCTCCTTAACTGGCTCAAAATATTTGCTCTTCTGGGGTGAAACTTTTTAGCATGATAAAAATTAACATTCCTAAGGCAATGGCAAAAGAAGTATGTGGGATTTTTTTCCTATTCTAAGCATGGAAATTTATTTTTATTTGGACTTTCTTGTTCCTTTTGACACAGATTTGCATCCCCAAATTGAGGTCATGGTGCTCTTTTTGTGTGGTATTGCAGGAATATCTTAATAGTCACAAGAGAGGCTGAGGGAGCTGGGATTGTTTAGCCTGGAGAAGAGGAGGCTCAGGGGGGACCTTCTTGCTGTCTACAACTACCTGAAGGGTGGTCGTAACCAGGAGGAGGTTACCTTCTTCTCTCAGGCAACCAGCACTAGAACAAGAGGACAGTCTCAAGCTACACCAGGGAAAGTTTAGGCTGGATGTGAGGAGAAAGTTCTTCACTGAGAGAGACATTGGCTACTGGAATGGGCTGCCCAGGGAGGTGGTGGAGTCACTGTCCCTGGAGGTGTTCAAGGCGCGTTTGGACGTGGCACTTGGTGCCGTGGTGTAGTCTTGAGGTCTGTGGTAATGGGTTGGACTTGATGATCTTTGAAGTCTCTTCCAACCTTGATGATACTGTGATACAGCCTACCAGCAGCACGTCATTAATGTAAGTTTTGCACTCCCACTTTCTGCTTGCACAGCAAACATGTAGAAAGCTGTCACTATTCTTCAGGCCTAGCATCCGGGATTTAGCCTTGCACACACTGCTGCAATACATGGTGATAAAGCATAAGAATGATAGCTGAATGTGTTCTTGAAGTCTCAACTGCACATTATTTCTGTATGATGTGGAAAACGCTGCCTAATTTATTTCTCTTTGTACACAAAGGTGTGGCAAAAAGAACAAAGCACTTGAGGGTAGTTTGTGAAGTTTCTTGGTAATTTTTTCACATGAATCAGACTACTGCAAATGACAGGTGTCAAACCTATTTCTGCTCCTCCATCCCTCAGTAGCAGGTCAGAATTCACTGTAGTGCATCCTGGTAGCTTTAGTGCCTCGTCTTTTAAGTTCTGTGGATAAACTTTGAAAAAGATGGTAGAGTCTGAAATGGATTAAAATCAGTCCAGTTTTCCCTAGGGAAGTGCCTCTAATATCCTTGATATAAAGGCTGTATTACTTAGTTTTACTCCTATATAATTTTCTCTTATTATGGTCTCTTATTTTCCTTCTCAAAAAGACACGAGAGTCTTGTCAGCACATGGACCACAAAGGACCTGAAAATGCATCCCCTTATGTGCCAGGACAGCAGAGAAAAATGCTACAGCATTCTGTCAGAGTCCATTTTGTGCCACTGGATTACAAGTGTTGCATATAAAATTGACTCTTATTTTCTGACCTAGAAAGACAATTAAATAGCATAAGATTGTCACAGAAAGCTAGTTAAAGATTTATTATTTAAAAGAAACAAATGCTATTTGTTCCTTCCTTTCTTTCTAGTTTCTTCTTCTTGCCCAGCTCCCTAGCAATCACTGCTAAATTTTAAATTTGCGTTTCTGCCAACTTGGCTCGCCATATAGAAACAAAGTTTTTCAATAATATATATGCTGTGCCTGCTCTGAAAGCGTATTTTGGCAAGGGCCTTTTTCTAACTCAACCTGGTATCTGCTTTCAGAGATTACTTTTTTTATTACTATTTAATTTCAACATAGCCTGAGAGAAGCTGCTGCCCAGGGTGCCAGAAATCAAGAGTTACATGGGCAGCTGTTTCTTGCAAGAATTTAGAGCCCATCAAGAAGCTAAGAAGTCGCCCTGGAAATTCAAATCTTGCACGCAAAGGACAAAGCTTCTCTCTTTCCTGTGCTCCCAGCGGGGTTCAGTTCTGTCGCTCCTCAGGGACTTCCTCCGGCGATTCACGAACTTAGCTCAGTATTTAACATCTCTACTGAATGTTGATTACCACTAAAAGCAGGTTTTGACACTGTGGGCTGTTAGAAGGTAGACTGAGAACATTTTGTTTCATCTGGATTTTCTTTTTTAAAGACGCAACAGGTTCCAAACCGGAGTGTAAGCTCTGCAACCACAGCATACTCAAGTCACTTTTACAACGGGCACGTTTACAGATGTAAGACCTAGTGGGAGAGGCTCTTAACATTTCCTCTGATCTACTGAAACACAGAAGATGGACATGACAGTTATCCTGGGTTCAAGTAATCTGAAATTATTATGCACATACTAGTTTTAACTGGAATGAATGCAGAATGCCCCTGGATCTAGACCACTTTCAAAAGTTTATCGTATATGATGCGCTTTAGTATAATCACTTATGCTGACAACAATACGTTGCAACCTTGTTAGTCATGCCAAAGCAGTACTTTTAGTATCAGGCATGAGTATAAAGCTGTATAAGAAAGGCATCTTAGAAACTGTTTATGTGACAAACACTAAATTAAGTTCCTTGGTATATTGCTATTTGTGCCCATGTAATCCTGCAAATAATTTTACAGAAAACCACGTGACACGTTGCTTACTTTTAAGGAATTTGATATTAAGCAACACAACAGACTCCATTTTCTAAAAGTCAAACAAAAAAGAAAGCCTGTACTTCCTTCATTTCTCATGTTTTTGTATGTTTTTCTTCTGTTTTGGAGAAATAGAAGGGAAAGTGAAACTACAAAAAAGATAGGGGACTTTTTAGTAAAACTTACTTTAGAATCTGTACTAGTGGGAGGTGTCCCTGCCTATGGCAGGGGGTTGGAACTAGATGATCCTTGAGGTCCCTTCCAACCTTACCATTCTATGAGTCTATGAATCTACATTCTTATTCTGAGATTTATTTTTTTTCAGGTTCATAACACTGATTGTGTATTAATGCAAACTGATGATATGCCAAGTGACACATTTTTATTTATGAAGCATTACGGATAAATGTTAGTAAAGCACTTCTGATGTTCTAGATCAGTCTTTTTTTCGTTGCACAGTGAAAAAGGAACTTGATATTTCATAAGATATAATTGTAGCAATTTTTAAGTATCACAGTATCATCAAGGTTGGAAGAGACCTCAAAGATCATCAAGTCCAACCCATCACCACAGACCTCAAGACTAGACCATGGCACCAAGTGCCACATCCAAACCTGCCTTGAACACCTCCAGGGATGGTGACTCCACCACCTCCTTGGGCAGCCCATTCCAGTAGCCAATGACTCTCTCAGTCAAGAACTTTCTCCTCACCTCCAGCCTAAACTTCCCCTGGTGCAGCTTGAGATTGTGTCCTCTTGTTCTGGTGCTGGTTGCCTGAGAGAAGAAAGTAACCTCCTCCTGGCTACAACCACCTTTCAGGGAGTTGTAGACAGCAAGAAGGTCTCCCCTAAGCCTGCATCACAAAATTGCTTTCCATAGAAAACTTAGAAAAAGTGCTGGAAAGCAGTGCAATGTTTCAACTTCAGCTTTTTTATCATTAGAAACATAACAGTAAAAGTGTATGGTCTCAGTCAGCTGACAGTATCAGTGATGACTTTGGGTCAATTTCTTGATGTCCTTGGTCTACTAAATTGTGCTGTTTGAATATTTAGCTCTGCTCCCTTGATTTCCTTCCTCTATTCGCTTCTCAGTTTTGTAGCCACCATTATGTCTGTCATACTGCATGCATCTGTCAATAAACTACAACAACATAATTTATTTCAGTGCACCTAAAGCCATCTTCACAGATGGAATTTTCTCACAAAACTACGTTGGTCCGTTTTGTAGCATTGTTCCTCACTGGTACTGTTCTTGTTTCAGTAAGTCTGAGAAACAAAGCCAAAGCTAATAAAGTAGTTCTAGCAGCCCCTCCACATGTGACTGTCCTCGGAAAGTATCAATGCCTGACTTTCTCAGTGTTGTGTTTTTAGCTCTCACAGAGGTGTTCTTTCTTGTTGTATACTTGACTCAAAACTCTTCTGTTTCTCCATTTTCTCAATCTGTTTCTCAAGTTCTGGAAGATGTTCACAACATGCTTAGTGCATTTTATGCTGCAAGTGTCCCTAATCTGTGGGCAATAAAGTGGGATAAACTCACTGCACTATTGAAAGGTGCCTTATGGAGCAGCTTAATCTGGCTGGAACACGTTCAAAGCTCACACTGCAGAATGTGATGGGTGTATGGGAAACCAACTGCAGCAAAAATTCATTTTTATATCTTGCTTATTTTCCTTTATCTTTGCTGCCACTGACAAGGGCCTCTTGTTAACTGTACTGGTGTACAGCAAGCCTCCTGCTTATCACAGCTGTTGCACTACTAAGTTTCTTGGCATATGAAGGCATCAGCTCGCTGTTTGGAGCCAGTCACATGTCAAGCAGCTGCAACCCCCTACTCACAAACTGTCTTGAATCAGTCCTCTTCTTAAGAGACAAAGGTTTTCTTTTCTAACACACCTCAAACTTGCAGCAAAATCTGCATTTCACCAAGTATGCATAAGCAGTGCCCATCCAATCTTTGTCTGTGTAGATGCTGTTAACATTATTTATACACTACCAGACATGAACTGGAAGCAACGAGATAAAAGCTATATTTTATGATTGCTTCCAGAAGCATTACCTTCAGCTGCGTAATTCCCTGTGGCGTCTGCTGGGATATGTGTGTTACAAAACAGTGTGAACTACTAATTTGCATACAGCTATTACTCTGGTTTCCCCCTTTTGTCCACTGACTGTGGCATGCTGCACAGCCTCTTTCTCATCGAGAGGAGAATGCTAACCCTGCTTTCTTCTGAATCAGGGCACCCAAAAAGTAGTATCTGTTGTGAAAGGAGAGGCAGCAGATGGAAGGGTCCTATGGGTAATAAATGCATGTGTATGCATAAGGGAGAGTCTGTGCAGGAAGAATGTGCAGCAATGCTTGCTATGTGTCTGTATGTGAGAGAGAGAGAGAGAGAGAGAGAAACAGGTTGGTTGCATGCTGCAGGCCTCCTGTCGATCTCCTGCAGTATGAGGAAGAGTTATGCATATTATATCAAGCACATAACTCCAACTGATATTGAAGAAGAGCATCCTGGCTAATACTGTGTTTGCTTGATAAACCTGAGGGATGCTGTTCTTCTCATCAAATCTGCATTAATTTATGAAATATCCCTTTTCTTGTTTGTTTTTGTTGTTTTTTTAAACCTAATTCTTCAACTGCCTGCCTTTATCAGTAGAGCCTTTTCTTAACTCTTTCCATAAATGCAGTCCCATCCAGCACTTATGCATTCCAGTCTTCCAATGAAAGCATTAGTGCAAAGTGGACACTCTTAGTATGTACATCCTCATTTTTGCAGCAGAGAAGAGAACAAGATTGAAGTTTGAGAGCACAATATGTATTCTAACAGTGAGGATGCTGAGATAAACTCCTCTGGGCAAGTGGTCTCGGTAGAACTGAAGGGCTTTAAGAACAGCTTAGGTTAATTTTCACCAAAAATGCTAGAAGGTGTAGTTGAGACCATTTCAGGACATGAGCATACATTTGTTGATCTTTAAGATCCTTCATATCCTTGTTATTTAATTCTAGAACTATAAATGCTGTAACTTCAACTCACTGTCTTCCACAGTCTCTGGTTAGGACTTTTCTGTTGGTTTGTTCAGGTTTGGGGGTTTTTTTGTTTGTTTTTTTTTGTTTGTTTGTTTGTGGGTTATTGGTTGTTTGTTTTGGTGGGTTTTTTTGTTGTTGGTTTTTGTTTTGTTTTGGGGGGTTTTTTGGTTGGTTGGTTTTTGTTTTTTTTTTTTTTAAGGGGATATACAAGTACAAAAATGAACTAATACAGCTGGTGAATTTTGTAGTGACACCTGTGGTAGCAGATAAGTAGCTGCTGTACCTTAGCTTGAGAACTTACCTCTGCTTCTTAGAGAGCCTCTCATTGGTGATTGTCCTTCATGTCTTAGATTTTCATAACTGCTATTAGGGAGTTGTTACACTAGTGGCTTTGCAAAGGGAGTGCCAAGGAGTCTGTGGGCACACAGCTCTTGTAGTATGTCATCTGCCCTGTAGGTGAAGGATTGGGAGCCCTAGTGGTCCTCCTATGCTAGTTAAATAATTAAGGATTTCAAGTGTTCTAAATTGTGTTAATTACAAACCAGCCTTCCTGCTGCAGGAATCTTCAGGACACGTAGTAATTTCAGGCTCTAGCAATATGCTGCATGCAGAATGCCACTCAGAGCAGATGACTGTTGTCATACAGTAAGAAATTGTGATACACTCCCCACATCAAATTCAAAATCAGATATTATACTTTTTCCACCTACATTTCCCTTCCCATTTCAACTGAGAGGTATCTTTCGTAACTTTTCTAAAGGTTTCTGTAGGGTTAAAGGGGAACTATTAAATGTTTCTTGCAGTCCATTCCTCAGCTGGCTACAGCTGAGCAGCAAGAGTATGAGCCATCTGTATCACTTCATCTGAATGGTAATGTGCTTTGAGATCTTTGGGAGATGAAAAGCATTTTATACCAAATCACACCTGCAAAGTGTTTCATTAATTTCTAAAAGGATGTCTGCTCTTATCTTAATGAAAGAACTTGGAGATCTATGTTATACTCCATAGGTCTGAAACTAGAGAAGATGCAGGCAATAAAAGGTAAGCCTGGGCCATGAAGCCTAGCACTTGATCAAATCCACAATGCCTGTGCCTCTCCAGGTTTATTTCTTGATAACTTCTAACTGAATTGGAGAATTTTCCTGAGGTTTTTCTTCCAAATCAATTGTAAAGACACTGCTGATAGGATGAAGCAGAAAACACTTTTCAAACTCATCTCTGTTTCATCATCTTCTTTCTTTTTTTTCTTTCTCTTTTATTGGACTTAAGTATCTACAAAGGGAGTTGCAGCAGTCAACATTAAACCTCACAACGAAAGGAATTATAAGAGAGGAAATTCATAGTATTCTAGCATAAAATAAGGTCTCCAAAATGGTGGTATCTCATTTTCAAAGCCTCACTTTATAAAGAACTAAAGTATACAGTTAAAGGAAGAATATAAGCAGATTTGATTTACTGGAGAGCAGCTAGCTGGGATGCCACCTCCTTTGTTTGCCCCTGCAGACTGCATCAGTTGGCAGTGCAAGGGACACAGGTGCTGCTGACCTGCCTGTGCCTGCAGCCTCTCAGTGCTTACTGGCTGCTCGGTGCTTTAACAGTTGCTTAAAACTCTGCTCGCTGCTTCAGTGTTTCCCCAGCTGGTGGATCTCAGGGTAAGTGCTGGAGAATTTCTAGAGTTAAATTCATAGCTGTCATTGCTGCTTTCTGCCAAGACTTTAACCTTTTTTAAACAGTTGTACACAACACTAATGAGTCTCTGCAAATAGGAGTCTGTATTAAATTGGCACTGGAGTTTGTGCCCTGGAGTTTGTTCAGACACTAAATGCAGCCGAAGGGAAACTCTGTTTTATTCTCAAATGTTAAGTACCCAGAATTTCCTCTCTCCTTCAGCAGGTGTCACAGCAAGTCATACCTCCTAAATGACCCTGTTAGAGTTAGAAGCATTAAGTGGTATGACTCAGCCATTACAAGCTGTATCTTGAGAATTCCTGTCTCATCTTCCTTTCCATTCTGAGGCCAGCTGATGGATGCAGCGGTGGAGCCAAGTGAAATGCTGAAAGCAGCTCTCTCAGCATGCCATGAGCAATAGAGGAGCTAGCAAGTGTAACTAATAGGTCATGCACGTATTCACTGCAGTGGGCACACACCACGTATGTAAGCTTACTATGTTCTGTATCTCAGTCTTCTAATAACTTAGGCCTGTTCTCAAACATGCTATCTTCACAGTATTTTTGAGAGCAGCTTTAAGTTACTGAGCAAGGTGTCTGACATAATGTTTCATTAGGTAGTCTTCATATGAAAGGTTTGTTGTTTAATAAGCTCTTAGACCTGAAGTCTTGAATAGTATTTCAAGGCTTTCTTGGCATGTCATCAGATTATAGCTCTGTTCACTTCACAGCCAGAATATGCAAATACCCATGACATGTCTTTACAATGAAACGAAAAAATACCAGAATTTTATTGCTGATTTTCTCCTCTGCTCCCTCCTAGACAAAATTCACCCTTGAATCATTTCTCTCATCTGGTTACTATCAGCTGGCCTGACAAAGCAGACAAAGCAAATTTTCTAGATCACTGTCAGAAGTGACCATATTCTTGATAGGTTTTGTTAAATAATGTGTTTAAGAAAAAGAAACCTTCACCTTGTCAATTTGATGGAAGGAATTGGAATGATTCAAGTCTGAAAGTGGGATACAAGAGGGAGATGTGGATTGTTAAATACAAAACAATATAAAAGACTTAGCAGGATGGAGAAACTAAATGTGACAGGCCTGATCCTCTGTTGCACTCTGGCTTCTGAAGGCACTTGTGGTTGTGTGGGAAGTGTCTCAAGAGAGTACCAAGAGGACAGGCTCTGCTGAGCAAAGAAGACTGGGGTAAATGTTTGTAAGGGTAGAGTAGAGGAGTCCTTCAGCCTCAGGGTGGAGACAGAAGGATCTGCTTCTTCCATGGACTTCCAACACTTTTTCAGTACTGCCTCTGTGCACACTGAAGTCTTTCTGGTGGAAAGCTTCCAGCTCTTAGTTTCTCCAACCTTCTCTAGCTAAATGAAGGAGGAAGGAACACAACGATCTTGAGACTAGAGGTGCTCAGGGAGTGGGGACTCCCTTGTCCTGCATTGTGCTGGTAGAGACTGAAGATGCTGAAGATGAAGCCAGTATACTGGCCCTCAGCCTTGGGACTTCCTGGCCTCTGTGTTTGGGATCATGTAGCAAATGGCTTTCATCAGCAATTGGTACATACATTAAACTTGGTAGAGAAGGTATCAGGCTAGGGGAGGGGGCTAGAGAGAGTGACCTTCAAATGCCTGATTTCTGAATGCTGAGAGGACACCCTGAATAAGCCAAAGATTTGGGGTTAACTCTGGCTTCCCCCGTTGGCCAGACTGGGCCTGAGTTGTGTAACAGCTCTACCTCATGCCTTTTGTGAACGTTCAGATGTGTCTTGCAGTGGCACAATAGCTTGCAGTGTGAGTGTAGCCCAGACAGCAACTGTGTGCTGGGCTGCAGCAATAGCAGTGTGGGCAGCAGGGCAAGGTAGGGGATTCTGCCACTTTACTCTGCTCTTGTCAGACCCCACTTGCAGTCCTGTGTGCAGTTCTGGAGCCCCCAGCACAGGAAGGACATAGAAGTGTTGGAGCAGGTCCAGAGGAGGCCACCAAGATGCTGAGAGGGCTGCAGCAGCTGTGCTATGAGGACAGACTGAGAGAGTTGGAGCTCTGCAGCCTGAAGAAGAGAAGGCTTCTAGGAGACCTTAGAGTGGCCTTCCAGGATCTGAAGTGGGCTCCAGGAAGGCTGGGGAGGAACTATTGACAAGGTCTTGCAATGACAGGACAAGGGGCAATGGGTTTGAACTGGCAGAGGGAAGATTTAAACTGGATGTCAGGAGGAAGTTCTTTGCAGTGAGGGTGNTTGAGTGTTCACTGAGTGTATCCATGCTACTGACTAGGTGATGAGCAAGCATTGCCTCTGTCTCTTCCAAAGGACATGGGAGATATTTGAGTTTCTGGTAATACAGGATCATGAAAACATTAGTGTAAAACAGGACATTTTAATTTTGTGAAATGCAACTATATAAGCAGGGAAACCAAATTATGGTCCATTTATTCTCTCAACACCTTAGTCACAGCATTTAAAAATATTTCTAGGTGACATAAAAGTGTCACCTCGTAAAATATTAATACAGCAAAATATTGATACAACTTTACATTCTGTTTTAAGACTCCCACACTCACACATCAATAGGTTGGGGGATTTTTGTTTTAGAGGGTTCTTTTTGTAGTGCACACAGACTTAAACAGAGTTTGGATTTGTTACCTATGACTTATTCCAAGTGAAGAGGATCTGGCTGTGGTAAATGTTTGAACTTAGTTGGTTTTTTTCAGAGATTTTTCTATCATGCAATTCCTCTGAGGTTAAAATGTGGAACAGTGCAGCCCAGGCTCTTTCACTGGTTCTGGAAAGAGAGTAAAAAGCTTCCCCTGAAGACCGTTAGCAGTTAGATCTCTTCCCCCAGAGTCTGATTTGCTGAATGGCACTTGTACAGAAGGCAGGAGCTTTACCACACTTGGCAGACAATAGTATTTCCATTAACAACTAAAAATAAGCAGTTATCTGATAACACTGATAAATGACTACCTTCAGGGAAGGGAGTGTGTATTATTTAAGAGGCATTACCTGAGCTGAATTATAAGGTGGGTAAGAACTCTCTTCCTTTCATGTAAGTAGAACAGAAGGGCACACTGGATCTTGAATTTGCTGTATGGAATTTATACTCACCTTCATTGTAGTGTTACAATAATCACAAGAGTATTTCCATGCTTCTTGAAAACTGTTTTAAAGGCTATTGATAGGAAAGGGAAGAGGATGTACATGCATGTTTTTTATCACATTTATTATTTTGTATATTTAGAATTATGCTTTGTTTAGAAGCTTAGTAAAAGCATTGCAAGGAAAATTTCAAACAGAACTGCCTTTTTGTTACTGCTCAAAGAAACTGGCATAACGATCTCAGGGTTTTTGTTGTGATGTGGTATTGGTATAGAGTCACACCTGAATTCAAATACAGGTTTGGAACTTCTGCTAAGTTAGATCTGAAATTTGCTTTTTGTTGCTCCTTGCTATTTACATTGGAACCATACTACCAAGAGACCATGGCTAGAAGTGAGGCAGGATGGACCACTTGTCTGACTCACAGAATCACAAAAACATCCAGGCTGGAAAAAAACCCCAGGATCACCAAGTCCAACCCATACCCTGTTCTACAAGATTCACCTTAAACCATACCCCTAAGCACCACATCCAAATAACCCTTAAACACATCCAGGGTGGGCGACTCCATGTGGCAGTTGCTCATTCTCAGCATCAAGAGCCCTGACATCTGAAACTAACTCTGAAATTTGTCCTCTCATGTTGATAGCAGATGTTGACCCAAATCCAAAATTCTAGACTCTGGTGAAATTCAGATTTCATCTCAATCGTGTGATGAAACAGGCTACGCAAACAGGTTTAGACCACTCTCGTATTTGTGGTATGTTCTAGATACATATTTTCAATGGGATCACAACTTAGCAACTGTTGTTATCTGTCTATATGAAAATGGCTTTCAAAGTTTTTTTCATTATGCATATGCTTACAGAAGCAGTTACTTTAATAAAATAAAAGGGTCTATACTGCTTGTGCTTTAACCTGCTAACTCAGCAGGTTAGTAAGTCTGTCTAGGGGAAGGTGAAGTTATTTAATTTCGTGGTGGCATATTACATAATTTTCTGTCTCCAAAGTTGCTGGCTCTATATGTCTAAAAGCAGGCTCTGTCAGAACATCAGACATTTTCTCTCCCACTCTCATGCCTCATTTGTATTTTGGACTATTTTTCCTGTCTTTGCTGAATAATTATTCATTTGGCTCATAAAGTTCATTTAAGAACTCAGCAGAATATCCACTTTCTCAGATGCACAAAGTCTTGCTTATCTTCTGTCAGTGAATATCCTGAAGGTAGTGTCAACCAGAATGGGATGATGATCCCTGTAGTCTAGACAAAACCCAGACCTCACATCTAAAATTCCTCAAGGAATTCAAACAGTTAACCCAATTTCTTCTTGTATTTCATCCTACAGAGACTTTTGCTATCAGCAGAGGCAAACATAATTCTTATGCAGTTCTAGTTTCTAGTTCTAAGAAGGCTTACACATATGATTAGGCTTCAGTGAAGCAGCTTGTGTATAAATTTAAGCAAGAATTTGTTACAGTAGTGGAACTATTCTGAATAAGATGCACAGTACCCCTGGGATCTTTTGATGAAAGGTGTTATTATCTGTATCACTCATATCAGATATGTTGCTTTTACAGGAATGCTGTGGTTGTACTCGATTCTTTTTCTACTTTTTTTTTTTGGGGGGGGGGGAAGATACAAACCCTGAAAGGCCTGAAAAGAGGATCAACCTCAAAGGCACTTCATGTAGACTCTTCCCCAGCACAGCTGGCTGACAGGTATTTCATGGAATTAAAGGTCAGAGATTCTTTTGTGTGCCAGGCTACAGTTTGCACATAGATGTCTTCGACGTTTGCGTTCACACACACCACTTAAAAGCTGTTCTTGCTGACTGCTGCAGAGCTTAGAATTAGCTGGCTGGCTAAAACCACAACTTGATTTTTCGTTCGTGCTGCCCACTACCACCCATTCTTATGGCATTCTGATGGAACTGTCCATATGTTGACAAGCAGTGACTGATTTGCGGCCAAAGCAGGCACACTGTAAAGTAAATAGGCTTGAGCAACGCAGTCTAAATAAAAAACACATCTGCTGCTCTCCTTGGAGGTAGTGCAAAAACATTTTGTTTTCTCTCGCTGCTTACAGACATATAAGGGAGAGCTACTTGCAGCTCTGTTCTCACTGGAATATTCAAACTCCTTATCCTTCTGAGAGCCCAAGGTTGAGTCCAGTCTTAGGATAACTCATTTCCCTCAACCTGTGATTCCTGCTATATTCTGTGAGCTGAACATCACAAGCTTCAACATTCTGAGGTTAAGCTTCTTAACATTTCATGATGAGCATCACAGAGTTCTACCATTTGATGGTAGTTGTATTAGAAATGTGCCATTTCTTCAGACAAGGGCTGGAGAACTGCACGTTTTGCATTTGATTTCAGCTGAATCAAGATTTCACTCAAGTCAGTCTATGCATTTTCCCTGCACACTAACTGAAGTACCACCTAAACGATTTAAGGTGTGTCTTCCTTCTGGAACACGTTGCATTTTGTACAAATTTGTCTGATTTCTTCCCTATTCCTACTAAGATATCCCCCTAGTTGACTTCGTGCTAGGTATTTTTATATAGTGCTAAAGAGAAGCAGCATTTAGACTGAGTTAGAAAGAGCAGTGGTTTGGTGCCACCAATGAAGATGAAGAACTCAGCTAGAGCATGAGGGTTGGATGTATCTCTCCGAGTACTGATCTCTCCCCATAGTCCAGGGATGAAAGTAGCTATTTCTAAAACATAGCCCATCTGTGATTGTTCAATTTCTACCTTACGAAGAGATAAATATAGAAATGTGTATTTCTCTCCTTGACTGACAAGGGAGCTTAACCAAAGAGTTCTGTTACAGATATTTGTTTTGCAGACCTGTAATTTGGATGGACAAATCCCAACTCACACGTGCTAAGCAGGAATAAAGCCTTTTCCATCAGTCAGTGTCCATTTGGAAAATGTCCTTGGTTTTTTTTATTTTTTTATCCCCCCTCTTGATTTCACACTAGAGTATCATGATGTCTCAATATTAGGCTGTAGTGCAAGCAGGATAAGCAGTAAAACATCTCATAACCCTACAAAGTGGAACAATTTTATGGACAGAACATCTGTGTAATTGTATTAGAAACAGTTATTCCTATACATGTTAATGACCTAGTTTTTCTTAATTTACCCTCTAGTCTAACTGTGCATATAAAATGAAACCAGGGAAAACGACGGAGCAGATTATCTTGGGGGCAATAACTGCACACCTGAGGGATGACCAAGAGCTCAGGTCCAGTCAACATGGATTTAGGAAGGGTAGATCCTGCCTCTCCAACCTGATCTCCTATTATGATCAGGTGACCCGCCTGGTGGATGTGGGGAGGCCTGTGGATGTGGTCTACCTGGACTTCAGCAGGGCCTCTGACACTGTCCCCCACAGCAAACTGCTGACTAAGCTGTTAACTCGTGGCTTGGATACCAACACTCTGCG
>VWZE01023772.1:0-55982 GCA_013396675.1 Eubucco bourcierii
GCCCTCCTCCAGTCAGCAGGAACTTCACCAGTCATATGTTTGTAGACTATCTTAATCCTTGCCACCTTCTTCAGTTGTAACCTCCTTGTGACATAGTCTTTTTTTCCCTTAGCCTTTCTACAGCATTTAGCTTACAATGGTCCACAGCTTAGCACCCTCTGGGTGTTATACAAATTCATACCAGCCACTGCAATAAGTAGCACTGCAGTAAAACAATAATGATTAGGGTATAAACTTTCCTCACCATGCTGCAGATTCTGGCCACTAAACTGGAAAAGGAATTGTGGAGCCCATCTGCTAGTGGGCAGCAATATAGGGATGTCAGTGGAGTTTGCTGACTGAGTAAAATGCTCCAGAATCACTTACTAGAAGTGCTGGGAGTCACAACATTCACAGACTACAAAGAGATAGTAGATCATGCTGCTGTCCTCACTGCAGTCCCTCCCAGATGCTTCCTCTGATCTTTAGTGGTGGCATTCCTATTATTTCACTCCCAGAATTTCCAGGGCTCAGTGTGGGGCCTACAAACAAGGCTTTGATTGGTATCATTAACATTTCTGAGGAAGCACTGCCAATTCCTGGCAATATGCCCTCCCAGAGCACCTCAGGAGGGAGAGAAAAAGGGACAGGATGGCATTTTGTTCTGCAGGCGTGCAAGAGAGGACAGACTGAGGCTGTTTGTGACAGATCAGCTTTAAAATGCATGTTAGGAACACACTCCAGAGCACGAAAGTGAAAAAATTTGTCACTCAATGAAAAAATGAAATCTGATCAGAGTTAGCCAAAGGAATCTGTCCCACAAAGTGCTTTCCTGGGGCTGCTCAGTGCTCTCTCTGTAGTAACAGAACACCATTGGCAGAGATCTCCTCAGAGTCTCTCTTTACGTCTTCCAGGAACTCTATTACCCCCTTCCTGATTTCATTAGAAATTACAGTATTTATTTTGTCCTAACTGGGGCAAAGGAAGGAGAGGAAGAAGAAACACTCTGATTTTACCTACTAAGCAAAAGGAGAGGTTTTTTTTTTTTTCCCCCTTTTTTCCCTCCTCTAAAAGTTAAACCTCAGTTTCTGCATTTTCCTTCTCCTCCAGTAATCAATGGCTTTGGGTTTGGACTAGGGGCAGGCTGTAACCCTGAACAGACACAGAAACTCACTGAGTTAAAATCTGCTTATTCTCCTGTAAGGCTTCTGGGACAAATTTTAATGGCACACAAGTAATACCAAGAATTAGTGAAAGAAAGGACAAATTTTACCCAGGTTCTTTGTCTTGGCTTAAAAGGATGGCCAATGTTTAATATTCTGTTTGCATGAGATGAATTGCTATGCAAAGCATGCAGAAACTATTGTGTTCAGTATTTTCAATGATAGCAATGTATAGTCATGTTGCACAAGGAACAATGGTTCAGAGAAGAAGAGAAAAACAAAAACCTGAAATAGGATCTCAGTATCAGCTTAAAGAAAAGTAGTTTTTTCTTGTTCTGCATAAAATCCTTGTAAACTGTGATGCTGATTTTAATACCATTTTCATGTTTGTAAAGGTGAGAACCTACAAAACCCAGAATAAAACCAGATGATTGCATCTGGTTTTAAAGGTAATTAATGCTTTCAGACAGACAATTAACACTGCAGTTACTCTAATGTTTGCACATGGTCAAATGTCAGCAAAAGTAGACAAAGTATGTTCGGTTTTGGGTTTCCTTTTAACACTCATGGAAAAATATGTCTTGTGATTTTCATATATTTGACTTTGGAACATTTGTAAATATTTGAGTTGAACGTATCGCTTGGGTGAAAAATTACTCCAGGTACTAACTTATGCTATAGCACTTGCCATGGGTAGATCTGAGTCCTTTACAGAAGAGATGAAGGAATAAGACCCTGATTTCCCACATGGGGAAGCTGGGGCCAGAAGAAGGGACATGATCATTCCAAGTATATGTAGGTGTTAGTAGACTTAGGGATAGAATCATGGTTTGTAACAGCTAAGTCTGCATTTTAGTTGTCACCTCACTACTCTGTGGCTGTCCCCAGCAGCTTCACAATGAAAAGCAATTCCTCACCTGCAAGATTCATTGTGATTTCCAACATTTTCTCACTTCTCTGTTGACAGAAACCTTGAAATTCCAGATCTGTAGCAGGGATTTCAAGGTTTCTATAGTACCTTGAGTAGTGAGGTCATGACCCATAAAGCTTCTTCTACCAGCCTCCACTTGTTACACATCTCAAAGCATCATTAACGGCTTCCTACAATTAGTAGTTTCTCTGGTGATTTTTAATATTACTTGTTACTGTTTAATTCAAAATCTGAACATTGGGAAGAAGGATTGGAGACACATATCAGCAAAGATAGCCAAATGACTGGGTACAAAAAGGGATATTAAGCACGCTGTGCATTTACCTTACTGGTCTAAATATTTGTCCAGACACTGTGTATTGTGGTATTCGAATTGCAGGAGGGTGACTCAGGCCTAGAAACAGTTTGTTTGCAGAAAGAAACAGAGCCACACAAAAGCATGATGCAAATGTAGGCTGGTATCATCATCTGTGTTTGCACAAGGTAAAAAACTCTCAAGCTTTGTCGTAAAAGCAAACAAGCAAACATACAGAGAAGTATCTTAGGAAAGACTGCAAAGGTCCACTTGGCTCAAAAGCTTTTGCACCAAGCATTCCAACCTGTCATCAGCACCGGTCCTCCCAGAGGCCTATAATGTGTGTATTTGGTTGCTTAGACAATAAAGGACAGATTTCCTGATGCTTTCAAAGAGTGGTAATGCTGATCTATGCTAATTGGCATCATCTGGTGAGCCTACCCTCCCTAGCCATTTGAATGAAATCCCAGTGGACTCACTGAATGCAATCCTCCTTGTGGGACAGTCTGGTTTCAAAATGGTCGCCTTACTGCAGCCTGGATTCTGGCTGACAGCCAGTTGTGGATCTTGCCAAGAATTCTCTCTTCTTTCAATGCATTTTTCCCTAGCTCTAAAAAGAAAATCTCAGGAGAGGAGAAAGGGGGGTTATGTGCTGAGCATAAGGTTTCAGATCCTCTCCTAACTGCGCTTCAGCAGGACTTGCAATTCACAGGGCTTGAAGCATCCCCTACAGTTGCTGAGTCTTTGAGGCAGCTACAGAAGGTGATTCTTGTTTGTTACACAGAGAGCAGGGGAAGCTACTGCTTCTTGCTAGCTGTAAAACACATCTTTCCTGATGGATGTGTCAAAGACTTGGCCCAGCTTCTCAGTGCTTGAGTGGCACTTACTCAGCCACATAACACCCTTATATTCCCAGGAGATGCCAGTAATGAGGCACAAGGTCTTAATTAACCACTTGCTGAATGTTAAAGTTAATTCCCTTGCAAGGAGTTACGTGAAACTCAGATCTTCTGGGATCAGTAACCAAAGGTTAGTCCTTTTCCAGAGAGAAGGTCATATTTTGCCAGGTTGGCCCGCTGACGTTAGTTTGAGATCAATCTCCAGCTTCTGGGAAGTCTAAAATGGAGGGTATGTGTAGGAGAGCTTCTCTGACCCTCTCATGATCACCTGTGAGCAGAGTGCTATGGGAACTCAGCATGGCACATCTGAAAAGAGCCAGCAAATGTACTTGAGTGGCATCTGTTCCCTCTCCTTTCCTTTGTTCTTCTTCTTTCTTGCTCCAGAACTTTTATCTCCATTTCCTTGTGTTTTCTTTTGCTGGAACCTACTGGCTTATGTGTGGGAAGAAGCTCTCCAGGACAAGGACAGTTGCCCAGCTGCCAGGACAGTGAGAGTTTGCTCCGCAAGTGAGACTGCTGAGCTCCATGCTGATCTAAATCCCAGGGATAAATAATACTTTCACACATCCAGAAGATAAAGAATTAAGGAAACCAAAGCTGCACTAAAGCCACACCTCATGAGAATTGCCTTATAAGTTCCTTTGCTGTCAGCAGTAGATAAGAATTGGACTGCAGACATGCTATGTCCCACTTCCTTGCAATGCTCCAGCAGACACATGGATAAACTGTGCAGGAATCATGGCAAACCTCAGGGTACTTGACTACATTATGAGTACACCTTCATATTTTCTCTAATCACAAAAGTTATGTGGGCAGCAACACAGGAAAAACTTGTGTAATTGCAGGCAGTATCAGGGTTTATCAAGCCTCCCTGTCACACACACACACACACAAAAACAGACTGAGTTTGCCTCTGTCTTGTCCCCAGAAATGTGATGGGAAAGACAGAAGACAATGGCCATCTGTTCTGGGATAGGAAAAGTGACAGGATGGAGTAGGTGAAAAGCTAGAATTTCTTGGGCTGGCTCCTGCCAGAGGAAATCCTTTTCTCTGTTCAGCTGAAGCACTGGGAAGGGATCACAGAATCACAGAGTGTCATGGGCTGGAAGGGACCTCGAAAGAGCATCCAGTCCAACACCCCTGCAGAGCAGGATCACCTAGTCCAGATCACACAAGAATACATCTAGGCAGGTTTCTAATATCTCCAGAGAGGGAGACTCCACAAACCCACCCTGGGCAGCCTGTTCCAGTGCTCGGTCATCCTCACAGCAAAAAAAAATTCCTCCTCATGTTTACATGAAACTTGCTATGCCTCAACTTCTGCTCCTTGCCCCTTGTCCTGTCATTGGGTATCACTGAGCAGAGCCTGGCTCCATGGTCTTGGCACTCAACCTTTATGTATTTATAAACATTGATGAGGTCACCTCTCAGTCTCCTCTTCTCCAAGCTAAAGAGCTCCAGCTCCCTCAGTCTCTCCTCATAAGAGAGATGTTCTATTCCCTTAATCATCTTCGTGGCTCTGTGCTGGACTCTCTCAAGCAGTTCTATGTTCCTCTTGAACTGGGGGGCCCAGAAGTGGACACAGTACTCCAGATGTGGCCTCAGAAGGACAGAGCAGAGGGAGAGGAGAACCTCTCTCTACCTACTAGCCATACCCCTTTTAATACACTCCAGAATGACATTGGCTGTCCTGGCCACAAGAGTACATTGCTGGCTCATGGTCAACTTCTAGAACAGCAGGCTGACAGTTCTGTCAGTGATGAGGGGGAGGAAATCACCCAGGCTATGCTGGGACAGAGACAGATTGGAGACACATCAGCACTGAAAGCCCTATGCTTCCCTGGACTGTGGGATCGAGGTTTACCAAAGCCGTATCACTCAACCCTTTCCCATTCCAGGGACAGAATTCAGGATTGTGCCAGTGACTTTCTGTTGTGCCACCTGGTGAACTGAGCTGGCACATAGCAGCAAAAGAACTATAGCACCAGCAAAAGGGACAAGTAAGGACTTTGGAGGGTTGTAGCCTGTAAGCTGACCTAAGAATTTGGAAATAGCCTTCATGCTTCAAGAGCTGCCTTGAGGCAATAGGTCTCCTTCCCAAGTGCTAAAGTCTTTCCCAGCTCCAGCAGAGTTAGGCCAAGTCAGCTTTGAAACAAATGAGCCACAGGGACAGAAGTTTCCCACTTGACCCCAGCAAGAAACTCTTCTTACACAGCAAGTGGAAAAACATTGGTTTGCCTTTCACCTGAATCTCAGAAATCAGCCTGAAAATTGCAGCAGGACTGGGTGTATCCCTTTGTTTCCCTTTTTAACTTGCATCACTGTACAGGGCCAACTTTTCCCTCAGACCGGGGAACCCTTCAAATCACAATGAAGGATGCAAATCTCCTGGCGATGGATGCCAAGCTCTCCTTTTGAGAACCCTTCCAAGGAGTGGCACGAGGAGAAAAGCGAATTAGAAGCAGATGGCAGAAGACGCGTCCCAGAGGAACGATGGATATTTCTGTGACCCACCAGGGGAAAGGTTTGGAAGCGCTGACACTTTTATGGCATTCTGTTTTATTGTGCAGAGCATTTTTTTCTTATTAGTTATATTCTGGCTTCTCTGGGCAACATATTTCCAAAGGGCAGGAGACATGCACCCTGCGTGTCCTTCTGCAGCAACAGAGACACAAATAGTGGCCTGGCAAGGACTGAGCTGGACATTACCTGACCTAAATCTCTCTCAACAGGTAAAGTCTTATATCAGAAAATTTTTAAAAAAAAAAAAAAAATGAGGACCTGAGGGTCTTCATTTTCATAGCACAGGCAAGTCTGTGATAAAAGACTAGTATGCCCATGTTCTGCCTGCAGTCTTGCTCTTCAAATAAAAGATTACATTATTGTGTGGTTGGATGCGAGATTTGACTCAGTTTCCTCTCTGTTTATGTGGCCATTCATGAACTAAAAGTCACTTCCTACACAACAGCAAAAGATTTCCAGAACTTCAACTTATTTTTATGCCTATTCTCAGTCCTAAATAATTTATCTGAAAACATCTAACAAGCAGTTGTCCTCTTCTTCAAACTGTCAAAAAGCTATACCACAGCCACACATATCTTTAGCCTCTCCACCCTGAATCTCTTTCAGTGCGGCCTAAAATCCCTATTTCCAGATTAGAAAACCTTGGATGGTTTAAGTCTGGGGTTGACTGTAAAACAGGGTGGGAATACTCTTTACCTGAAGCCTTGAATTCTATCCAGTCATAGGATATAGGTGTCAAAAGTGCAAACATGAGAAGAGAGCTGTGAAAAGAACCACTCAGATTTAGGGTGAAGAGCACCCTGGAAACACAATACAGTAGTAAAGAGGTCAGTGCAGAGGAAGAGTCTTGGCATCCCCCTCCACAGCCAGCATCTGCCAGTGACTTTGCTGATTCATCAAAACAGCCAGATGAAAGCCAGGAACTAATCTCACTATACATGGAGATATAACAGCTCTCTGAAGAGAATGAAATAAACAAATCCATTGCCTTTCAAAGCCGTTCTGGTTTTTCTCCTTAGAAATATGATAAGGCCCCCAGGATACCAGGAAGGATTTTTGCCTCACTATTTTTTTTTAAATACAAGCAGTTTTCCATACCATGGACAATGAATACAGTATAAAAGGACAGGCTAACTTTCTAAGCATTCTTTGTCACCAACCAGTAGTCCATGATCCTTTCCTTCAAGTTTACTGAAAGCACCTCAAAATTTAGAGTTCTTCCCTTCCTACTCTGGTAACCCAGAGGATTTCTAACATGGAGTTCTTGTAACCAAGAATAGGCAGGCAGTCCTCATTAGTATTTAGAATCATAGAATCATAGAATTGTTCTGGTTGGAAAAGACCTCTAAGATCATTGATTCCACTCATCAATCTAATGCCACTATGGCTATTAAACCATGTCCCAGACTGCCATGTCCACATTTCTTGAACACCTCCAGGGATGATGAATCCACCACCTCTCCAGGCAACCTGTTCCAATGCCTGACCACTGTTCATAAAGAATTTTTTCCTAATATCCAATTTAAACCTTCCATGGCACAAGTTCAGGCCTTCTTTCCTTTGTTCTCTTCCAGAGAAGAAGACTCCACAACCTCTCTGGGGAGCCTGTTCCAGATTTAACTCCATTCCCCACAACTCTTTAGGTCAGGTCATTCAGAAAGTTTCTAATCCAACATAACAGGTGCCTACTCAGCCCACGAGCAGTCAGTTTCTCCAGGACAATGCTGTAGGAAACTGTGTCAAAGGCCTTACTAAAGTCTAGGTAGACAACATCCACAGCCCTTGTCTTATCCACTAGCCAGGTCACCTTGTCATAGAAGGAGATCAGATTGGTCAAACAAGATTTTCTCTTCATAAACCCATGTTAACTGGGCCAAATCATCTTCTTGTACCCGTACGTGACGCATGATGTACCTCATGATGACTTTCTCTGGCACTGAAGTTAGACTAACAGGGCTGCAGTTTCCCAGATCTTCCTTACATCGCTTGTTGTAGATGGGATCACATTTGCTAATCTCCAGCCCACGGTAACCTCACCAGATAACTAGGACTACTGAAAAATTATGGAGAGTGACTTGGAAACTCTTCTGCCAGCTTCTTTAGCACCCTTGGGTGGATATTATCTGGTCCCACAGACTTGTGTGCATCTAAATGTGTGCATCTAAACAGGTCACAAGCCATTTCTCCTTGGAACACAGGGGCATTATTTCCTTCCCCTTCTCTGTCAGGGGGCTGGGTACCCAGAGGACATCTACTCTTGCTACCAAAGACTGAGGTAAAGAAGTCATTAAGTACCTCAGCCCTTTCCTCATCCTTTGTTACTATGTTTCCTCCTGCATCAGTTGAAGGATGAAGGTTCTCCTTAGCTCTTCTGCTGTTAATGCATTTATAGAAACACTTATTATTTTTCACAGCAGTACCCGGATTAAGTTTGAGCTGGGCTTTGGCCTTTGTTATTTTCTACCTACAGTGTTCACATTTTTATAGTCCACTTGAGTGGCCTGACCCCCTCTTCGAAAGGGGATAAACTCCTTATTCCTGAGCTCCAGCCAAAGTTCTCTATTTAACCATGCAGGTCTCCTTCCTTGGTGACTCATCTTTTGGGACATGGGGATGACCTATTCCTGTGCCTTTAAGACTTATCTTCATTGTTGCTGCTTCCTATTTTTGTGGGAGCTTTGTCTTGTTCAAGACCTTTCCAAGAACTACCAGAAAGGTACCTTGGTATGTTTTGAGAACAAACATAATAAATAAGATTTGTAAATAAATAATCTTGACATCTGAACTGTGACAGACAATCACCTCCTTTAGGATCAACCAGATATATTTTCTGTGGCTATCTTAGCAAACGCAACCATAAACATGTTGCTTTTGTGTTGGATTTCTGTGTGTGGCCTTTAGTGTTCATGAAGGACAGCATGAGATTTATTTTTAAAATTATATAGCTGTCACAAAACAAGCTTGTGGGATACAGCTTGTACCTTTCCAGTCTCACTACTATTCCTTTCCAGAGAAGCCAGTGCTACTGCCCTGGTTGAAAACAAAATCCAAGCTCCAAAAACCACGGAGGATAGAGCAAACATCGAAACTTAACAGCATTAAAAATATGGAATTATAGAGCAACCAGGATGTGAACACAGAGGAAAAAGTGCCAGAGGGTACATGTCTCTAGTCCATTAAATATAGTTTATTTGAAAGTATTTTACATTTTATTAAAGTAAAGCAGACAGGATATACGCACTATAAACTTTCCCCTGAAAGTGAGCATTGCTGGAATTCCACTTGCTTAAATTATTACTTTTTCAAGGGCTGATTAATCCTTGCCCCTCTTAGTTAAGAGAGGAAACGGTATGTTGGGTGTTTTACATCCCAGGTAAAAGCCAAATGATGCTTCCTCAAGACTGACTCAATCTTTCACTGTTGTTTTTTGGGTTTTTTTCCCTTTGGGAATCTAGCTCTGTGTTCCTGGCACATGTCTACATTTTGTTTCATGGGCAATAATATCTCATCCTTGAAATCTCTTCTGACATGTCACATTTTGAGTGAAATGTGTGATTAAAGGTACTAGCTTTTACATTTTACTAGGGAAAGTTAATTACAACTTACTTGTCTCCAATGGACTGGAAAGAAGGAAAATTCCCCTAAAGATGAATTTGTAATTTTAGATGAAAAATTAACAGGTCAACAAGCAGAAAATATGGAAGAGCTGCTCATATTAGTATTTCTTCATGCTGCTGTGCCATTTTGTCAAAATAGATGTGCTTCTTTGGAATATGCTTTCAGCAAGAGTAAATCATTCTTAATTAAACTTTCATTTGGACTTCCTTGGAGGATTTCATGGAGCTTGTAATCTATTTGAGTTACTTTTGTTACAAGCTAAAGCATTTAAATAGTGCTAACACTACTTTTTAAGCCATTTGTGCGTTTTTATATAGATCACGTAGCACTGCATTTAGGCTACTACAAAATGGAAGATTCTCACATAGCTACTTCAATATTTCAGAAGTCAAGAAATTTTAGAAGTTGTATTCTACAAATCTTCTGAGGTTTTAATCATTTGCATCAGTCCAGTATAACAAATCCTATCTGAAATTCTGAAGGGATAGAAAATGCATTCTTGAGAAATTTACCTTCAAAGTTTGACTCAACTTTGATTCTGAATCTGGTCCAAACTAAATTTGGTCTTTTTATCCAATCACTGCATTCAGTGGCACTGTTGAAAGCTCTTCAGCTGAGCCCTTCACAGAAGCAAAAAACTGCTGCACTGATAAGACTTTTCTCTGGTAGGTTGACCTTTGAGGTTTCTTTCCCTCTTTACCAGGAAGCCTATACAAGTGAAGGGTATTAGAGGGAGAAGTCCACATTTATATCCACCACTTCCTGGCACAGATACTAAGACCTGGATTCAGACATCTGGTAGAGGTTGTAGATTTGGAGATGGATGGAGAGAGAGGTGCAGGAGCCATGTTTTGTGAGGCTAGTGGAACTGGGACATCACAGCCAAATTACTCTTTCTCATTCCTGATAAATCATGTTTCTGTCCTACAAGCTATTCAGTCTTAGCTTCAGGCAAAATCAAAGGCAGAAAAGTGCATATTAGACACTGTACCTCAGTGTAGCCACCACAGTTTTCATTTGGGCATTGTAAGATGCTAGGGGGACTACCAGAATGAGTTCTATTGAGTTACTCTGAGTTTTAAAAAATAACAGAAATGCTTTCCCCATCTCCCTTGCTGCCTGCAAGGCAGGTGCAAGCTGACAGCTCTATGACTATAAATTGCTGCTGGAACCACTGAAGCCTTCTCTTCAAACCAGATGCTCCTCTTTTCTGCATAAGTAGCAGAACACATGCCCTGACTGTCTCTAGCTATTTTTAAAAGATGGATTTCTTCCTTACTTGTTTATAGCTTTATGTGTTGGGGGGGAAAAAAAAAACAACAAAAAAAAAAACAGATTTAACTTTAAAAAAGGAAAAAATGTCTATGAGTCAACAGCATCCTTTGTAGGCTTGGGGGAGTTGAAAAATATCTAGTTTGCAGTATGAAACAATAAAGCCAGACTAAGGAGTTAAAAATAAAGAAATCTGAGGGAGACTTTTGAGTTAAAAGGAAACAAGTGTGCTAACAAAAAGGAAGCTACCTCAGTAAAAGGTTTCAGGCCATTATCCTGCAGCTGCCATTTTCCTAGCAAGAGTCATATCACATGCTCATCAGCTGTGTAGGAGCTCAGATCTTCCCAGGTCACCTAAGGATAATGTCCTGAGACTTTGGCCTTAGTCTTAAGAAACCATTTCACAAGCACTGTCCTTCCTACCACAGTCTCATTCCTCCAGCTTGCCTGTGAAGACGCCCTAAGTTTTGCATCTGTAAGTAAGAAAATGAAAACCAGAGGAAGTCCCCATCACCGGCCTGTCATGAATCTGGGAGCTCTGATACAAACAACATCTTCCCAGTGAAAGAATGACACAAATATGGTTCTCAGAGATGGAGAACTTCCGACTGCATTTTAGCTTACCCACTGAAGAGGGAGGAAATATGTCACATTGCAATCTAATTTTTTTTTTTTTTTCTGCTGTCAGGGACTCAGGACAGCCACAGAACCATGAACAAAAGGCACAGGTCCTCTCAAAACAAGTGGCAGTAAAACTTTGCTCCTCACTGTGCCATCTCCAGGGCTGATGACACATCTTTGCTTCCATTCAGATTTATGTGGATGTCCTTGGCATCTCTTCCCATTCTTTGATGCCGATCAAAGCCAAAATTATGTCACTTTTGGCCCGAGGCTGGCACCAGACACGAGTGAATATTATCAGTAATTAATTACATGATTTGCCTCAGTAACTCCTTTGCCCAGGTCTGTGGCCAGGCTGGACAGAGGAAGAAGTTATTCCCAGTCCAATTTCACTTCATTCACTTGTCTCTTTCCTCCTCAGTCCCCTGTTGTCACCTGTTTTCCTGATCTAACCTGTTCAGCTCCTATATCCCTCCGACATGTAAGAGTACATAAGCCCTCCTTATTCCCACTGTTTCACATTGTTTGTCTATAGGCTCTTGCCAAGCTGTCCTGAAAGGATAAGCAAGACATATTATTTCAGAATCTTCTAAAATCTGCAAATATTTTTGATTTTTAAATCAATCAAGTGCAACCGTCAATATATAACTGTTCCCCATCATCAGGGTCTGTGTCAACATCTATTATTTCAGGATTTGCTATGAAAGCTATTGCAGTCTCTAATATAAACATTCTGGAAGATTGAGGTTCCTCCTGATAGCGGCATAGAGATCTCAGCATTCCTATAACACAAAGGAACCTTAACTCATCACCCAATCTGCACCCAGCTTTTCATTGTCTCAGCATTCGCCCAGAAATTTAAAAACAAAAATAGAAAGGAACAATACTGACTGCTTCCTTGTCCTGCTGGGGTGTTCAGTGGCACAGTGGTGAGACCCCAGGACCACATTTGTGTAGCAATGCACATGTTCTGTGTGCAGTGTCCCCTCCACCTCCTGCATTTGCTGTGGCAAATCTCAGTCTGGACCAAACTGCTGTCGTTCAGAAGCTTTTGACCTGAGTTTCAGTTGCTCACTGGATGGGGTCCAAAAGTTTGTCACACTGCCACAACCCTACTGGGCAAGTTGCATTTCTTTCCCTCTATCAACTTTCTCTGAAAACTTTTTTTTCTGTATATATTTCAGTGATTTAAGAAATAGATAACGAGGAGGCACAGGAATTGGAGTACTTCTATGCTGTGTGCGACATCAGTGGATAAGAAGCATGCGAAGGAAGTGAGTTATACACCCACAAGCCATCGAGGCAAGGATTTGATTTCATTGTTGTTTTTTTGCTGTTTTGTTTGATTTGGTTTGTTTTCCTTTTTCCTCTAACCCAGGGTTTGCCATCAAAATGAAACATTTTTGCACTGGCTTGATCTCCAAGTCCTCCTATCTCCTTCTTGCTGTGTGTCCATGTGGATGGGTCCCTTGAATGTTTATCCTGCTGCAGAGAATTGCAATGATTTCTGGGCAGGATGTCCAAAGATAAATCTGGCTTGTGGCAAGAGTTTAAAAGATTACAGTAAGGCCTTGTTTATAAAAGAGAAGGATCAGCTGCTGCTCTTGGAGTTTGTTTTAAAATTCTTTTTTTAACCGTCCTTCTTTGTGTTTAGGTTTGTTTTCTTTGTTAAATAAATAACCAGTAAGGTCTCCATTGATCACCTCTGTTCTGTGGGTGCTGTATGAGCAGAGGAAAAAGGGAGAGGACTTCTTGCCCAGTAACTGACTTTGGGGAGAGGCCAGAATATTCCTAGGAAAGCATTGTTAAGTATCACAGAGTGGCAGAGTTAAATGTAGTGCAGAGCTGTGAACAGGTAAGAGTTGGGTCATTCATAGTATCATAGAATTGTTTCGGTTAGAAAAGACCTTTAAGATCATCAAGTCCAACCTTCAACCTAACACCATCATGGCCATCAAACTATGTCCCAAGGTGCTGTATCCACAGGTTTCTTGAACACTCCCAGGGACATTGACTCCACTACGTTCCTGGGCAATCTAGTCCAATGCTGGACCGTCTTTCCATAAATAATTTTTTCCTGATACACAATCTAAACCTCCCCTGACACAATTTCAGGCCATTTCCTCTTGTCCTATCACATTAGGGACAAGAGACAGACTTCCACCTGACTATAACCTCCTTTCAGATAGAGGGCAATGAGGTTTCTCCTCCTCCTCTTCTCCAGACTAAACAATCCCAATTATCTCAGCTGTTCCTCTGAAGACTTGTTGCCTGGACTCTTTATGAGTTTTGCTGTGCTTCTCTGGATGTGCTCCAGCAATTCAATGTCCTTCTTGTAGTGAGGAGCCCAAAACTAAACACAGTGCTCAGGATCTTGGTCACCTGAGGACACTGCTGGCTCATTTTCAGCCAGCTGTCAACCAGCACACTCAGGTCCTTTTCTGCCAGGCAACTTTTCAGCCACTCTGCCCCAAGCCTGTAGCATTTCATGGGATTGGTGTGACTCAAGCCTGGGACCCAGCACTCGGCTTTGTTAAACCTCATACAATTGACTTCTGCTTATTAGTCCATCTTGACATGATAGGAAATTATATGATATGATATGATATGATATGATATTATATGTTATTATATGATATGATATGTATATTCCTGAGGATATTCACACCTAAACTTTTCATCTTTCTGCCTTGGGTTCTTCTGGAAGGTGGCCTGAGGAGTGGTAGCTAATGACCTGTCCTGCCTACAAAGCCATCTGCCTCCTTCCCACAACAGCAGCCCCAGGACCAAACAACCGAAACAGCAGCAAGTTCTCTGGCACATGAAACAGTCTGGCCAAATACAAGTGTTCCCAGACATTTTAGCCTTCTTACCCTGAAGAGCTGATGAAGCCTTTTAGAGAAAATAAGAATGAAGAGGAAGCTAATGCTGACCTCTGTTGACAAATTAATAGAAGAAAAATTCAGACAGCTTCTAGCTCCATCAGTCCTTGCTCTGTAGATCATCTCCCAGTGTAATCTTCCAACTTGTGCATGTTTTCCCTTCCCTAACTTCATGTTTTGCAGGGCCCATTTGAAATGTCTGGTGTTTCTCCATCTCACACAGAATGTTCATCAGTGTTGCCTTCATGGGCACGTGCGCATAGCTTTCCCATTCATTGTTCTGGCTGTATGGCAAAGACAAACTCATGTTTTAGGGTTCAGTCCAGTTCTTCAGAACCAACCTGAAATGTAGCACATAGGGCAATATGACCCTCCCCTGTGGGGGAAGCCATATTCTTACAACATACAAAGAAGCTGTCTGTGAATTCAGGTAGCTAGATTTGTGATTTTAGATACAAGGAAACAAACTGAATCTCAGTGCAACCCTGCTCGGGGCAGACAAGTGTGGCTTTGTTTAGTTTGGATTTCCTGCAATAAAATAAAAGGATGAGGGAGAAGGTGAGTAGAATTAATTTTAGGAACACAGCATGAATGCATTTGGAGCTGGAGTAGGTGTTGTTTTTCATGAAAGCAGTGATGTGTTTCAGGAGCTCAAAGGCTGGGTCTTTCTTAGAGCCACAATTAGCTGCTGAGACCCGAATACATTCATCAGTGTGTACGACCTCTTTACCAATGCTTACCAGAAAACAATGACCAATGTGGTGCAGGTCCTAGATCAAACAGAAACTACCAATATTGAAATTCATCTCTGGAACAAGAGCTCCACTTGCAAAGGAGAAATTTACTCATTTTCTCTCCTAAAAAAAAAGAAGTGTTGCAAAATAGAAACAATCCTATAGGGAGGAGGATTATTAAATTTATTTATTTATTTATTTAAAGCTAGGAAAAAAAGATGAAGACTGGGAAGATCTTTTACAAAATCATCTGGTCATATAGCAAAGCAAGATCTTTAAGGTTGACAGTTAAATCATGAGAGTTAATGCGCTTTGGTCAAGACCCTCTTTCATTCTGAGTTGATAATTTGTTCAGTTAAGCAATTATTAAATCATTCAGTGCTTGCAACACATATATTCATTTTATATTTATACAAATAATTGTAGCAGCTTCAACCTGAGGAAAGAGAAAAAAAGTAAAACATTTTGTTACCCATTCCCCATGTAGCCAGTTCCATAATGTCCTTGTAATGGTGATCAAGTCAAAACATGCCTAAGTATTACATCAGGTTTATGGCACTTCAGATCAAGTTTAGCACTGACAAAATTCAATTTTCTCAGGAAGCTTAATTCCATTCATATTGCCTATACTGCCTGATCTCAATCTTTGCAAAGGCATTTGCTACATGTCAGGCCTTCACCTGGGGTTAACATCCCTAGATTTCCTCACTCAGTGCCACCAATGAACAATCAGTCCCCTACTTGCGACATCCTTTCAAAGTATTGTCCAAAAAAGCTTTTGCACAGCTATTTATGAGATCCATTAGAAACACGCTGGCCTTCGTTTTCCATCTCCCCTCCGTTCTTCTTCCCCATGGGTTAGGACAAGTGTGGGAGGGAGGCAGACACTGGGGACACTTTCTAGTTTTCTATCTCTAATGGCACCATAATGAAGCTGAGAGAACTGTTAGGATTACTTTAGTGGTGGAATTAAGCATCTGGACAAAAATTGGATATTGAGGATTTTCCCCATTAAGGTTTTTGGTCTGAGCCCAAGATAAATGATTATCACTGTAATTGCAGAGTGATTATGCTAAGTTAATTAATGGTATGTAGCTTTATTTGCAACATATTCTCTTTCACCAAAGATTCAGAGAGCGCCTTCCCCTTCTGGTCCTCCCCTCTCTTAGTAGTATATTTCTGTACAGACACTGGCATACTCCAGAGGATTTAATAACTTGCTTACTTACAGAAGCTGTAATCATATGTATGGGCTTGTGGATTCATTCCTCTAGCCTCTGATCTGGAAACCATTGGGGCTGTATCTCCTCAGAGCACCTGAGGATGTAGTCCTGAGGTATTTCTCATGGTTCAGAGCCAATCAACATACAGACCTCAGTGCAGCCACAGTGCTGACAGGGATAGAGATATGCCGTGACCTCTTTCCCTTTTGTAGGAGAGAGCAGGGATAGCCCCAGGCTAACAGAGGAGACCTAAAGGCAGTGTGTAACAAAGATGTCCCATTCCTCAGTAAATCTGTTCTTTATATAGACATGAGGGAATAAGCCAGACACAAATCAGCCAAAGTGCTCAAGAGAGAAGAGAAGCAGCAAATCCAAATACCAAATCAAACAATGCTTGGCTCCCATCACATCTCCAGGAGTTCTCTGGGTATTCAGACCAGCAATGTCATCCAAGACGAGCCTGAAAGATAGTCAGTTGCTTCTGTCATGCCTGCCTCCTCCCAGCAAAGAGTATCCTACTCATTAGGAAATCTTACACAGAAGGAGAGCTGAGAAGGCAGAAGTCTTGTATGTGTCTTCTTTCTTGAAAGTCACCTCCTGCATGAACTCACCAAGGCTCAGAAGAGGCAGCAAGGCCCTTGTACGTCCTCTGTCATTGCGGGATGAATTCAGGATGCTGTTCCCATTGTGCAACCAGGGAGGAAGCCAGACATCAGGCTGAGAAGATAACCTCTCAACCATGCAGCAGTCTTCAGACTGCTTGTTTCAGAACAGATGATGCAGAAGGATGAGAAAGGGCCTCTCTGTAAAGCACTCTTCTTTATTTTGATGGCTTATAACACTGATGTAAGTACCCAGCTCATACTTTTCAGGCTCCATCGCATAAGAATAGGAGCTGTGAGTCCAACCCTTCTTAGTCACTGACTTTATCCCTCTGCAAGTCTTGATGGCTCTACCTCTTCTTAGGTCCTAATGACTATAAGCAATCAATTACATAGATATTTACCTCATTTTGCTAAGCAGATGAGACTTAATATGATTGAACTGTGTTCCCTTTGGTCAATTATTAGAGATATCAAACTAAAACAGTTAAGCAGAAGTCTCAAACCACTTTAAGTTGAATACAAACAGGTGACCAATTAGAGAAGAGATACTTAGTCAGTGCTAAGATATGTAAGCGTAACACTGTATTATGCATCAGCAAAGCCACTTGTACAAACAGTGTTCGAGTTTGCGAAAGAGATTATATCATGAGTCATGACTTCTTTAAGCTTATTTCCTGGTATCTATTAGGGGAGGTTGGCAGCCTAGCATTACTTAGCTGTTATGGAAAAGCAAGCATCAGATAAGAAGTATTAAAAAATAAACCTTGCTGGAGGTTCATGAAAGGAGCTGCTATCTTAAAAAGGCTGCTGAGGTGATTTCAGGCCTTTTGTCATGCCAGTTCAGCATGCTTCGCTAGCAAAGGCATCAAGCTTCCTCCTGTATTTAGAAAGTCTTTTTGTACCTTGTTGCCTTTGGGATTGTTTGCAAACTCTTTCAGTCAGCTGTCCCCAAAGCAAGACAGCTCCCACTTCAAATGGGTGGACATAGCCATTTTGAGCTACTCTCCCTCCTTCTTTAGTAACTGCTTCTAAAACTCTTGGTGTTAATGACTTGCCTGCATCTGTGGCAAAACTAGAAGAGAGTCCCAGGGATCTCATCCAAATGCCTGCCCTGTAAAATCCTCTCCTCTCTGTGAAGGTCAACAAATGAGTTTTCTGTGCTCCAGAAATGATGGAGTATTCCATTGGCCTCTGCATTGCCCAGCAACTTGACTCCATCAGGAAAAAAATCTTTATTAAAATTATAGTTCTGAATCTAGTTTGGGCATGAAGCTGCAATGGCTCCATCAGCCAGTCAGTCAACTCTCTCATGAATGTGTTATCTGACTTCCCCATTAGGGCATTGTTCACTCTCTAGCCTGCAGACATTCACCCATGTCTGATTTCTCCTGTCCTTGGGAAACATCCAGCTTTTCCCTGCAGAGCAAACAGAAAGCATAGCCCAGAGGAAAGGGAGAAATTACGTACTCTACAACCTTTCCTGGATGCAACGACCTTGAAAGCCTGTAGCTGCTAGGAACATGCAGGAGGAACTACTTTCCTTGTCACCTTGGATTTGGGTCAGGAGAACTACAAGCTTGTGACTTTTCCAGAGAAATTCTGCCCAGTAGCACAAGGAAAGAGCACAAATCTCCAAGCCAGGAATTGTGGTGTTAGAGCTGAAGGATTTGATGTGGGAAGAAAGGAGCAGACATTCAGAAATATAGCCCAGACAATGGAAATCCTGTATCTTAAGTGTCCCTAAGCCAGGGCAGAAGAAAAGAAGCAGAGTTCTGTGTCACTCCAGTATATAAGGATCTGGTTTGATTTGATGTACTCAATTCAGACTCCTGAAGTAAAGTCTTGTCTCACAGGGTGTGTTCAGAAACCATTACATTCAGACAACAGAAGGGCACAACACAAGGGCAGAGGACAAGCAGCGCAGGTGTGGGCAGAGGAACTGGAACCCTCAAGACTTTAGACAGAGGCACACAATTCTTGTATCATTGATTTGGATACATCAAATTCCTGCAGGGTGGATGATGGAAAGCTTGGCAGAAAAAAAAAAAATAATTATCAAAGGACTGCGTGAGGTATACCATCTTTTTAGGTAGCCACGTATATATACAATGTCAAACCTAGGACTTGAATGATGATGACTCTTGAGCCAGCTCTGGAGCAAATGGTAAGATCTCTCAAGTTCCTCTGGAGTCAGAGGATGAAAGTGGACCCATTTCCCTATAGGGATGAAATACATAGCAGTGTCATGCTGCTGCTAGACTTACCCATTGCCTGACTTCAGCCATACCCTTTGCTGCCTTTCCATTTGAGTCACATATCCAGCAAAATCTACATACCACAAGACAGGTTGATGTCTTTCATGTGGCTCAGATTTCCTTAAAAAAAAAAAATAAATCATGTGACACAAATCCCTCTTCCAAGAATTAAGTCCCCAAAAAGTCAACATTTTCCTAAACCTGTTTGACCAATAGCTCTATGGGGAAATGATAAGTTTAAATGATACATAACTGTGTGCAGTTCTAGTTTGTAGTAACCTGGAGAAGCGCTGGCTTTAAAACCTTGAAGAACTTGGCTAAATGTGTGCAGAAGTAAGTACAGGTGATAAGTATACCAATTTTATCTATGGTTTTTCAGATTTTTAGTGATTCCTCTGCAAATCACTGCTTCTTATGTGATATTTCAAATGTGTCCATTGTCCTTGGCACATATACCTGGAGGCTGGAGAGGCAGTCTGATTTCAGTTGAGGATGCACCTTAATGTTTGGACCTAAGTGACTTCTTAACAGCAGGTTTACCAAGAGGCTAGGATTTGAAGTTACTGGTCCTGTTTCCAGACTGTTGATCTCACCAATGAACAGTCCTTTCTCTCCCAGGGCTCAGGAGTATAATTATTACCAAGGTTCAGATTATCATGCGTCAACAGAGCCATGGTGGTGAACCGCATGAGTGCTGCTAGGATCAGAGCAATGTGGGCTGGAATGGACCTCAGGAGGTCACTACAGACAGCATTCTTCAGTCTGTTGTCCATGGTCCATTAGGCATCAGGCAGTAGCCAGGAAACTTTGCAGCAACTTAATTTTCCAGCATATACACTCATTTCCACATATGAGAGCAAGCAAAGTCAAAGGAGGGGATGATGACAGTAACATGGTTCAGTTCACAGTAGGCTGGAAGCAGAATTGTAGAAATATTGTGTTAGGTGAACTGCACTTCCTCCTGGATCAGAGAGTTGAAGTCATCCTTGAGTGAATTGGGAAAGGAGAAACAAGAGATGAGGAGCACCAGTTGAGCCCAATCCCCTGTCCTAAGGCAGGATTCAGTTCTATAAAGCCATTTCTGCCAAATACTTTTCTAACTTCTTCTTAAAAATGTCTAATAACACAGATTCCACCCCTTCCCTAGGCAATGTATTCCAGCATTTAACTATTCCGATTGTGAAAAAGTGTTTCCTGATGTCTAACCTGACTCTTTCTCAGCAATTTAATCCCATTACTTCTTGTCCAATCCACGAGAGACTCAGAAAGCAATTTATTCCCTTTCTTAGCCCCAGGCAGCACAAGGTAAAACATGTTAGCATAAACCTTACTAAAAAGTGTACAGGATGCAATGCAGAGAACTCAGAGTACTTAGCCTAGGGAAATCTGTGTTGATCTTGGGAGAGCAAAGCAACATCCTTCTCCTCAGCAAAGAGATTATACTTGGTTCATGATAAAGAGGGTAAGATATGAGACCAAAGACATCCTTGACCTATACCCAGAAATCCTCCTTGGGTTGTAGGGGGAAATCTACTTATCTTGTAAGTGGTCTACATTTTAAGAAAAGTACAGAAAGCAAGGTGTACCCAAGATAAACCCACTATGTCCAGAGTTTTCTTATTCCTCCTTTGCTGTGCCAAGAAACAGGAGAACCAATAAAAAAATAAAATAAAATAAAAAAAAAGGGGGGAGAAAGGAAGCTTTGTCGGCAGCTGTTAAAAGAAGGTCAAACTTTTTCTTTTTTTTTCTTTTTTTTTTNGGGGGAACATTGATGGGAAGAGAGAACAACAAAGAATTGCTTCTGGAGTGCTCCAAAAGCTCCCTGCTGACAGGTCGGTCCCACCCTCCCCTCTGCAGGGCACAAGGACTCTTTTCAAAGAGAATCACCTGGCCCATAAATTCCAATTCATGGTAATTTAAGAAAACAAATTATCAACTCCAGCCTTCAACGGTGTTTAGGAAAGGCAAGATTAAGCACAGTGACTGAAAAATAAAAGTTTTTTCTTGCCACTTGATTTTGCAGGTGGGATTTCCTTCAGTCCTCCCAGGTTTGTGGTTTCTCCCTCCAGGGCCTTCAAGAGGTTGAACTGGCACAGCTCAGGGGTTTGTGAACACTGTGTGGGCTGGGGGGAGGGCAAGAGGAAATTGAGTGGCTTCTTTCTTTTCACCTTCCTTTTTCCAGTTATCTGTAGCAAGCCCTCAGAGCACCTATATTTAGACTAGGATATATAAAGAGGCACAGATGCACACTTGACCCAGGAACATTTCCCATTTTCTATTAAACTGACTCATTTTTAGCTTCTGTGCTGCTTTCTTCAGTGATCTGGGATTTGGCCAAGGACAAAGAAAAGGGCTTTTTTAGGGCCACTTACTAAATAAAGAACTTGCCCGAGACTTAATTACAAATGTAGCATTCCAATTTACATAGGCAACGATGATGGATTCAGTCAGGAGAGGGTTCAGAAGTCAGAGCCAAGCACTTTGGCTTTGTGGGGCAGAAGAACAGGAAGCATGGGGACATTACATGTCCTTCAGCCCTTCTGGGACCACATACCTCCTGCTAACAAGTACGTTATCCTCTTCTCATATTTGGGAAAGCTCCAACGAAGGGCAAACTGGGTTTTCTATCCCTACTCCTCTTTTGGAGAGTCCAGAAGTTTACTCCTCAAATGGCCAGAAACTCTCTCCTTCTTTCCAGTTTTAGTTTATTCCTGACCACATTTATCTTTGTGTCTTCTGGTATGAAACATTTTTTTTCCTTCAACTGAAATAGCTCTTCCTGTTTCTGGCATCTTACTCTCTCCAACTTCAGCGTAGTCACAGAAAGTTAAGCCATCCTTTTTTGAACCTTGTTTTCATACAAAAAGCAAGCAAAGTTCTCTCCCTTCTCTTGTGAAACAGCATCTCCAACACTCTTTATCTTTCCAGAGTCCTACCATTTTATTCCTCTGCTAACCTCAATCCGTAGAGAAATAGCCATCGAGTTTGGTTGTGAAACAGAAGCTCTGGCTACCGTATCCACCCAATGCCACAGCAACAAGGCTAAGATACTATGGATGACATGACAGGAAACCCTCAGATGAAAGCTTAGAAGGAGCTTCTGGGTCTGCCCACAGTGTTTTGGATGGGTCTACACCAAGGAATGGCACCCTAAGCCTGTAAATGTGCTCTCTTTTACTAATCTCCATGACTTTTCCACATTTCCACAGCACAGGCAAGAAATCCATATCTCAACTTGTCATGTTAGCTGCAAGATGGCTGCCCAGGCAAGGAAATACCATAGGAGACCTTCTACAACCACACATGGCACAGGAACCAGGCTACCTTCATCTCACAAGGGCATGAAAAAAACTCCTCACACCAGCCAGCATAGTTGTGGCATCTGCATCCTCCCTTCCCCTTGCAGACCTTTCTCCACCTCAGAGGGCTTCTCCTGCACTGACACCTAAAACCTGCCACCACTTTATAACCCAGGAGTTCGTTTCTCTGCCTTCATTTCATCCTAACCACTCCTGGTGTGGGCTACATCCCAATTCCTAACACAGTGTAACCTGCCTGCTTTTCAGATTGTGCAGTCTACACCTCCCAGGAAAGACTGGAGAGGTTTGCTGGAAGGATGTGGGGAGTGGCAGAGTGCACAGGGTGCAACAGGAAAAGATGTAGTGCACACTTCTTGGTTGTGTTGTGACTGGGGTGGCAAAGGATAGGTGTAGTCTTCTCTTAGTTAGAAAGACTAGAAAATGGTGATGACGCACAACGGACAGTGTAGTTCAGCCAAGGCTGAGCCTGGCCGTAGCAGCACTCTGACACCAAGTTTCCAATATGTCATTTCCAAGTACGATTGTCTTTTTCCTGGGAGAGGGAAAGTGTTAAATACAAAATATTTTTGTTTCCCACCTGGAATTTTTGTGGATTTTTGTGAAACTGCAGACAAGAGAGGAAATCTGCTTGCTTGCTTTTCTTGCTTTTCTTTCCTTTATATGTCTCTTCCTTAATTAAAAAATAAATAAATACAAAATATCCCCTGAGGGATATATGTCTCTGCCCATCCCTTTCACTTCCTAACTGCATCTGTTTGACCAGTATTTTCTGAAGCATTGGTTAAGAATTTCAGATGTCCAGCTTATCCTACCTGAATTGAATCTATTTTCCAGAATCCAAATGTACAGCTCTTTTTTGACAACCCAGTTCCTGAGTTCTCTCTGTCAAGATATCCTTTCATAATAGAATGAGCCAAAATCTTCAGTTATTTCAGAAAATGTGGTCATTATCTTTGTATGGCGAAGACAGAAATCCGAGCTTTGAAACAAACAAGAAAGTCATTCCAAAAAAGCCCAAAACCAAACAAAAACTTGAGAGATGCCAGCGTATTTCTTCCTAAACAAAACTTCTCCAGCACAATTCTGGTCTTCCCAACAAGCAGTTTTGCAAGTGAACTTTATAGTATGACATCAGTGAACAGATGGCAGGCAAAGCTGTTGGCAGGGTGATGAGAAAGCTGGCCATTTATAATGGAAAATGTCCTGATAAAATGGAATGCACTCATTTTATTCTACCATAATGTTTATAAAATTCCTTTCCTGAGGCTTCTTCGAGGATCTTTTCATCATTACTGGATTATTAATAATAATAAAAACTTATAAAGGGGGAAATGCACATAGCAAATGACATTTTAAATGCCTCAGAGGAAAAGGGAAAGGTTTTCAGCGCTAGTTGGGTTTATTGCATTGTGATGATTTGTTACAAGCTTTACAGTTACAATCCACGACCGTGTGGACATTTCTCCCAACAAGGTTAATTGTCTAATAACACTCAATAACTGGCAGGCACACATGCTTCAGGGGAGGACACTGGAGTGTAAAGGCACAGAAACTGCCAAATTTCTGTACCTTGAGAATCTCTGAATGCTGATCCGAAAAGTGTTTTGGAGGCAGACTTTCAGCTGGATGCAATTTTGAATGGGTCCATTGCATAAGCAGCAGGGAACAAAGTTGGGCCTTTAAAAACTCTGGTACTGTTGAGGAGCAGTTTTTGTCTTGAAAAGCCAAATCCAGGTGCTGCAAGAACTATTAGCTAGTTTAAGAAACATTTATTCTAATAACATTTTCTGGAAGTTTCCAGGGATGGGCCAGGACACAAAGCTGGGCGGGAAGAGATTCCTCTTACAGATAACCATTAGCAATTCTGCACCAGTTCAGGACAGGAGGAGACACAGGATGACCTGAGGGTGAGACTCCTCAACACACTGTGCTGCCAAGTCACAGAACACAGAAAGGAGACATTTCCTCCCCCTTCTCCATGTTCCCCCCATTTGTCTTAATGGGCAAATGAACCTAAATCTTCCTACAGAATTATTTCACTTTGATAAAACAGGATGAAGACATGTGTTTGGATTAATCCCAAGACATTCCCTTCATACACAGCCTCACCAAGCCAAGAGAGAAAAAAGTGACGTAGTTTAAGATAGTTTAAAAAAGAATGAAGTAGGGGAGCAATTCATGATAATAATTGAAGGATTATTACCAGAGAGTCCTTATCACTCCTTATCTCCCAGTTGTTTATAAAAGCAGTTGATATCACTAGTGCTGTTGTACAGTGAAACCGAGGTCAAGTGACATCAAAAAATCAACCTATGGTTGCCTCACCAGATGATGATAGAGCTACAAAGAAATTTCTCTTGTTTAATATTTACCTGTTACACACTGATGAACTCTTGTTCTTCACAATAAAAATCTGGGGGAAAAAAAGGAATTTGTCCCAGGACAAAAGACAGAATCCAAAAAGTTTGCTCTTTTTCAAATACCCCTTCCCCTCCCAGTTAGCCAGTCTCCCTTTCCAATCCATTTAGCGATAAAGGACTGAGAGTGTAGCTATGATCCCATGCTATGTGCTGAAAACCATCAGGCAGTGACCTTCTGGTGTTTTGCAGTAACATAGCTAAACAAACAACTTACTGTTCCAGTACCCCTCAGGGCAGATTCCTTGGTGGGGGCAATCTATTTCCAGCATTTCCATATCCACATCTGGAAGTTGTTATATCCACCTATTCCTACAGTGAGCCATCATCAGTATATCTAAAGTCTCTATCAAATCATGAACATGTCAGAGACCAGCTATGCTGGGAAGAACTTGTTTTCTAGTACAGTCTCAGACCAAAATCTTCTTGTTCACAGAACACCAGCTAGTCTGAGTGAACCTTTTCTAGATGCTGAACTCACAACAAGCTCCAGGGACATGCCTGAAATCCAGCACATCATCATTTTACATTGTTTCCTTCTTCCCCCTTTTCATGATTTTGAGATGTCCTCAATTTACCTGCAGAGACATTAAGAAATCTCTTATCTTTTGGGCAAAATCTCAATTTGGAAAAGCCACAGGAACTATAAACTATATTTCACCAAATTGCCTTAAGCTCTCTGGCTCACTGTGGTTTGATACTCTGCCTAATGTCCTAGCCCTTAAATTAATCTGCAAATATTTTTTTTTTCAGTTCCTTCCATCTGCAGTATTTTGTGTTCCATCTCTCCATACACCTCTGCTGTCCTTGACGATTGTAACAGCAACAATGAAAACTCACAGCAAAAAGAGTGTTTAATTTCAGACTCCGTGACTTCCGCAATGAATATGGTACAGAAACATGGACATGGGCACTGAGATCCATCTATCCCCCACCAAGGATCCAATATCCTGTCTTCAGCTCATATATTTTGGATCTGTCACTGGTTTTGCCAAAAAAACTTCATTTTACAGGAGAAGAATGAGAAAAAAAAAACAAGAAAGGAAGTAGATGAAAAAGGAAGATTTTTAAAGGGCAGCCAAGATAATTCCTCCTGGATGTTTTCAGCTTTTTTTAATATCTTTTTCTTGAAGAAATTGTAATCTGGTGGCCCTGTGCAGTAGAGTGCCTACTGCAACTAAATCTTGTCACTACAGGAAGGAATAATTTGCAAGATAGGTTTTCTTTTCTGACTCTAAGCACAAACAAGTTGTTGGAATAGAAAACCCTACTAGGAACAAGAGGAAATTAATCCCCTTTCAGGTTTACTTAGTGCTGTTGCTTTCTTTTAGGTACAGATAGATGTGTAGAAGATACAAAACTTACAACTTCAATATGAAAAGGCTACAACTTCGACTTAGCTTGCCAAGGTATTCCTAGTCTGAACCCTCCTCACTTGGGCAAGTGAGAGCTGCTCCGGTATGCAGTGAGGTAGCCCTGAGATGCATCATCCTGAAATCCAAGCGAAACCCATAAAGGTTCTTTAACACAAGATCTTCCATGGAATAATTCCAAGTTTACATCAGGGTTAATGAGAGAAAATTGGGCCATTTTTACTCACTTTTGTTTCCTAAAATTGTCAGTATTTCTTCTGATTCTTCATCTCCAGTTTGTAATGCACTAAAACTGGACTTTAAAGTTCTGGTTTCTGTACAACTGTGTTATTTTCTCCATTCTAGTAGGAACATTCCTGTATAGATCTGACTTAATTTGCTACCTTTCTCTTAGTTCCAGTTTGGTTTGGAAGTAAAAGGTCTTAAAACATGTATAGAAAGTTAAAAAAAAAAAAAAAAACAGACCATCCTCTTTCATGACTGGTGAGTTTCTAGACTAGAGATAGGTCTTGTACCCATTTTTTCCACCTGAAGTGATTACACTAAGGTTTTAGGTCCTACAGCTGACCAGGATTTGACCTCCATTGTAATGACTTCCCACAAGAAGCATGGGATGGAATATCAATTGCAAAAGACCCTTTTTTTTTTTTTTTTTATCTTTGCTGAGTAATTCAAGTGAAATTCTGCTTAACAAACAGTGCAGCAAGAATTCTACAGCAGTCTCCATATCCATAGGCACTTATCCAGTTCTGTTACCTCATTCAGGTAGTCATGCATAGAAAATCACATTTGTTATACAGTATTGGAGTACATTTAATAAATATCCTGATCATTTTGAGACTGCTAGGCTCAAAATGAAGCTAAAGAGCTTGCAATCTGAACAGCATCTCCTGAAACTGAAAAAAAGCAGCAGAGCTGCAATTTTGATCATGTTACTGTGACAGCTGAGCCAGTAACCAAAAATTCAAAAATTAGTGTAAATGATGTCACTAGACTATGAAATTGAACTGTTCTGCTGTTGACATTTTCTTGCCATTTTGATCTGAAAAGAATCAAAATGCCTTTAGTCATTTAGACTGTACTTCAAACAGTCCTATTTTCATCTCAATGTTGTCGATGGATGCACTTGTAATATTCTCCACGCATGTTTCTTGTCAATAACATTAAGAAAAAAAAAAAAACAAAAAAACCCACCCTATTTATAGATTTCTCCTATTAAAAAATGTTGCATAAAAACTGAGTTGTTTTGTTAGAATGATAATGGCTCCACTCTCCATCTAAAATCTAGATCCTAAAATTTAGAAGCCTGACTCTACTACTCACCCAACAATAATATTCTGCTTTATCCTTTTCAGCATATAGCCAGCACTGGCTACAAAAGGTTTGAGAAACCCTTATTTAGGCAGAATTCAGGGATACTCCTGCCACCCAAAATCTCACACCAAATGAAAGATCTGATATGAGACCATTCTACCCTTGGAAACTCAAGCAATGCAGAGAACCACTGCCTTTGAAAAGATTTACATAACTTGGATGATAGATTAATTTCTTGTCTCTTTAAACAGCAGCCTCCACACTGTTGTGTTACTCCTTGGCCAGGTAAACAAACTGTACGCTGGCTAGTGTCCAGCATGGTCTTTGAGAAACAAGTCAGTGTGCTTGCTGCATTTAAGCAGGCAATCAGAAGCCTATCAACAAGATTTCACACAAGATCTGGCTTATTGGGACATACAGCAGATCACCTGCCAACCAAACAAAAAGTAATTTCTGGTGCATCTTATGGGCCATAGAAAAACCCTGATAGTTTTCCTCACAGTGATTATCTCCTTCTCCATGTGAGACTGCAAGATGCCTTACCATGAAATAATAGCATGATTTATCATAGTTCACTTCCTTCAATTTTCCTTCTACCATCTCTTTTTAGAGCTTTTTTGTTCCCTTTGGTTTTTTTGTTTATTTATTTCTCCCCGTCCCCCTTCCTCCTCACCCACCCCCACCCACCCCACCGCCCTGCTTCCAGTGATAAAATGACTTTATCAGACTTGTGTTCAGGCCTTGCATGATTCAGACAGGTGTTACTCATATGTCTACAGCAAAGCCACACAGAAGAAGAGAGAAATCCCTGCTTCTCCAGGGAGTGCTTTTACGTTTCCTTCCACCAAATTAGTACTTTGCAGAAAGGGAAAGGGGAAGGCAGTGACGTACTTGACCATTCTGCTTTCTGCTAAGTGAGTGTGTGTCTAAACCCTCGTTAAAGGCTTTTGCCCTGTAGTGACAGCATGGCTCAATCCAGCACTAGAAAACTAATGTGGCTGAAATTAAGACAAAACCCTTTCCAATTCTAACTTAGCAATTATGCTAGCAGAGCCAATCTGGTAGGATTTTATGCAGTCCATGCATTTTCTTAGTAGGTCTCAGGAGGTCAAAACCAAAGAGACATTTCCACCACTTCAATGAAGGCTTCCACTGGAGCTGACTGTTCATCATCCCAGACGGACATTGTCGAAATTGATTCTCTATCCCCTTTTACCTTATGCATCTATAATAATACATTCAGGCAACAAAATCTTCATCTCCCAGGGGAATTCTTCTTTCCATACTTGTCACTGTAATTGCACTATACCAAGTTTTACACCACATTATTTATTTTGGAATCCATTGGATTTGAGAGCTCCATGTTTCCTTTAAGCAATGTTTTTTAGTACCATACATCCCTTTCTAGGCTATTAGTATAACACAGCAGCTGCAACACAAGTGTAAGAGCTGAACTTCCAATAATTTTGTATGATCAACTATCAAGGTGAAACCTGGCCAGCATTCAGACTTTTCCCCTTTAAACGAATTGGAGTAAAATGGATAGTCTGTTCCATTGTTCTTGCTAATATTTCAAGTGTTCCTCCATCCCTCAAACAGCTTTGATGTCATCTAGCTCCACTTGAAGGGGAAAGAATGTGTTTGGGAATAATTAACAAGCTAAAAATTACTTTGTCAGAACATTTGTATTATTGAATTACTTGCAGCTACCAGCCTTAGAGGGTTGAAGCAGTGGTTGGGCACAATTAGATCCCTTTAAAGGGAAAAAAAAAAAAAGTAGTCTCTTGGTGAAGCACACAAAGCTGGACTGAAGAGGGACAGGTTAATACCCTTCTGCCTGAAAATGCTCATGTAACCTCAGGCACATGACTTAGTCTACGTACACATCAACCCCTCTCATGAAATGCCCCTGGTGACTCTTGCCTCATTATAGCATAAGCAAATATTAACATTGCAACAGAGCTGTGTCTTATCCTGCATTCCTACCTCATCCAGTGTAAGAGTCCTGGATTTTGTCAGTGCCTCTGGGCACTACTTTAACACAAATAATACTCAAGTTTAAAGTATTTTTTTCTTTCTCTCTTACTGCAAACCTTTTTATCAAGGACTCTGAGAAATCAATTAAAAACATATTTTTTTAAAAATCAAGCAACATATGGCTCTTTCTTCTGCCACTACAAAGCAGAATTAAAGACACTTCTGTCGTCCCTCTACAACAGATTTAGAAACTCAGATCATTTAGTCTCCCATTTCATAGGGGAAACCAGCACATTACATAGAGGGTTGGCTTAGCACTGCCCTTTGGTATTGGATAACTTAGTAGAAAATAAAAAGTTTTGGCCTTAATAAACTGTATTTCATGTCTGGATTTCCAAGCATGTTAGCTATCTCACCCCTGTAACTAAGATAGCTGTTCCATCAGCTGTGCCAGAATCTAGCCTGAGGCTTTTGTAGAGTTAACCTTTTCCAGCAACAGTGAAGATTAGATTTAGATACCCAGTTTATGTTCAACTCTTCTTTAAATTTATGCTCTAGAGGATTAAGCTAGCTGTTCTGTACTCGAGCAACTTTATGGACAAGAGATGATGCATACATGAGCTGGGAATTACTCAGTAGAAAATCAGGCTTGATAGTAAAGGAGCCCTCTTCCTTAGCAGCACAATCGTCCATTTTCTGTTCAAGCCCCAAGAAGCTCCCTATCCCCTACGTCACCCCTTTTAAATCAAAACTGGACCTGGCAACATCTGTGTCTCATTAACGTTATCTCCGGTGCCTGTGGTTCATTGCTCTCATATAAACCCTCATCTCAGGGAAACTCGTGAGATGCTTTGCTAAACAGGAAGGCTGGTAGTGCCAGGAGAAACTAAAAATGTATTTGCTTTCTACAGAGCTGCTCTTAATGGTCTGCTCTAGCAAAAGAATTTCTGTAAGAAAACAAAAAGGAATTAGATCTGTCCTAGATATTTGGAAAATTTGTTGGGCAAACTTTTTTGCTATTGTGTTGCTAACTTAGTCTGCTGTACAATTCTAAAGAGGGTCAGGCATGAATCCAGTTATCAAAGAAGCTGCTCAGTTTCTGGTGAGATTAATTTCTCCAGATAGGTCTTCTCTTTTTTTTTCCCCTCTGGTATGTTTTATCTAAAAAAAAAAATATTTTCAAAAAATCTTTTTTTAACCTGTTCATCTTACATCTGATTAGTGTTCCTGTACTTTGAGTTGAAGGAGAGCACAGAGCACACAATGTAAAGGAGCAGCACAGATAAAAAAATCCATGAGAAGCCAGCAAAGAAAGTGGATGGGGAGGTATGGGCTGTCCATGACAACTAATGTACCTTAGCCTGGTATGTGTGAAAAATACTTACCTGTCCTTGAACTCCTCAAAGCAAATATCTAGTGTTTGAACTAATATCTGCTGCTGTGATTCAGCATCCTGATTTTTCTGTCTCTGCAGAGAACTATAGGCTCTGAACACTGATCGTGCTGCAAGTGCATTAAATCCTGTAGCGAACACTCGTGTTGTGGTCACTTGTCATGTATTTATTCTGTTGGAAAATAAAGGAGTGTTATGCCTTCCTAAGGAGTTAATCCACTGGCTGTCACCTTGTGGCCTGATTCAGAAGCAGTGCTTACAATCTCTGCCTTTAACCACATCCTCTGTGTGTTGTGCACTCAGTTTTGCTGGGTTTTGTTGCTTTCTATCCTGATTGTGGAGAGAATAAAAGGTGAGAGGGAAGCAATTGGAAAGTTTGGCTAAGGAAGGGAAAATACAACATATCAACCAGACCACCCAGTTGTCAACAATTTGGAAGGCATCAAAACATAAGTACTGCTGTTGTGCAGGCATAGGAAAAAAGAAAAAGAAAAAAAGAAAAAAGAAAAAAGTAAATTCAGTTCAGTGTGTAGGGAGTGGACAGTCCTGATATTTAAAGTGTTTGATGGGATCTAACAGCTTTGAGGGCCAGACGTCATAGAAAGATATATAAGTATGAATTTCTAAATAACATCTGTCAAGTGCTGATGTCCTGATCTGAACCCTTAAGGCTAGATGAGGAGGCAGTACAAGATATTTGCTGCGTACCCCCACCCTCAGCATACGTGCACCCCACCCATGCCCCTACTCCCTGCGTATGGTTGTTCTCTCTTTCTGCTGAAGTTTAGATTTCTTCTTTGAACTTTGGTTCTCATTATTTTTGGACTTGTCACTTTGTTTGGAAAGATTTATTTCCACTGTTTCTTCTCTGTTCTTTCCTTGCTACTTCTCCTCTAGATGCTTTTTTGGCAAAGCCCCTCACTATTTTTTATGACTTTGTGTACAGCTTCAAAACAGTAAAATGTTTTTGAAGCAAGATGATCCTGTGTTGCTACGTTCATGCAGTAGCTCCTCCACCTCTGTTCCTTTTTAAAGGGCTTGTGCCGAACTTCTGTTTTTGACTGCTCATTAAGAAAAAAAAAACAAGTGCCTCTGAATATTAGAGCCTAAACCCCAAAAATTACTCTTCTGTGTATGTACCTTCTTGTTACCGAGCTTTTTAGCTCTTTCCATGCCAACCAGCCAGGTGTCTTTCTGTGAGAACATACTGGTTTTCACAGGTATGAGTGAAAATGAACAGTCCTGATATTTCTCTCAAATGATGTTGAGATTGGCTGAAATTGGCGGTGGAAGGTGAACAGCTGGCCAGTGAATCGCCTCTTCCTTTGGATACCAAAACTAAGACTAAAATGTTTGCCTTTGTATATTTTGGATCATATTGCCCTGTCCTAGTGACAAGTGAACTCATTTCACTTGGAAGTTAGGATCTAAATCTAATTTTAGTAGCTAAAAAACCATGCCAGTTTATAAATATACATGTAATTGGATTTGATTTGCTGAAATGGTTTTCCTCTAATGCTCTGGGTGGCAGCTTCTCTTGTTTCTATAGGCCCCTAGAAGAAGCTTTTGAAAATTCTCAATTTTATTCATTGCACTCTATGACAGCAATAGATTTTCCAGTATTGGTGTTATCTGAAGAAGCTGTCTCTGTGTAGTTAACCATTATAACTTGAATGATGATTTTCTATTGAACAGAACACAAAGCAGATACACTTCTATTCCATGGTTATATCAGCCGTATAAATAACTATTAAATTCAGGCTTCTAAATTCAGCTTTTCTGCTGTCAATATTTTTTGGTTATTCATTTGTAGCACTGCTTTTTGAGGTGCTGAGATAGCAACACAAACCTAGTACGTGGTAAGGGTTTAAACAGACCATCAGATAGGGAAGGTGACACATGAACATTACTTTAAAATTGGGAAAATAGGCATGGAATGTGCTCTTCAACAGCAAACAAGCTGTAAAAGTACCATTTGGGTTTATGCTAGGAGATATCTTAACTGCCAGGAGTACAAACTCACCCCTAATACAAGAGATCTGTCCCTGATAAAACTTTTATGGACTATAAGCCTCAGTTTTGCTACCACAAGAAGAGAAGTATCTCAGCCTGTATAACAATGACCTCCATCAAAGCTGGTTTTATATTTTATTTGGTTCTCTGGACCCTGTGACTGTTGCATTCACATTTATGAGACTAAAAAGGAACATTCTACTGGTGCCGCGTGATTGGTATAAAAAATCTCTAGCTAAATGTCCTTCAGAGAGTCCAAATCTAGATGAAATTATTCCAAAGTGGTGAAGATTTCAATTTCCCTTGCTGAATTGCTTGGATGGCTGTAAAGACCCTTATCACTAGACTTGGGTACAGTCTGTTGACTGGTAGACTGACAGTATACTGGAAATGCATATCCATAGCTTTCCATAGGTGTGGAACTGAGGGATTCGTGTGACCCTCTGAGGAGGATTGCAACTGCATTTTCCAAAATGAGAGCAACACACTGATCTAGGGGAAACACAGCAACTAACATGAGAAAAAGGCTGAGATACTGAATGCAGCCTTTGTCTCAGTTTTTAATAGTGAGACTGGTTGTTCTCTGAATGCTCAGCCCCACCAAGATGGAAAACAGAGGTGGTGAACAGTATGAAGATCCTTCAGTCCAAGTAGAAATAGTCAGACCTGGTGCACCACTTAGACACACAAAAGTCTGTGGGTCTGGATACAATCCATCAGAGGCTACTGAGGGAGCTGGTAGATGTGTTCATCAAGCTACTTTCCATCATTTATCAGCAGTCCTGGCAAACCAGGGATGTCCCAGTTGACTGGAGGTTTTTAAGTGTGATGTCCACCCACAAGAAAGGCCAGAAGGAGGCTCCAGGGAACTACAGGCCTGTCAGCCTGCCTTTGGTGCCAGAGAAGGTTATAGAGCAGATCACACTGAGTGTCATGATGTGGCACATACAAGACAACCAGGCTATCAGTCCCAGTCAGTATGGGTTTGTCTGAGCAGGTCCCGCTTGGCTAAGCTGATCTCCATCTCTGGCATGGTGATCTGCCTGGTGGATGAGGCAAAGACTGTGGATGTTTTCGACCCTGACTTTAATAAAGCTCTTAATACTATTTTGCACAATAGTCTCCTGGGAAGAAAAAAAGAATGCTCTGGGAAGAAAAAAAGAATGCTCTGGGAAGAAAAAAAGAATGCTCGAGGCTTGAATGGGCTTATACTTTATTGGATAAAGAACTGGCTGGATGTTCAGGCCCAAGGAATTGTGGTGAATGGAGTTAAATCCAGCTGGTGGCCAGCCATCAGTGGTGCTCCACAGAGCTCAGTTTTAGGGCTCGTTCTCTTTTATATTTTTATCAATGATCTGGACGGAAGGATCAAGTACCCACAGTAAGTTTGCATATGATACCAAATTGGATGAGAAAATCTATTTGCTATACAGTAGGAAGACTATGCAGAGGGATCTGGACAGTCTGGATGAACCAGCTGAGGCCAATTGTATGAGGTTAGTAAGGCCAAGTGCTAAGTCCTGCACTTGAGTCATAATGGCCCTATACAATGCTACAGGCCTGGGGAAGAGTACCTGGAAATTTCTCCAGAAAAAAAAGGATCTGAGGGTGTTGGTTGGCAGCTGCCTAAATATGAGCCAGCAGTGTGCCCAGGTGGCCAAGAAAGTCAACAGCATCCTGGCTTGGATCAGAAACAGCGTCTTCAGAAGGACTGGGGAAGTGATCTGCTGATACGTACCTCAAATACTATGTTCAGCTTTGCACTCATTGCTGTGTTAGACACCTCATGAACTGCTGGAGCACATCTAAAGAAAGACAGCAATGCCGGTGTAGAGCCTAGAGCACAAGTCCATGAGGAGCAGGAGAAGGAACTGGGCTTGTTCAGACTGGAGAAGAAGATACTGAGGAGAGACCTTACCACTCTCTAAAAATACCTGAAAGGAGGTAGTAGTGAGGTGAAGGTCAGTCCCTTCTCCCAACAGCAGGTGATAGGACAAAAGGAGATGGCCTCAAATTGCACCAGGGGCAATTCAGATTGCATATTAGGAAAACATATTCAAGCAAAAGGGTTGCAAAGCACTGAAATATGTTGCCCAGGGAAGTGGTGGAATCAGCATCCCTAGAGATATTCAAGAGACATGTAGATGTGATCTGTAGGGACATGGTTTAGTGGTGACCTAGCAATGTTGGGTTAATGGTTAGACGATGATCTTAAAGGTCTCTTCCAACCAAAATGGTTCTTTGATTCTGAGCTGGGCTTATAATGGATATCAATGAAGGACAGCTGACTGTCAGATTTAGGACAAGGAAAGACATCAGGTCACCACACATAGACCTTTACAGAGAATGTCATACAGTCTAATGCTTCTTCTAATAGCGATGACTTCTTGTATCTTTCCTTCTATTAGAAAAATTTTACAAGGACCTTACCACTGTCTGTTAGTTTGAAAATTTCTCCAAGCTTTCCACCACTCTCTTGTAAGCCACTTTATCCCTATACTTTTCTCTGAGCTAACCTCTTTTCCCCTCCCAATGAATTACTTCACTCTACTACTAAATAAAAGCTTCATTCCACTTTTAGTAGGTGATCTCCTGCATCTGCTTCATCTTCCTTGAAGAAGACTAGCCAGAACTACACACTTGGGTGTGACAAGTATACAGTTTAAGAAAAGGGGATTGTGGACAACTCAGGAAAAAATGAAGGATTCATCCCGTTTTGTTAGACAGGGAGATTCCAAACTCAGAGAAACTCTGTCAACATTTGCAGTGCAATTGCAATTTGAACCAGACCAGTGTACATCTGCAAAAATAATTTGTGCAGCAGCCACTGGAGGGGTAATAAAGGGTTTGTTTTTTTCTCTCAAATCCAGTCATTGGTAGAGTGAATGGATATTGTCAAAAGAATCCCTTATATCCTGTATTAAAAATAAGCATGTCTCACTTCAGCTTCTGCAAGACACAAATGCCCCAATCATTTCCCCTTCCTTTTTGGAACTCAGAGCAGGCTTTCAGGGGCAAAACAAAGAAGTCTAAATTCTAGTGAGACCTGTGGAATGCAGCTTGCAGTGTGTTCTATACAGAGGGTCTTCAGGTAACCAGAAATTTCCTCTGAAAAGTGAAAAACCACTCTCCTCTGAAGAAATAAATTAAAATAAGCTGAATGTGAAAGTGTTGGAGTTTGGAGTGGGCTGTGTTAATGGTCTACAGGGACAGAAGCTGAGAAAGGGGCAAGGAACTGCTGTCCATCACTTCTGTTAAGGCATTCTCCTGTTATTTTGCCTTGTGATGTGGAGTTTGCAGCTCAAACAACTCTAAACCCAAGAGAATGGCTCTATTCCCTGCACCAAATGGGTCTACCTATATCGGGAGAAAAAACTGCAGGGCTCATGTTGCAAATGCAGTGGTTGCCTGCACGAATGTTGAGACCAGGCAGTGGCACCCTCACCATGGCACATATTTTCCATGCACAACTGGTGGTTGTAACACAGGATCAAAGGATCTTGCCATGCCACAGAAGGAAAGGAACATGTCTGGCTTTGCCCACAAAGCATCTCCGGTTCGTGAACTAAAGCTTCAGAACTGAAATCCCAGCTCAGGTTTATAGTCTCTTCCAAGGTTTCTGTTGGAGAGCAGAAGGCCTGGTTCTAAAGGGGGGCTTGGACTTGTATGTAGTTGCTATGGTAGCTTACCTCTGTACACCATGCAGATTATCTTGATCAGCTTGGCTTTTTCCAGTCTGTGTACCCCACAAGGGAGAAAGGGGAGACTTGAGACAGCACTCTTTGTGATCTGCTATCATCATTCTCAGGTCTTCTGACAGATCTCCACTTTCTGTATGTTTGTTGCACAGGCAACTGGCTTGTTAAGGCACATGGCGTAATAAACCTCACAATATCAAAATAGTGGCTTTTTTAAAATGGATGCTGTATATCAAAGATGTTTTGGAGAGATAGAAGTGAGTTTCCTGGCAAGAACCTTTTCTCGAGCATCATCGGCCAGCTGTTGCCTGTTTTACTGTGTTTTCAACTCTACAGATGAATTGTGGCTTTGCCCACTCATCTGCCATTTCTCTTATCAGGACACAGATCCTGCTTTAGCCACCTTCTCTATTGCCTATCTCTAACTGGTTGCACAGAGAAGAGAATCTTGTCTGTTAGCTTGTGTATGACAGAGCTCATTTCAATTGTTTCGGTCTGTTTAGCTCTCCTGAAGTTCATCCTGAAAGGCCCTGTCCATTGCATCAGCTTAGTGCTTGCTTTCTGTTTCCATGCTTTTGCTTGCTTGCAGGCCGGCAGTTGCCCAAGAGTGAAGTCAAAAAAACCAGGCTACCAGGAGGCCAGCCAGAGGCTGTTCTTGCAAAAGAAATTTTACACATTTTACCCAGAAAAGGGTGGGGAAAGAGACAAATTCTGTATTAAACTACTGGCAAAGGGACACCCTGAATACTCCCCTCTCTCTTTTGAAAACAAATAGAAATAATTTGTGTTGTGGGGATGGAGAGACCTGTTATGGACACAAAGGTTTTGCTGTTTGTAGTTTCAATGTAGATTTCAGCTGCCAGTCTTCCAGGGCTATGTAACAGCCAAAATAGACTAAAGACAAAAAAAAAAAAAAAAAATCACCACAATTTTTAACAGTAAAGCTGCAAAACTGAAATATTTGTAAATTAAGGAAAGAAATGTAAAGGTGTCCCGGACAAGCATTGTTCAATTTTTTGTTTATTGATTTGTTTGGGGTTTTCTTTGTTTGTTTGAGGGTAAGTGGGTGAGTGGGGTTTTTGTTATACATTATCACAGCTGCCACTTAAGGAAATAAGACACGTTGTCTTATTCTTATTTGTATTTCTTTAATGTTTGGAGCCTGCTCTCCCTCTGGTCTGAGTAGATTGTTCACAGGAGAAATCAAAGCACAGAAGATGCTGCCTAGCTACAATACAGTGCCACAGCACTGTGTTATTCTCACATCACAGTTCTCCTGCAGCCTGTGCCAGAAAGCCCCACTCACCTGTTGGAACACAGAGCAGTAGCATGCGTCATGCATCAGAACATATTCATTGCATCTTGAGATGCCTGAGAGCTAAGCTACCAAACATTGATAAATTTTCTATTAAGCCTGTGGGTTTTTTGAAGTTTATAACTTGACCATATTCGTGTAGAATAGGTTCTTTTCACATTGATGGTACAAACGGCACTTTTGAGAGGAAGGCAATTCTGTCAAATTTTACATTCCTATTCTAAGCAAAGGCACTACAGTTTTTCAGTAGGTCTGCTGTTGTTTCTTTCTTTGTTCACTTGGGGAAAACAAATGCCTTTTACCACTTTTCCTTGGGAATGGAACTTTTATAGCTGAAACTTCAAAGAAAAATCAGTCTGAAGTAGATACTGTGTCATAGAAAACTTTAGGTTGAGGCATTCCAGTCAGTTTTAAAAGCAATGACAAAGCAGAGTCCTATCTGCAAGAAAGGGAATGTGAAATGATATCTGTGTTGCCTACATTTACAATATACAAGTTGATGGGGCTTTTTAAGGAACCGCATGCAAATGTCCTCCCATTCTTCGTGGGAACAGCACCAATTTTGCTTCAGACCCTATCATTGATTTGTATGGAGGGTCAAGACCTCAAGAGCTCTCAACTTCTTCAAAGATACTGGCCACATTTAAATAGAGATAACCTAGCTGCTGCCTGAAAATGCAAGAAAGACAAAGGTCTGTATTCACTCCCTACTTCCCAGCAGAAACTGAAGGATGGTGTTAGGATGAAAACACCTAAGTGCTCTCTACTGATTGCAGTGGTGGCTTTGATGACCTCTAGCATGTCCTATGAAAGCAATGTGCCTAAGCAACCCCTATCAGCAACCCAGAGATCTGTGCAGTCCTGTCAGCTCTGCTTGGAAAATTACTTTGGCTTTGCTTTCTCAGCAATTTTAAAAGCTCCATAGAGATTGTAACTCCACTGGCTCAAGTCAGCAAATCTGCGTGGCTCATCCAGTCCCAAGCACATTGCTCATTTTGCGACAGAAAATGGACATGAGAACTTCCGTTTAATATATGTACATATACAAAAGAAAAAACTAAGCTGAAAGCGTTTTATTGTCTCTGCTTGGGTGAAACCTTTTAGACTAACAATATTCTTTCCAATACATTTTTGAGTATGCTGCTGCTGTGAGTCATTTAGGACAGAGGAAGCATGTGAGGGTCACATGCCTTCAAGCCCAGAACCCATTGGGTCTCTGCTGTCTGACCCAAAGAAAAGGCTAACAGGCATCATTCTCTTTGTCATTATTCTCATGGAAACAGAAAGTGGATTTGAGGTGAAACATCTGGTTTGTTTTGGGTAAACATTATTTATCTCTTCTTTCCCCTTGGCTTTTTAATGGTTTCTTCTTTTTCTCTTAAAGTATCTCCCCTTTTTTGGAATAAAGGCCTTATTGGAAGCCCACTGGATTTTTCCATCAGCTCCAGAAAGACATTGGATCTGGCTGTAGATACAGACAGGGATTTCTCTCCACAATCCTTTGTATCTGTCCTCTGGTGATCCCTGGTGGAAATGCCTGGTGCATTGCCTTTGTCATATCCCTGAGTTTGAAGGTGTGTTTCCTCTTTTATACCTGGTACATTCCATTCATGCCAATAACATCCTCAGTATTTTACAAACATTTGTGGAGCAGGGAAGAGAGATAAAGTCTTTTCATTAGTAGTAAAGCTCATGGTGAATTGAGGGGAAAAGGTTATGACACTGATTCTAACACATTGCAACAATGCCAGGGACATGTCAGTTGGATGCAGAAATATGAATGAGTCTGCATTTTATTAAAATCTCTACCAGACCATTAAAAGCTGGAAGTATGTGAACAATTCTCTCTTCCACACCTGCATGTGATCTACTACTCAAACAGGTTCCCAGAGGATGTGTTCACAGTCCAAGTGACCAGGACACTAGCATTGAATGTCTTCCTTCTCAAACAGCAGGTTTTGGACAGAAGCTTTAGGATTTAATACCAGCACCACTGGCTGACAGATTTTGGCATACACTGTGCCTACAAACCTAGGACTGAAGAACTTCTTTCTTTTTGCTGCAAACAGTGTTACCCTCTAGGTATTGGAAAAATTAAATCCAATTTGAATGTCTGATATACAGAAAGGCTTTGGTTTTCTGCAGACATTATTTTTACCAGACAGCACTGATTCTACTGAGACATTAACCTCCAACCAAAAGTGGCTTAAATTTACCTTAGTATTTGTTAGGTAGTAGACTGGGTGGACACTCTCTTAAACATATATCACTTGGCCATATAAACATTATTTCTTTGTGGACATTAAAAAAAAAAAAGAAATAAATTTTAAAAAATACAGGTATCTCACTGGATAAATTACTTTGAAGCCCAGTATTGGTATTGTATCCTGCTTGTTTTCCATCTGTATTATGCCTACACACCCTACTTACCCCTACACAGCTCACTTATTGTGGCTGCTTTGAGAAAGGGTGTGCAGCTGAGCAGCTCACTTCTGTCCCTCTTCCCTTCCTTCTTGATTTATGAACCTGCAGAGCACCCAGTGTCATTTAAAAAGCCTTGCTACTTGACTTCAGTTGCACTATTCTTTCACTAAGAACTGATCTTAGGGCATAATCCTGCATTTACACATTACTTTTCTTCCGCTTTCACTTCATCCATGCAAGATTTAATTTCTTTGTTCTTTCCCATTAGTCAAGCCCTCATTGTTTCCTTCACTGAATACCAAAGCAAAGTGTTCACTTGGTTTCCCCTTGCCTTCAGAACTGACCTAGGGGCAATTTTCTCTGATCTAGAAGAACTGGCTTCAAAATCAGACTTGCTTTCTAAATCAGTCGTTAAAATTATCTTCCAGAAGGCTTTGCTCCCTATGATGTTCACCTGTGCTCTCTCTTCCTCTTTCTACTTACTAAGAGTAGCTCTGAAGCCTTAATCCCTGCTCCATGAACTCCAACTTTTACTCATTCCTGTATCTCACCCTCTCCAGGTGAGCCAGTAGTTATGTGTCCAATGTTGTAAATATCTCTCTTCACTCATCTTGCACATGATGTCTCCTTACTTTTTTCTCTTTATTTCTTATCTGTGCTTGTTTATTCAGGGATCTGGCTTACATGGCTTCTCTAGACAGTTCCTTGTACCCTTTAAAAAAATTTCTTGATCACATAACTCCTGACTTCACAAATGCATTCCTGAAAGTGACACGGAAAAAAATACCCAGTAGGACTCCTTACAGTTTTTGCTACTGCTCTCTTCTACTACCCGGCTAACAGTGAAAGAAAGAAAATGATGATGAACTTCTTGAAAGTGAGTTAATTCAGTGGGAGGAAATACAGGCAGAATAATCTGCCCTCTCCTCCTTGCCTGTCAGCATAAGTGAAGCTTGCAGGAAATTTCTAAAGCAAGTGGAAATCTAGCCTTCAGATCTGTGCAAAAAGGTCAGTTACATTTTCGCATAAGCCTTTGGTTTATTCACTAATTCTTTTATGCAGACTGTGGGGTTTCCCTGCCTTTCTTGGTTTTGGCCCAGGTAGACCAGATGCAAATAATCGAAGCTTAGGTTGTGAAAGCTCATAAATTATTATGGGTAAAGTTATCACCAGAAAGCAATGGCTGGAGCTGCCTTGCCAGCCATAGCGATAGGAAGGCCTTTTCCCTAAGTGGTATTATTTGGTTGCCTCTAGTGAAGCACTGTACCCCCACAATCCCTGAGATTGGAGACCTCAGGAGTGCTCGTGAGCATCTGGTTTTAGGAAGCTAACAATTTCCATCTCCTTGCTGCTAATCAACATTTATTTTAAAATAACTTCCTTCTTTCTTGGCTTGAAGTCTGTCTGCTCTTGTTTCCTAGTTTCATAGGATCTTATGGAAGGAAGCGGGTGGTCATCCAGCTAGAAATACCACCATGCTCTCACACCATCTGGCAATGTCCTGAGATCCTCCAGAGCATACTGCCCAAAAGTGACCTCCAGAGTCCTTATGTGCTGGTGGGGATTAAATGTTCAGACGAAACGTGTGAGTAACAGATGAGACTGTACTGTACAAAGCTGTTCTCCAAGGACATTCTTCCACTTGTTCCTAGAACAAGATCTGAAGCATCTGGACCAGGATTTTGTGTCACATGACTTCAAATATGCTGACATTTGACTTCAGTGACACATTCTGATACCCTTTCAAAATGAAGCACCTACCAAATGAGGATTTAATTTAGATTTAAGATTGTATTTATTGTCTATTAATAAAGTACTACATAATAACTGAAACCACATTTATTGAGGCCGTTGTGATTGTGTAACAGGCTATTATGTTTCTAATAATTAAGTGACACAATTCAATTACACATGAATTAAAGAATCTTACTAATTTACTAAGAAACCAGGAGTTCTTAGCATGGACTTGGTGTTGGTAACCTGAGTGACCTCATGTTCTGGAAATTAGATTTATCCTAGGTTACAGCCACCCACGTTATTGCCTTATGTTATCATTCATGACTTATAAGGCCATCTTGAAAAAGGGAGACCAGGTAAGTAAGAGAGCAGGAGTTCAAGAACAGAAAGTTGAAGAGACTGGCCTGGGATAACACAACAGTAAGTCCAAGGCGGACTGGCATATGAAATGTGGGTCTCCTGAAGTTATGCTCTCATTTCACATAGACTGGTACTGGAGATGGAAATCCTGCCCCTGATGCTATTCCATGCTGCAGAAGAATCTCTCAACTGCCCAGTTAGTGTTCCCCTGCTGGGTGGAAGCTTGTTTTTGCAAAAGGAAGGAAAAACTTTGAAGTGTCTTCTTTTTTCTTTTTTCTTTTTTCTTTTTTTTTTTTATCACAATGTGGAAAGGGAACATTTGTGAAATCTCAGTTTCATGAGGTGGGAAAATTGTTTCCCTCTCAGCTCTAGAGCAGATTGATAAAAGACTCATGATAGCAATTGAATGCTGGGGGGATTTTTGATCTGTGCAGCTGTGCATAATTCTTATTAGTTTTACAAGTCACTGGAGGCATTTGGTAGGGTCAATATAGTATGAAATGTGGACCTGAAAGTGAAAAAAAGTGTGTCTGTCAGAGGGGTCAACTTTTAATTGGAAACTAGATTTAATGTTAGAGGAAGAGGAAAATACCACTCTTCTAATGAGATCCAGGGCACTCCAGATAGCAGTCTGCAAAGAATATTTATATTTAAAAGTCCTGTTTAGGAAGGCTTCTTGTAAATGATTGCTTGATATTGTAGATAGGTAGATAAATGCACTTGGGCTCATGACTCACAAATCAGAAACCGTATACAAAACATGCTGGTGACTTAGAGTAAGATTTTGAGAATCCTTTTAACTTTAACCAGGAAAAGTTTATTATTTTTTAACTGTTCCCAGAAACTAAAGTTTTGGGGTTTTTTCCTTTTTTTTAATTTTCTTTTTTCTTTTTCTTGTTCTTTGCTTTTTTTTTTTTCTTTTTCTTTTTTTCTTTTTCTTTATTTCATTTCTTTTTTAATTTCCTTTTCTAAACTATTTGGAAGGGAATTCTTTTTATATGAAAATGGAAAACAAGAAACAAACCTTATTGTAAGTGAAAATTTCCAAGATACTTTCAATTTAAAAACAAATTGATTAAGAAACCTATTTTTTTTTGTTTGGATTTCTTTTTTCTTTCTTTTTTTTTTTTTAACTTCTGAGTTCTTTGTCTTGAAATAATTTAGGCTGTTCAAAAGCACGTCAAAACATACTACAAATGTTGGTATTATAAATGAGCTTTTAGAAGAGGTTTTTTTTTTTTAATCTATTCAAACAAGGCAAAACTTTGAGCTCAGATTTTGATTCTGAAATATTCATTTGATAAGGAAGGAGTATTTTATGCTTTGTGCTTGGCCACAGCCAGAGGATGAAGGCAGAGGAAGAAAGATGGCAATCTTCTGCTTCTGCTTTTTCCAGCATGCAAAATTCTAGGGACAATCTGGGAGGTGGAGGGCAATGCAATTGCCCTAAGATGACCAGAACCAGGCTTCACTCCCTCAAGGACAAAAGGGAAGCAAAGGGAAGTTTTGCTTTCTTATTTTACCAGGTGTATTTATATCTCTTAAGAGAGCTGAAATTTTTTTTCAGATGAGATAAAAGGAGGGTGTACCTTCCTCTTTCCTCCTCTTTTATTCTTAACCTGTGGTCTTAACCTGATTAGTTAAATGTATCAGAGCCTTGAAGTGAGACATCTCGGTCAAAAAATGGTGGCATGTGAAAGGATGCAGACATCCCTATGGCGTCCTTGTGTGGTAACTAAAATTGAGTGCTGAGCAGATTAGTAACCCAGTACAAGAGGGAAAATTGAGTGTGGAAGACTTAAAAATGCCTTTTTCTTGGGCCAAAGCTGTTAAGACTGAATGAAATAAGCAATCGTTGAAATCAGGCATTGCAGGCCAGAGATGAGCTCTCAAAAGAGTAAGTGTAAAAACCTGCCTCCTTATCACACATCAGACCAGCCTGGATTTTTAAGATGGACTGCCCGTGAGTCCAATTTGAGTGGGTTATCACTATGGGAAGGAGCATGGCACAATAACAACCCTTATGAACTAACAAATTTGCAGTCACTTATGTAGCTGGATTTAAAGGAAGATGGTTAATTATGGTGGAGGAGAGAGAGAAGGAAATGATACCTGAAGTAAACATATTTATTTTCCTTTCCTCCAGCATATATCAGTGGATAATGAATTTTTTCAGCTGATTAGATGCCCCATTGGCTGGAAAATTTGGAAGCAATCATGCAATTAGATCGCAAAACCTCGGAGTCATGTATATTCAGCCAACTAAAGAAACCAAATTATTAGCAAAAAAAGAGAGAAAGAGAGGAGAGAAGAAAAGAAAAAATACTATTTATATTGCAATGCTGGTCCTGAAAAATGGAAAAGAGAACACAATGGAAACTTTTCTGCAAACAATTAAAGAAGGGGGGCAGAAAGGCTCAGGATGGGAATGGGGCTGATGTTACAGGATAAATATAGAATTTATAACATAGTAAGAACTGTTTTTAGCGGGTCTTAATTGAAACTCCATTGCTTGCCTCTCAGCTGCTGCATCTCAGTGATACAATCCGTGAGAAAAAGAGGGACTGGGTGACTTTCCTAGTAAGGGACTGATACATCTCACAAGAGAAAACAATGACTGGCATTGCTCATCGTGAGCACTTGGGGCACTTCTGTAAACAGGGACATGGGCTTGTGCTCTGCTCCACGCCACAGTGTCTCTGCTCCTGACAGACACTGTGGTAGATGCTGTTCAATTTCTCTTTTGCTCCAGAAACCGTCAGAGACAGATATGGTTTTAGTAAATTGAGACATTTTTCTGAACTAATACTTTCTTTTTGTTTCTTTTTCTAATAGAAGGGGGGTTTACTCCTCTTGGTGATGAAGGAAAAACATTGCTTTCATGCATCCCAAATCACCTAGATAAGGACTCAGAAATACAATACTTTCATTTGTAGGAATACAGAGCAATTTTAGGGGTGAAGTCTGACCCCACTGAAACCTTGATGACATCTTTTTGATCTTGATGATTAAAAACTGACCTAGGTAATAGGACTCCAGCAACAACTACCTTCCTTTGCAACTACCCACCCTCTCCCCAGGGTACCAATGAAGTGTGGCATCTCTGGGGGTGATTTGCATGTGGAGGCTGAGATGACATATGAAAGGAAGCATTTGTGCAGCAGTGGTCAAAGTGTGTGTGACAAGATGATCAGAGGAGGATGAGCTGCAGTTCAAATAAATTTATACTCCTGTTCCACCAAGGAACAAGTAGGAAGAGACAGACCAGGGTAGAATTAAAATAAGCATTAACATATTGCTGGCACATATGAATAGGAAAAAAGAAATGTTGAGGTGATCTGAAGGATAAACTGAATCTGAGCTAGCAACATAACCTAATTTCTTTGCCTTGTCCCTATCCTAACTGTGACAATTGCTTTCCTCCCACTGAGGCACTCCATCCCACCCTTCCTGTTCAGATTTTAAATGCTCCACTAGTTTTGATGTCTCAGGACCTTGCTATTAATGGAAGGAAAGTATCCCTTCCCCTTGGCATCACAGAGATGTGAAATTCACTGAGAACTGGAAACGCTTTTATAATTTGATTTTATTTTTTTCCAAGATAAAAAGAAAATATTTGGCAATTCTATGCTTATTTGGTGCTGTGGTTTGATCTGGTTCCCCAGAAAAGTTGGGGCTGTTCTTTGGATTCTGCAAAGCCTCCTGGGGTGAGGGGAAATTGGTGGCTCTTCGGGAGCTTCCTGGAATGTGAAATACCATTTATTACTGGCTTTATGTCTTCAGATGCTTGGATCTCAAAGGCCTATGGAACATCAGGGTGGAACGGACAATTAGGTGGTTTAAAACGTTCGCTAGTAGCATATTCAGAACAGAAACTGCAAGAAAACAGTTACATTCTTTGCCTTATTCTTTACATGACTTTGAGAGCCAGTGGAAAAAACAAGACTGTCACAGAGCTGGATGCAGGCCTGGTAGAAGCAGGACTGATGTTTTTGTTTTGATTTCCACCAAAACACTCAACACCCGAATTTTCTCCTCTTCTCTCACAGAGGAAAAAAAAAAAAAAAAAACAGATTCAGCCCAGAGCTCTTCCCCCCCACCAGGTCTCACTGTCACACAGAATCTTTTACAAAATTTAGGTGCCAGCAGGAGCAGAGCTCTTTTACAAGAATTATTTGCCTGATCTCTGGATGGTCTGGGGACAGAGCTGTCCTGCAGCATGGAAAATCAATGCTGACCTCTAATCTGCCCACACTGAACAAATTATGCAAGGAGATCAAAATGACAGTGCTTTCCCCATATGTTGAAAGTCCTGTCATTGTCCTCTGCTACACTGTGAAACTGTCTTAAATATTTATTACATGTTTTGGGTTTGGGTTTTTTTGTTTGTTGGGGGTTTTTTTAAAGAAAAAGAAAGAAAGAAAGAAAAAACCCAAAGGAAAATATATTTTTGGGGGGACTTTCAGCCAAACACACTAGTGAAAATAGTGAAAAGTGGACAACTTTCTTGAATCTATCCTACTTCTCATGAAAGCACCAGAATCCTTCTTGGTTGGACAGGACTTTTGTTTCCCTTTTTTTTTTTTTTTAATAAAAACATCAAATTTTTTATAGAAAAGGGAAGGAAAGTTTATTTTCTGACCATTTCTGTTGGGTGGATCTCCCCTTGTGCTTCCTGTAAGCTGGTCACTGGCTTTATCCCCACTAAGACACAAAGGATCAGACTGAGCTGAATTCTATCTAGAGAGCTCACAAAAATCAAGGAGTTGAATGATTAACTCCTTAATAAAGGAGTTAATGATTCCATAAAATCTGACCTCTTCTGTCTGGGCCTGGAGAACTTTCAGCCATATGCAGAGAACTATATCCCATTTTAGACTTACAAAATAGGCTTGGTTATTGTCCTTTGCAAACTGATAAGTATTCCTTGAGATTTGGTCTTCATGCTTTTTCATCCAGAACAATTCTCATGGCTTCTGGTCTGATTTTTTTTTTTTTTCTGTTGGGTATTTTTTTCTTTCCTGTTCTTCTCAGTACAGTCACTACTCACATTTCACTGCTCCAAAAGGACCTTGGAGTCTGGGTTGATGAAAAGCTCAACATGAGCCTGCAGTGTGCACATGCAGCCCAGACAGCCAACCGAGTCCTAGGCTACATCAAGAGCAGCGTGGCCAGCAGGACAAGGGAGGGGATTCTGCCCCTTTACTCTGCTCTTGTCAGACCCCACCTGAAGTACTGTGTGCAGTTCTGGAACCCTCAGCACAGGAAGGACATGGAAGTGTTGGAGCGGGTCCAGAGGAGGGTCACAAAGGTGATCAGAGGGCTGGAGCAGCTCTCCTATGAGGACAGGCTGAGAGAGTTGGGGCTCTTCAGCCTGGAGAAGAGAAGGCTTCAAGGAGACCTTGCAGTAGCCTTCCAGTATCTGAAGGGGCCTACAGGAAGGCTGGGGAGGGATTATTTACAAGGTCTTGCAATAACAGGACAAGGAGCAATGGGTTTCTATGATTTGGGCAATCCTTTAATTGCCAGATGAAGTATGTAAAATAAAGGATTGAATCTGTCAGTGATGCTGCTTCACTGCTTTGTCTTCAACATCTTCTAAGCTATGATTACTAGAATATCTCAAACCAGATTTGTAAAGAAGATGTGTGGGAGGGAATTAGTGAACTCTATTGTCCTATCTTATTAATTTCTCATTAATTTGTTCTGTTGGCCTTCTTTAAACTGCTGATTGGCATTTGAAGGCTTTTACAGCTTAAAAAGTCCTTTACCCTCCCTTGCAGAAAAAGAAGTATCCAAGGGTAAATCATCCACAATTATTAAATTTGTCCATTTCTCTATCTCTGAAAGTCTTCAGAGATCTGATCTGAAATCAAAGTTATTTCACATAAAACCAAATCTGAAGAAGGAGGAGTTTGTTTTTGGGACTTCAGACTCATAGTAAGCAGAATGGGAATCACCTCTAAGGTTATTTGAACTCTCTGGATCCAGAGCTTTTTGTAATCAAAATGCTCACTTCTGCAATACAGAAATGGATCTGTTGAGGGGAAAAAAATCACCTGACTGCAAAAGAGAGGAAAAGACCCATAACACTGTACACAGAAAACATTTTGGGGTTTTTTTGCATATTTAACATCTAATCATGAAACCAGTCTGAACTGACAATTTTGCAGGAGAAACCTGTGCCAATACTCACTTGCAGCACAAAACCTTAAAAAGGTTGTAGAGTCCAAACTGTGCTCTCTTACAGACTTGGTGGTTCTTTTATCCATTTACGTTACATTTTGTGGGAATCACATCAGCACAATTCAGAGTATTTCCTTTGACCTATACAATTTTTTTATTATAAAACCAAACTGAGGACAATTTCACTTTTAAGAATTAAATTTTCCAATTACCCATGTACAAATCCTCAGTAAAGGCTTTGGCTTTACTGCTTAAGCCTTTATAACCCACAGACAAGAACCTGCACACAAAAAAACCATGAAAATTAATGAACACAGGGTTGTAGCAGTGAGAAAGTTGGAATTCCTGCTCTTTGGGAACTTCCAGCGTGTCAAAACTTATTATTCTAAGCTAAAGCAAGTACTTCCAACATAATACATTTGCACCAATCCTGACATTTCTTATAATTTCTGTTAAGAATTGCCAATATTCCCGTTGCTCTTGAAAGGAAATGAGAATGGAGAAACACCTATATTGAAAGGTTTCCTTTTGTTTACTGGGTTGGACACACATACTCAATTTGACTGAAATTCAGTTAATAGTGGATTTCACATTTTGTGAGGGTCTTTGTTTTGGCTTTGTAGTTAGAAGACCAGAATCCCCATATTTCCCTATAGGCTAAACTTTTCTGTCCAAATAACATTTCTCATGCAGCACTAGAGTCACATGAGCATCCAAAACAGCGCATAACTCAGACCATGCCAAGCACATTTTATTTCTTGAGAGCTGCAACCCTCCAAAGGGCTATTGGCCCACAGTAGGAAGAACAGAGTTGTAAAGTAAAACTTCCACAAGACAATGCTCAGAAAGGAAAACTGAGCTGAATGCCATTGTGAATCAAGACCGAAATTACTCATTTTGTGTAAATAAAAAGGAAAACCAAGCTTTTCTAAAGTTGGATTGCATTTCATTTGGATTGCAACACTTTGTTTTGCATCATTCCCATTGTAATTTTGAAAAATCTTCACTCTGAAAAATCAGTTTGGTAGAAACTGCTGTTCCTGTTGGAAACTTGCACCAGTGTACATCTCTTGACCATCTCTTCAGCCTGGAGAAGAGAAGGCTTCAAGGAGACCTTGCAGTAGCCTTCCAATATCTGAAGGGGCCTACAGGAAGGCTGGGGAGGGATTATTTACAAGGTCTTGCAATGACAGGACAAGGAGCAATGGGTTTAAACTAGTAGAAGGAAGATTTAGACTGGATGTTAGGAGGAAGTTCTTTTCCAGTGAGGGTGGTGAGACACTGGAACAGGTTGCCCAGGGAGGTTGTGGCTGCTCCCTCCCTGGAGGTGTTCAAGGCCAGATTGGATGAGGCCTTGAATAACCTGTACTAGTGGGAGGTGTCCCTGCCTATGGCGGGGGGTTGGAACTAGATGATCCTTGAGGTCCCTTCCAACCTTACCATTCTATGATTCTATGATTCTATGATCTCTGTTACTGGTACATACCTCCTTCATTCTGACAGGGGCAAGTGCAATCCAGCATTTTTGGTGAATCAACACAGGCAGCAAAAAAGGTCCCAGAGGAAGTTGACTGCTATAGCCAAAAGTCACCAGTTAAAGTGTGTAGAGCTGTTAGTAATCTAGACTCTTTCTCACCCTTCACCTGCCAGCTTTATGTACTTTTTGCTGACAGATAACTGCAATCCTAAATGTTCTCTTGCTCTGCAACACATCAGCAAGAGTTCTGCTGACGTAAGTGGAGGCTGATTTTGTATAGCTAAAGAGGCTAAAGCCAAAGAGATTTCTGAGAAAGAAGAACTTCCCAGCGCACTTGCTGCATTACAGAGCGACAGGCTGCAGTTGCAGTAGACACATACTCCTATTTCAACCAGAATTTCAGCATCTCATTACAGCTCACTGAACATCTTGGAGCCAGCTCCTCAGCAGGTACAACACAGAGTAGCTCCTGCTGGTTATGCTGTTTGAAATAAGAGCAGTGCTTCCTCTCCCTTAACATTCATTGCACTTGTTGATTTTATGCATTGCACCCACAAAACTCTGCTTATTGCCCTAAATGCCACCCATAAAGCTAATTCAGCCTACAGTCAAGAGCTTGGGAAATGAATAAAACCAACTGTGCAAATGTGTTTTGTAGGCCACAGGGAATTTGAAAAAGAAAGGGGGGTTGTGGGGGGGGAAAGGACTCATGGAGCAACCTCAGTTTTCATTGGTGCTTCTGACAACCTTTTTCTCATACACATCATCATCGGAGAGACAAAACCCAGGCTCCCTGTTGCGTACACAAGAAAGGGAGACTTCTTCGCTGTGCTGTGAGCTGTAAATTTCTGAAAACCTCTGCTATAATCTTTTTACAGTCTGCATCCCACCCTTCAGCTTAATGAAATGGAATGGTACAAATGCTCTCAGGACATTTTGCTGCTGTCAGTTACCCAAGGTTTTCTTCAGCTGTTACAGTACGGTTATTTTATTGTCCATTTTTTATTTCTCTTGTACAATTTCATGACTAACTGTGTGTAAAATGGAAGGAATTTGCCTATCCTTTCTTCATCCAGTTGGATACAAACCGGATTGGTTCCTTTAACTCACTTTTCAGCTGGCAGGGCTTACTTTCTGTTTTCTTTTAAATGTCAGAAAAGGTTAAATAGACTCCTCAAATCTGCAATAGATTTTGAAGATCTCTGGGGGTAAAACCTTCACAAAAGCAGCAGTTTATACTAGTTCAAACCTGGAAGGCAGGAAAAACAAGCCTAAAACATGCCTCACGTGAAAATCACAGGCTTTGTTTTTACCTAATCTCCCCATATAAGAAGAAGGAGGATTTGAATCTCTTGGGCTTTCTTGACTTTTTGTTTGTTTGTTTGGGTTTGGGGTTTTTTGGGTTATTTTTTTTGGGGGGGGGGTTCTTTGGTTTTTTTATTTGTTCCATTTGTATTGCAAGTGCAAATGCACATACAGATCAAGTGGCTACACATCAGGAAGTGATCCCCACCACTTTTCTATGTTTGTCTGGTATCCTACTTTGCTACAGGACTTTTGAAGGGTCTGAGACCCTAGCTAGCAGCTTTCCACATTTCCTCACTTGAAACAGAGAGCAGACACAAACATTGGGTCTGGAAAACTTTAAGCAAAGCTGATGAGGACTTTGACTTTCACAAGTTGCTGAAAAATTCAATATTGTTCATAGAAGCAAAATGTTGCCATCCCAACTTGGTGTTCACCTGGCAGGTAGAATCTTTAACTGAATAAAATGGGCAGGACAAGAGACAATAAAGAAACACTTTGATCCACAGAGCTGCCTATTAGAGAAATCACCTCAAGTAGTTTTTATTTTGAGATCAGGACAGGACCTAGTACTGGACTGAATGGGGACATGCAGAGATCATGACCAGTTGCACTGTGCATTGCGTGACTAAGGCCATATGCTTTCAAAGGCCAAGCACAGTCCACACTAGCATACAAATACATTAATACCAAATTCCTGCTAATTCAAAAATAGCCTACCTTGTGATACTGCCAGCTATGTGCAAAGGACCCTACAAATTCAAGGTGACCGTAGTTTAAAGTTTCTGTTGATGTTGCTTCTTTTGTTTTTCACTGGTAATATTGTTCATGAGTTAAAAGACAAATTTTGGCCAGCCAGGTGGAACTTCTGTCTGGATTTGTTGCATATTCACTGGCATACTTTGAGTCAGACAGAGACTCAGACCTTGGCTTGTGCTTCTGCTTCAGGTCTCTCACTGTGAACGGAAAAGTTGAGGTGAGACATTAAAACTGGAGAATTCCCTGATGGGAACTGAGGTTACTGATTCCCTCATTGGTAACTGAGGTTACTGATAACTGGCCGCTCTATCCTCACCTTACTATGAAGACAGGCCCTGTGTCCAAGCTCCAGAGAGGAACCTGTGTGGCACGCAGTGGAGGGGATCACAGGAATGTTTGAGCAGAGATCACATTACAACAGCACTAAGCCACTCACCTCAGCATCCTTGCTAGTGTCAGGATCTTTCCTCAGCACTCCCTCACTTCGAGAAAAATGTGGAAAGTGCCTTAATTGGCCTCAGGCCTGTTATCACTTCTGACACCAGTGATCAGAAACAGGGTCCATTAACAGGCTTTAATGCAGGCTCTCGCTTATGAGCAGAGGGTTCCACGTCAGCATGATTAATTTCATCTCAACATATTCCATTAACAAAAGATATGAAATGCTTTGGGGTTTTTTGCTCTGTGTGACTGACAACATAAACATTGGGAAAAGCACTGAGCAAATAGTGAGGCACTTAGAAAAGTCTGCTACGTTTAAAGAAGTCACTGGCCTTCAGTGAGTGCTTAAACCACCACAGGTAGTAACTGTAAGGAAGTTGTCCTTCATTTCTAGAGTGAGAAGGAGTGAAACAGTGTCATGGCATCTTTCATACATCAGTAATTCCACATTCCCATGACAGTCTCTAATTGTAAGACAGCCTGCTATCTGAAGTTGATGGTCTGTCAGTAGAGGATGGCCAAAGGAACAGAGGAAGGGACAGCAGGAGGCAGGGATGTTTGCCACAGGGTCAGCACTTTCTCTTGGATCATATACTGAAGCCTTTTCCATCTTTTTTTGCTGGGAAGTATGCTCAGCTTGCATCTCTCTTTAGTCTGCACACTAGGCTTTAAATGCTCACCTACCAGTATCCTTGTGGTTGGACGTCTTAGCCATCAAAATGCTCTTTCTTACAATTTCCTAGAGAACATTACCAGTTTCAGCCTCCCCAGTGTCTTGTTTCACTTTCAGGTCTTTCAACAGCTTGACTAATGAGTTTTGATCAATATCAACTTCACTTTCAAAACATGAATTAATTATTTCTGCAGAGACCTCTTACTGCGATGACAAATCTGCAAGGGACTTTGTCTTCCTTCTGCTACCTAAAAGACTTTTGGTTTCTCTTCTTCTCAACTCCCAGCGGCATGGATTCCTTTGTACAGCCTCCCTCTCAGGCAACTGGTATAGATTGCATTATGTCCAAGACTAAAAGCTAATAGGGTTTGCTAAAAACTGCAGGGGAATAAACAACTCTGAGAAACCTGAAACATCTGGGTTTATTTTTCTGGTTTTCACTGAAATATCCTGATTCCTCAAACTTTACCATCATTTGTGAACTCATTCATCCAAAAGTCAGTTTTCTCAATTTCTTCTGAATTCTATCCCTGAATGACTACATTTTTAGCATCAGTGTTCTAGAATGAGTCTCATTTTGGATCTGCACTTTAATCATTGATTTAGTAATCAACATAAAATCCCTGCTGATAAAGAAGACTGCTATGCCACACAGGCTTTGGTAGGGTAATGATTTATAATTAAAGCAACAGATTAATAAATTCAAATTAAACATTGCAGTAAAAGCTTCTGCACAAGTGAAAGGCAGTATGACATATCTACACACTGACCCTCACCACAAATGTCTTAAGCTAGAATTTAGGTAAAATCTGTTTGTCCTGCTTATGAAAACAAGACAAATGGGACTGGTGGAGTCATAAGGTACACTGAAAGAGAAAAAATAACCTAACAGATTACATCATTAGCTCTGCAGATGGCATTGACTGATGCCAGCTTCATAGAATCATAGAATCAACCAGACTGGAAGAGACCTCCAAGATCATCCAGTCCAACCTATCATCCAGCCCTAGCCAATCAACTAGACCATGGCAATAAATGCCTCATCCAGGTTTTTCTTGAACACCTCCAGGGACGGCGACTCCACCACCTCCCTGGGTGGCCCATTCCAATGCCAATCTCTCTCTCTGTCAAGAACTTCCTCCTAATATCCAGCCTACACTTCCCCTGGCACAACTTGAGACTGTGTCCCCTCATTCTGTTGCTGGTTGCCTGGTAGAAGAGACCAACCCCCACCTGGCTACAACCTCCTTTCAGGTAGTTGTAGACAGCAATGAGGTCACCCCTGAGCCTCTTCTTCTCCAGGTTGAACACCCCCAGCTCCCTCAGCCTCTCGTCACAGGGCTGTGCTCCAGGCCCCTTGTCAGCTTCGTTGCCCTTTTCTGGACACATTCCAGTATCTCAACATCTCTCTTGAATTGAGGGCCCCAGAACTGGACACAGTACTCAAGGTGTGGCCTGACCAGTGCTGAGTACCGGGGAAGAATAACCTCCCTTGTCCTGTTGACCACACTGTTCCTGATCCAGGCCAGGATGCCATTGGCTCTCCTAGCCTCCTGGGCACACTGCTGGCTCATGTTCAGCCTACTGTCTACCAGTACCCCCAGGTCCCTTTCTGCCTGGCTGCTCTCCAGCCACTCTGTCCCCAGCCTGTAGAACTCCTTGGGATTGTTGTGGCCGAAGTGCAGAATCTTGCACTTAGCCTTGTTAAATCTCATCCCATTGGCCTCTGCCCACCCATCCAGCTTGTCCAGGTCCCTCTGCAGGGCTCTCCTACCCTCCAACACCTGCTCGTAACTTGATGTCATCTGCAAATTTACTGATACTGGACTCAATTCCAATCCCCTGATCCAGATCATCAATAAAGATATTGAACAGGACTGGGCCCAGCACTGATCCCTGGGGGACACCACTAGTGACTGGCAGCCAACTGGATGTGGCACCACTCTCTGGCCCAGTCCCCCAACCAGCTCTTGACCCATATCAGAGTGAATTTGTCCAAGTCACAAGCTGCCAGCTTTGCCAGGAGCTTGTTGTGGTAGATGGTGTCAAAGGCTTTGCTGAAGTCTAGATAGATTACATCCACAGCCTTCCCCACATTCACCAGGAGGGTAACCTGATCATAAAAGGAGATCAGGTTGGTCAGGCAGGACCTGCCCTTCCTCAACCCATGCTTGTTGTATTCAGTTTTGGATCCACACCTAAGAAAGGACACGAAGCTACAATATTTTGCAGAACTGAAGCGCATAGTTATTCCGGGTCTAGAGAAATCCCCTCATCATGATAGAGTTAATCTGTTTAACTAATCGTGAATGCAGCTGGGAGACAAGATTACTTGATTACTCTATAATTGCCTTCCCAAAGAAAAAAAATAGCCGTTTCTATAGGAGCCTTTAATTCAGCAGAGAAATGAGGGACAAGAATCAGTATCTTGGAGTTGAATTCAAACTTGGCACATTATTTAACTGGGAAGAGAAAAGAAGTAAGAAACAATGAACACTCTTTCATGCCCTGTCTTCTATGGGTAAGACCTGAGCATTTCTCTAGAAATGTATTTTCACCGAGCAGTGTTACTAGATTTTACTAAGTGATGGCTGGGAGAAAAACTGCGCTGAGAATTCATGAACTATACAGGCAGTCAAATCAGGTAACTAGGATGATACAAGCTAGATTCAGAGAATTTAAAACTAAGAACTGCCTGGTACTGACCTGGGCTATGTGAGATGTTTTAATTTCATGGTAGTGCATTAAGCTTCTGAACAAATCATATTTCATAGAATCATAGAATCATAGAATCATAGAA